>JARKIC010001261.1:0-137497 GCA_029378375.1 Mycena olivaceomarginata
CATCAAGTCAGGTCTTCGTAAGTTGTTCGGGGTGTACGGACTAATATGCTTCACTGATCATGATTTGCAGAGACTATCCTGGGTCGTACAAAGGTCACGATGAATTACGACAATTACATCAAGTCCCTCGTGGTGGGGAAGAATGTGGGCCTCGTCAACTGGCTGCAAGGGGTCGACTTCAAACGGATGTCGTTGCAGTCGGCAATCGGCCCACTCCGGATGCTGTACGACTCCCTCAAGTGCAGGACGACAAGGTGGAAGGTGCTGACCACGGCGGAGAAGAAGCAGCTGCTCGAGAATCACAACGCGATGGTGGCGGTGGGGAGTGTGCAGGAGAAGGTGCGGAGGCCGAGGGCGAAGGGGGCGGCATTGAAGAAGGGGGGGTGCGAGGAGGATAGCGAGGAGGATGAGGAGGAGGACGAGGAAGAGGAGGTGCAGGCGAAGCCGTGCAAGAAGCAGGCTACCAGGATGCACACCTCGGGGTCGAGGCCACAGGGGAGGACTGAGACGAAGGGGGAGGAGGAACATGGCGACAACGAGGGGGAGGACGACGAATGTGGAGACCAGGACCAGGATGACGAGCCGCACAAACCAATCGTGCAGATGTCAGTGGAGGAGAAGCGAGCACGGTTGCTCAAGCTGGCGCGCGCGACGGAGGGGAGGAGGGGCTCGAGGGAGAAGGAGAGGGGAGCCGTGAAGACCAAGGCGGTGGCGAAAGGGAAGGAGAAGGAGAGGGCACGCGCGAAGGAGAAGACGAAGGCCATGAAGCGGAAGAGGGGCGGAGGTGACGAAGAGAGAGAGAAAGGGAGGAAGAAGACGAAGCGCGACGCGGGCCAGGCCGGTGGAGCGAAGAGGCGCGCGCCAGACGAGGAGGAGGGCAGTGGGGGGGGAGAGGAAGAAGCAAAGGGTCGAGGCGCCACTGCTGGGGCTGGTGAAGCCAAGGCCTAAGCCCACGCCGGCATGGAAAGGGGCTGCGGGGCCATCTTCGTGATTCGACTCGACCTCGCCGAGCGCCGCTGATGTGTCCACCCCAACAGACTCCGGCGCTGGGACAAAGAAGAATACGGTTCGTGGGGTGAAAGGCAGGGGCCTCCTGGGTGGCGCCCGGGCATGGACCGAGGGGAGGAGGTAGAATAGTTTTTTTCATAGCATTTGTTTCGACTGTTTTTTTGGGTATTTTTACTGTCTTTTTCCACAGAGTTTCCTTTTTGGGAAGTCGCACATCCCGCCCCGATGTCGGGCATTGGCGTGATCGGAATTACCTAAGACGCACTCACAAAGAAAGCTCCAAGTCCATACGCGCTCTGAGAGCAGCATAGGGGACTTCGTTCAAAGCACCTCTAGTTAGAGGGGGCAACCACATGTGCATGGCACCTCTAATTAGAGGTGATATCTGGAATCTACAGGTGGTCTGTGATGACCACTCCCGGTTTCAATTCAGACATTCTTAGTCTACTCGCTATTTATCAATCCCGTCTGAGTGGCCACGGTTCGGCTGGAGATATGGATGTGTCCCTCATACCGTTCGCCTGCTAAAGCCCAAGTGCTATTGCCTGACCGAGAATTGTGTACTAAGCCTGAAGTCGCAACAGGATCAGCGGAAATACTGAATCAGTTTTGTTGTTGACGTTCGATATGCTGTGTCTGACTGCACTTTGCGAAGTCCAACTCAAGAAAGGTACTGTATCATTTCGACCAAATGTTCAGGTGATGGGTGACAGGGGGTCGTGAACTGAACAAATTTGACCTTGGTGACAGTGACTTCGCGATTTTAGGGCTCAAAATAGATAAAAAAAATGCAAAATTTTCGAGTCCGGAAAATGCCGGATTTCCATTCATGGTAATTTTCTCGTGATTGCTGAGAGATGAACACTGAGTCCAGTGAACATTTGGGGTGACAGGTGACACCCCATGAACATTTGGTCGAAATGATACAGTATGCCAGAGGTCTGCGGCGGGTTAGACTAAAGGTGTTCCCCAGAAGAGTTTAATTCATACCAGCACCGACGAACACAGGTGTGAGACGTTCCAAAACTTCGAGCGATATTGCTTGTGTAATATCCATCAAACGTGACCGGAATAGCTGAGAATCGCTCTGACCTTTTGGAAATATTGTTTCGTGGTGGATGCCTATGAAGCCTGTCTTGGCGCGCACTTCTTCTCACTTAACGTCCTCCGCCTCAGAACTCAGTACACTTCCTATGTTCTACTACAGAAAGCTTCCGATGGTGGCTACCATGGCCCTCGTCGTATGTCCCGGTTCTGATTAGTGTGCAGCTTGGCCCACATCCACCGAGGCCCTCGCAGCAGGTGCTAAGTCTTACCTTTGCTGCGGGGTTTTCCGCTTATCAGGCAACATCTTGACCGTGGCTAATACCCTCAGGAATAGTGCTATGGTCCTCTTGGGCCTCTCATGTCTTCCAATAGTGGATGGGGATCGCTGGTATACACCCTTCTTGTATCCGAAGAGTTAGAAATTCACATTGCCCAGTCTTAAAGGGCTTTTGCGACACCCACCCGGTCCAGTAGAGATCGCATTCAACTGTACCTCCGCTACCCCTGATACCAAACTGTTACACATCCAATAAACGAGGTTTCTGGTTGGTTTATCGACGCGATATACTATTGTCGAGGCACTTCTCCTTATCATGAATGATCCTTCTCTGGTTTCTCTCTGAGTTGCCCATTCTTTGCCCTGCAATATCAATATCAATTTATCTGATGCCTTGGGCCGACGTTACTGAGGGGTAGTAGAGCTACCAAAGTACCAGGCATAGCTTTACAGCTAATGTCGGAACCTAGGGCGCGAACGAAAAACATCTGTTTTGGGAAGTTTTCATTGTGCCGACCAATTCCCTCATAAGTCCCTGGGTTTTGGTCCAACCACCTCAAAACCTATGCCAATCTTTCAGAATAATTCGTCCGCAATTAGTGATGTAAAGGAAAACGCGAAAATGCATTTGATTTCTCCATTTGGCACTGAGGGCTTTGTTTCCGTTCAGCACCTCCTAGGAGGGTGGGCACTTGTTCCAACCCACTGAATTTTTAAGAGGGAAGACTTACATGCATTATAAAGAGGTGATGTAGCCAGAATTACTATTTTCTTCTCCATTGAGTCACTATTTACTCGGAAGTAATCTTTCGATCAAAATTCTTGAACCCCTCATAACTTCTTCAATCTGGAACTAAATTCGAAGCTGGAGCTACACAGGACATCGCATTCAATCTACCCCCCAGGCCATGGGCTCAAATTATTCAAAATATGCATAGAAAAACTATTTCTGAATCTGAGCTGTCAGATGCACCACCTCCAAGAAAACCAGGACAAGAAAACTAGGACAGTTCGAGCATATAACCTGAGGGGGACGTTGAATGCGATGTCCTGTGTAGTTTCGGCTTCGAATTTCGTTCCATATTGAAGACGTTATGAGGAGTTCAAGAATTTTGATCAAAAGATTACTTCCGATCCAATAGTGACTCAATGGAGAAGAAAATAGTAATTCTGGCTACATCACCCTCTTTATAATGCACGTAAGTCTTCCCTCCTAAAAATTCAGTGGGTTTGAACAAGTGCCCGCTCTCCTAGGAGGTGCTGAACAGAAACAAAGTCCTCAGTGCCAAATGGAGAAATCACATGCATTTTCGCGTTTTCCTTTACATCATTAATTGCGGACGAATTATTCTGAAAGATTGGTATAGGTTTCGAGGTGGTCGGACCAAAACTCAGGGACTTATGAGGGAATTGGTCGGTGCAATGAAAAACTTCCCAAAACAGATTTTTTTCGTTTGCGCCCTAGGTTCTGACATTAGCTGTACTAGCTTGCCGACAGTAACAAATGCCTCCTCAGGTCCGGATATTCGGAGGGAATAATATTGCCCAAGAAGTGTTCTCGAGTGCCCCAACATCATAACGAGTTGTTTCGCAGTAGTGCATGATCCACAAAATGCGAGTTGGCTTTTGAAATCAAGAACTTGAGAGACTAATTCGAGTTTTCAGCAGATTGAAAGTTCACTGAAGTCGGATGGTCCTGGTACGCCATTTGCGGTGTCAGATTCATATCCATATTCTATTCACTTCCACGTAGGGCTGGCTAAGATTATGAGTACATTCGATTATAATGTAATGTAATAGCAGAATTACAATTAAATATGGTCGGATAGTAATTTTAAGGCTAATATTATGGCTCCATTACAATACGGTAAGTCAACCATTGAACTGGTCGTTGACAGTAATTTTCATTCACACTTGCCGAAGTGTAGTGGGATGCCTGAGGGCGTGACATTCAAGGTCTTTTCCGCAGCCGAGGCAGCAGAGAAGGCTGGTACCCGTCCAGTACCGATTGCAAGCACGTCGAATCTTGTCGTGCAGCGCCAGACCATGACGAATTTCGTTCAGGCAGGGATCGAGAATCCCGCGGTTACACTAACAAAATGTGGCTTCCGCGAGCGGCTCATCAAGGCTATTGCCTTGGATGATCTCGCATTCTCCTTTCCAACAACAATAACTGGGGGAATGATGTATCACTGTCTCTCGCGAGAGACCACAAATGATACATCCACGTCTCTGTCCCAGAGACACCCCTGATGTATCATACCAGAGACGGATAAATTTTCGGTTAGCGAGCCCTGCTCGCCGTCGACATTCTCAGGCTATGCGAGCTCTTCGCCCCCGTCGATGTTGACCGTGTTGCTCACTATTTGTCAACAGCCTTCATGGCGGACGATCAGCCTAATTAGGCAATCCTTCCTTGACAGCGCAAGTACTTCGATGTCCTGCCACACTTAGGACACTTCAAAATTCCGCTAAACACATACAGTACATGTATCTACGTCCCTGTATGTAATCAATTATATGGATGCGATGCCCTAGTCCGTTAGCCAGCCAGAATCTTCAGCGAGTCCGATCCCGTCCGTCTCTCCTCCAGTCTCTTCCGCATTGTCCGAACGGATAGCTGTGTACGCCTGGCGGGCATCCCGAAGGTACCCCGGCACATCATTCCAAGCTGCCTCAAACCGTGCCGCCAGTCCCTCCATGTACGCCGCCTGTTTGCGGGCGTACACCAAATGCCCCTTCCGCAATGCCGCATCGGACTGCAAGGCGTCGCGCAGCCCCACCTGCGACCTCCACCAATCTGCGCGCCACTGTAGGAACTGGAGGACCCGGCGCATCTCCTCCTCCATAAGCTCCACCTCCTCGGCATATCACATCGCCTTTGCTCGTGTCTTAGCCCACTCTATCCGTAAAGCTGAGGGTGCATGTTAGATGCTGGATAAGAATTGGTTGGAGGCTCCTTACCCTCGTTGAGCACCACTTCCCCCTCATCCCCGGTGTTCCCTTCCACAACCCAAATCCATGACATGCCCAACGCGTCCTCTGCGCTCTGCGCCGCATTATGTGCCTCCTTCTCGGGACTCGGCTTTGCTCTCTTGCGGCGACCTCTGTGTCTCAATTTGTCCCAAAACACGGCTGCTGGTCTCCCGCGCACGTCCTCACTCTTCAGCACCTTCCAGTTACGCTCCCACTCATGTCGATTGAGAAGTGCCCCGAGCGACACCAGTGCCGTGCGCGGCGCTCGATATTCGTCTGCAGCACGGTCCACCCGGGCCTGGATTGCGTTCACCCTCGTTGCCGACCGTAGCTTGGCTTTAACCCCCTGCAGCGACTTATCCTTGTAGTGGTACTCATGTGTCCGCACGATGAGCCCGCTCCGCATTGCCTCCAGCGCCG
Source organism: Mycena olivaceomarginata (assembly GCA_029378375.1). NCBI lineage: Eukaryota > Fungi > Basidiomycota > Agaricomycetes > Agaricales > Mycenaceae > Mycena > Mycena olivaceomarginata. Next base: position 5,729 of record JARKIC010001261.1, read on the forward strand.
CAAATGCCTGGCCATTCCTGAGATCGTACTCGTACAAACGCAGCGAGTTGTCGCACACGACCTGCCTCCGAATTGCCGAGGGCATCCACAGCTTCATGTCTTGAGCTCGGACTCCTGGCAAGGCTTGGGTGGCGGCGATCCGTTTACGAGCGGCGTCCTCGCGATCCCTGAGAAGGGCGACCTCGGGGATGAATAATTGTTGTACTGCCATCCAGGCGTCAATCTTGCGCTGCAGCTTTGTTTCCCGCTCTATTCGTCTTCGCCCCTGATCCGGTGTCTCGTGTGCGCCTACGTGCTTTGCGTGGGTGGCGAGTTGGCGCCTGTGTGTTAAGTCAGGATCTGGATATATGCCAATCGACGCGAATACGTACTGCTGCTCCTCAAGCTGTAACCCCATCGACAACATCTCCGTTTCATGCATGTCGCCCCTGACTGGAATATGCTCCACGTCTTCTGCTGCAATATCTGCCAGGCGCCACTTCACCTCGCGGAGGCTCTCATATTGGACGGTCGACTGGAACGGATTGGGCTGCTCTGCGTCAGCCTCCCACGCGACTGCCATCGCCGTCCACGTCGAGATGACATCAGGGGGGAAAGACGCCTCCAGATCCACCCATGCCGACCGCATATCGAGCATCAACGGGATGCATCTCTTCATTTTGTCCAGCAGGGCGACTCCTGGCATTCGTTAACACCTGTCTAAAGAAGGTGAATTGGGCTTACCCAGTTTGACGATCTTCTTCCAGTTTGAGTCTTGGAAGTGTATGTCCAGTGTATCTCGTCGGGCACCAGGGCCCGATACGCTGGTGCTGTTTGCCAAGCGGTTTGCATCTGCCCAACCTCGCTCCGGCGCCTCCCCGTCCGTGCGACCCACAAATGGCGTCAGATTGAAGGAAAAATTGATGTTGCATTGCTCAATATGGGTGGGGAAATGGAACTTCGGAATGAGGACAACCACAAATCTCCTCTGGTCTGCCCTAAACTGGATGTCCTGGTCGAATAGAGTCATGCGGTCCCAGATGTTCTTGTACCATTGGCATGCGATATCGTAAGATATGTAAAACCGCATGATTGGGCTACCGGCCAGACTCATGAAGAACATGTAGTCCATATTTATATATCTATGAAACGACTGTCAGCAGGCGAGATCATACTTCAAACGACCATGACTTGCCGTTCCCCCCCTTTTGCAGATCACCCACGCCCAGCGGGCCGCTTCATGTTATGTCGAGCGCAGTCGACGGTGCCGATGCCCGAAGACGCCGTCCTCAGAAACTCGCGATCAGGTTTATCAACGGCGTCGTGGGCGACGCAAGTACTGCGCTGTAACAAGATATATGTTAGACACGTTCCCAAGCACGATGAACTGACCATTCTCACCGGTTGCTTGTAGTCCCAGTTCTTATTCAAATGCGCCATGTACTTCTTCACCTCCCCGAAAAATGCAAGGCCTGTCGCCAACCCCGGGTCCTTCTCCTCAGTCAAGACATCACAATGTTTGAGCCGGAAGTCAGCATCAAGCGCCAGAAACTGGGCGAACAGATGCCTGCAACCAACTGGTAAGTCAAGATTGCTTCATGTCAGTGTAAGCCGCTTACCCCTTGTCAAACACAACTTCCTCCCACCCGGGCGGCAGGTTTTTACCCGGATGTGGACATGCGGGGCAGAGTAACACGCATTCCCCTGGCCTCGTAGCCGCAATGCGATCTTCACTCGGGTCATGACCTCGCCCTGCGCACTTCATCAGATGCAGGTTCTGCCACTGAAAATCTATCTCGCACCTCGGAAATGTCTTTTACATGAACAATATTCGAGATACTCTTGCTGCCGACATGGCAAACCCACTTGTTGCCCCACATCTGCACTTCTACCCCGAAGAAACACAGGGGCCGGTGTCAGAAACCTTTCAAGCGGAAAGGTGGATGGAATATACTCCATCACAACTCACTCCAATGTATTCCCACGGCACTAAGCGCTGGTGGATTGAGGAGGTTGGACAGCTCCGTGATAGGAGATATGTCCTGCCACACACCTGGATTGTCCGGAATGGGGTTCTTACCACCGACGTGTCCATTGTCACCCAAACTGAAGACGGACACTGGAAACTGGAGGATGGCATCGAGGAAACAGTTGATGCGGCAGATCTGGAGCTCGACTTCAGCGATATCCTGGATCAGCTCGGTCATGAACTAACCTGGGTGGACGATCATGCTGTTCCCGCGATGCCGAATCCCATGTGCAAGCTTGTCGGTGACGACGAGGACCTTTTCGTGCTGATGGCATCACCTTGGGCTGACGATGTCTCTGGAAACCGCTCAAAGCAGTATAACAAGCATATGAACATGTGCACGGGAAATGGATGCCTACCCGGGCGACTGCTTCAGCAGGAATTCCATGTCCATTATATCTCGACCTCACCCCATGCCACCTCTGCCAAGCAATTTGCAACATTTCGCAACCACGTAAAGAGCACAGAGACGGAACCTGTTAAGTGCTTTAATGCGGCAACAAAATGTACTTGCCGTTTCATCATACGTGCACCCGGATTGCCTGCGGATAACCCTCAGCAGTCGGAGGAAGCCTCGCATATGGGAGAAAATGCGAATTATCCTTGCCGAAAATGTCATTGGGGCGGCTCGAAAAAAGAAAAAGAAACAGAGGAGATTTACCACCAATGCCATCTTGCTGGGTTGCTCGTAACGTCACCGAGATCCGGGAGAACCTTGAGCGCCAACTTCAAATGGGAGGCTCCCTGAAACCCGACACAGCGACACATCTTCCGAATCCGACACACGTCAGAAGAAGCGACACACCATTCAATATTTCATGCCATCCGACACAGTTCCGTGTATAATGAAGTCCTACAGAACTTCCAACACACTGGACTCCGAACAAACCCGACACACTGTACTGGGGACATATGGTATACTGCATGTGCTCCTGAGAACTGGCAGTAAGCATACACATTCTGGCGCCTACCACGAGATGAGTGAACCACGTTGCCAAGCCAAATCATTTGTATGAAGGCCTGAGAGAGTTGCCTTTTGGGCCGCGCCTACCGCACTTCTTCCCCAAAGTCGTTACCTCCATCTGCGTATCTTGCACTCATTTCTCAACAGCCCATGCTAGCAACTGCAATGAAGGCAGTCAGGACCAACGGGATAAGAAACTAAGCTCTGCTCATTCAGGCGCCATCAGTGGATTAGATTTAACTAATGAAATAAAGTATGTGCGTCGAAATAGACTAAATGCAAGCACATGGTTATATATGTAAGAAATTAGTCGACTATTATATCAGGTATAGTGCAAAAGAGCGTAGATCTAGGCAGGTTATGCATCGCCATACAAGGAGCGGTATTCGTCAGGGAACTGAGCAAGGAACTCGAAGCTGGTATATTTTTGATTGTCATGCACGACACCCCATGGCTTGGGTTTTCGCCGTGTTCTAGATCCAAGTCAAGCGCTTGAACGACCTTGAAATCCAGGTGGCTTACCTTCTCCTGGACTCCGGGATAATAACAGGTGCGCCCGATGATTTGGGCACATAATTTTGCTGGGAGGCGCCTCCGAGTGAACGGTAGAGGCTGCCTGCTTCTGTGAAGACCTGCGTGGAGATAGTGAGATGCGGAAAGGTGCTGGAGCATGTGAAGAGGGGGCAGTGGGATTTTCAATAGCCTCGATGATGTGTCCTGCATCAGGGCAGGATCGCTGTCTGCCGGGAGAGTGGCAACTAAACTTGAACGTACCGCAAACCACTGGACAGTGTACGCACCGAATTCCAGTACAGCGAGAGGGGCAAGTGTCCTGGATGTGCCTCATCCCTAAAGGTATAAAAAATGACGCCCGGAAGCCGTGGCAACAGCCTCTCGAGCTCATCTATAGGGACACATGAGCACCGGCATGGTGGGAGGAAGTGAGTCACGAGTCACGACCAGGTCACGACGACCGAGTTCAGCCAGATCCGTGGCCGTGTGTCGGGTTTCCTGAATGACACATCAATGTGTTGGATATTCTCAGAATTGTGTTGCTCTTTCTGAGTGTGTTGGATATTCTCACAACTGTGTCGCTGCTTCTGACAGCTTTTGACATGTGTCGGATTCAAAAGATGTGTCGCTGTGTCGGCTGTCCTATATCCTCTTCAAATGGCCATGCATGGGGACAAAAAAGGAATCGAGGACTTACAGCGAGCGACGGGAACCAAGGACAAAGTCGCACAGCACTGGATCGATATCCTGCTAAAACGAGCCAATGATCTGCGCCGCGCATCACCCCGGCAGAGCAAAGCTGACATTGCATCGGAGATTCAGACCTGGTTTGATCAGCAACCTGGCGAGAAATTTAATCCGTTGCTTGACATCACCGGGCTCGATCCTTCCCAAGATACGCCGGTGGAGCTGCTTCACACCGTTCTCTTGGGTGTAATGAAGTATATCTGGCATTTTCTGAACACGAGCCAATGGTCAGACACCGACCGCCACTTGTTGGCCATTCGGCTGCAGTCGACAGACATCACTGGACTCACGATTCCTCCTATTCGGGCGGGATACATGATCCAATACCGAAACAACCTTATCGGAAAGCATTTTAAAATGTTAATGTAGATTCTGATATTCCACATACACAAGATATGTACACCCGAGCAGTTTACATTGGTGAAGGCAGCGAGTGACCTTGGAGCCCGACTTTGGGTACCGGAGATCGATGACATGGACCATTACCTGGAGCAATTAAAGATTGCGGTGGCGAACCTACTTGACGTGTTCGATGCTGTGGATCCGTTGCGTATCCTGGTCAAAATCAAACTCCACCTGCTGGCTCACATACCGGACGATATTCGACGTTTTGGCCCCGCGATTCGGTTCGCAACAGAAATTTACGAGGCGTACCATGGCGTGTTTCGGCTCTGCTCCATTTACAGTAACCGCCTTGCGCCAAGTCGCGATATCTCTCTCAAATTTGCATCCATGAGCCGTGTCAAGCATCTCTTATCCGGGGGATATTGGACTGATCTCACCTCAAAGAAATGGATCCAGGCGGGTGAGGCAGTCCAGAAGGTACTGCACACCGATCCTGTATTCCAGCGCCATCTTGGATGGATACCGCAGACGCACATCGAGCCCGGAACGATTAAACACCTGGCAGCACGAAAAAAACCCGATGTCAGATGGGAAGATACAGCAGCATCGAAGCATTGGGTAGAGGCCGACGGACCTGTGCCAGATAGCGAATGGAAAAGATGGTGCTCGCTTACCATGCGGAACGGGGACAAAGGCTGCATCAGCGCCTGGGTGTTTTCCCGTGACTCTGTGGGGAAAACAATAATCGGCTGCATTCACGAACTTTTGGTCGGCCCTCGCTCGCTCGTGACCATCGAGAGATTCGTTGTTAGCAGCGAGTCCCACTTTGACTTCGGCTGGCCAATTTTGCGACGTCCACGGGGAGATGAGATAACCGAGGGGGTCTCGTCGTTTGTTGTCCTCGATGCAACTGCCATCCAGCATCTGTGCTCCATTGAGCATGACTGCCGAAAGGGAAATTGTCAGCCATTGCTGAAGGTCCGAGAAGTTCAAAAACGCGAGGCCACGGAACGAGAAGTCAGCTTGGTCAAACATACCGACGACAATCATTTCGTCCTCAATCTTGCTGCTTTCCACAACTTCACCAGCATCTGCCACGCACTCCCTCGTAGCTTTACGGAATTGAAACCGCTGATCCTGGATCGTGTTGCATTCCACAAACAGGTCGCATTGAAAGCCCAGAAGACTAGGACCGCCAAACGGGCCCAAACAGCAGCAAGGCAGCGTCAAGGCGCAGAAGCCAAAAGACGGGAAGCAGCGGAGGCAGAAGAAGCTGCAAGGCAGGCAGAGTTGGCGTTGGAGAGAGATGATGACATTGATGACGAGGAGGAGCACAGTGACCATGAAAATGATCAGGAGGATGCGGAGGAGGTCGAAGTTCCCGTGGACGTTGTTGAAGAGGGTGGGTGACGAGGTCGGAAGCGGCGAAGATGTGGTTGATCACCGATCATGTTCGGGCTTCCGGACCGCCTTCCATTTACATCCACTGGACATATGAGCTCAAACATTCAAATATATTATGTCGACAGTAAAATAATGTAGAGTGGACGTCAATTGGATATCCTACTGTAAACATCATTCAAATGTAGAATAGATTTTTACTTGATGTTGAAGGCTTGGCTCGATTTGATGTCACTGCACAACATCCGATTGATGGCTGGTCAGGTTGGTGGTGTACTACAAAAGTCATCCAGAGGCCAGGGAAAAGAAACGGTTGAAGATGAGTGAAGCACGGTGTGTGTATTCGGGGTACTATTACACATTTACAAACTAAACTATTACAGTGCTGCAAAGAAACAGGCTAGGCGCCGCTGGGATCCTCCCCGAGCGGTATGCGGCTGTTCGGCAAGTGTAGAACAATGCTTGTCAGACAACGACCTCACTGTCGACCATGATGTCGACCTCGAGACCAGGGTTCCCGCTGCAGAGGAGATGAGAGCCGCAAGGAGGGCTCGGCTGGAGGATTTTGTTGAGTACATTGATCTTCATCTTGACGGCTCCAACACATTCACTCACCTTTTCTGTAGCCAGTGGGCACAACAACAGAAAGCTGAGTTGCTTGCCACACACGCACCAGTCAGTGCTAGCGAACCGCTACAGTAAGCCAGCTCTGCCCTTTTTGATGGCAAAATATTGAATATTCTGCTCAATTCTTATTGATGCGCACAGGGCCGCCGAGAGCGCCGCGGCTGGGTGCCTCTTGTTGCTATCAAGAGCAGGGGCATCAGCGGATGCACCTACTCCGGTCACTATCGCAGCTGCAAATCACTTGGCCATTCCTGGCACATGGGAGGCCTTAGCTCCGAATTATGCCAGCAGGTGTGCTGTTTCGCCATGCAGTTTCTCAGCCTGATATAAGCCTTTAGTGATGACGACCAAGGGACACCTTATCTTTACTAGAATGTATCATGTACATTATTTATTTTGCTTCCATCCGGTAAATAGTGCACACTAAGTAATTGCCGAAGCAAAAGCCAAGACAGGTGCTGTGGCTGTGTGCCCACCGGTGCATTTTATAGCCTCAACCACGGCCTTTCGCCTCTATATTGGCCCCAGAATTCAATCTATATCAAATTCTAAGATGTTCTATAGACGCAGAATTTTAAAAAGAAAAAAGCCTAGCTGTCAGCAACCATAACAAGATTTGAGCCCAAAATGCTCCTATCGTTGCAAGACTATGAACTATGGCGCAATTTCTGTCTGGAACCCATGTGGACGTTGATATAATAAATTGATATAATCAAAGTTGGGCCTATTGATCTTGATCCATTGTTATAATCAAAACATGATTTTTGTGTTGGTTCGCTAATTTTCCACCTGGAGTGCGGTTTCAAAGGGCAAATACAAACAGAAGGAGCAGCAGCAAAATCATATTGAGGGTGCGCACACAGACAGGAAGATCAAGTGGACATTGAGCTATCTACTGGTCCTCCAGCTCGACCCACTTCTCAACCATCTGCGTCTCCCACATCTCACGGTAGTACGCCATGGCTTCCCGCTTGCTCGTCTTGTGCCGAATCTGCTGTCTGGGGCAGTTCCTCACATTACGATCCGCCGCTTCACTAATAGAGTACCAAAAAACGTTGGTGGAAATAAATAATGGAGAACAAAACACATACATGGTGGTGTAGAGACTGGGTTTGCGGCCAACAAAGACAACCCACCAGGCGCGGCTCCCATGAGGGGCAGCCTCATGCTCGCGCTCAACTTGAGCAGGCGTGCGGGCGACTGCACGAACCCAGATGTCTGCGGAAAGCCAGATTCATGAATAGGCTGTGCAAACGGAATAGAAGAACTAGAGACTTACGGTCAGCAACGGCCTCTTCATTGAAGTGGTCCAAGATGCGGGGGAGTGGCTCTGTAATGGAGATGATTGAGATCGGGTTACAAAACGACAAATCCGTTTACCTTGAAGTTCTTGCGCGTCACGCGTGAGGTGGTCGGCGGTTGCAAGCAGGTGATCAACAGTCGCAATTGCCTCCCGCAATGCGATGCGAGGGTGAGGGGAGGCAGCTGCGGCAGCAGAGATAGGTTGCATGGGTAAGCTGGAGAGGTGGGAGTTGGGTGGGAGATGGGTTACATATGCGACAAGAAATATTTTCGAATGTGGCCAAGAGGCCATATCGGGGGGCAAATCCAGAGGCAATAGATCCGGAGTTACAGATGATGAGGCCGGCTGAAAAAGATGAGAACAATATGAGGAACGCATGAGCACACACGAGCATGCGGTGCTTCGGAAATATGTACCAATCGGGTCCAAAAGACGCAAAAATCCGCTGTAACAGAGGGTCAAAAGATTATTGTAGGCCATTAAAAATGTTTCTGCTCGCCTGAACTCCCCGCTCAAAATTTCCCGATGCCTGCCAGTGAATGGGCGACGACTGCACAAACAAAATTCCTGCATGAGTTCCTCGAGCCCTACATAAAAGCCAAGGCCAATCAGGACGCAGTCCCACTGACGCCCTTCTGGAATCGACTGGAGAACGTGTTCTTCACCGAATTTCCGGCAGAAGAGGCGCTCAAACGCCCTCTTCCTGTCGAGGGAGTCCCTCAGCCCCTCTTGACTCCTCAGGAAGAGGCCCTGGTAGGCGCCGCGACAGCGCTGACCAAAGAGGTAAGCTGTCTGTCTGCTGTTGATGCAATGTATTCACTAACTTGACTTTCAACACCAGCGCCTGAAGAGCTGGATGAGGTACCGGGAGCGACACCTCAAACGCCAGACCGTCAACGGCCCGGTTGGACGGAACAACTCGTTGTTCAAGAGGCTCGCCAAGCGCCCGTCGCGGCCGCTTCGAGCTGTGGAGGTGTACCAGTGTACGCGGCATGCCAAGATCAAAGCAGCTGTACTGTTGCGCGGGTATGAAGCCTTGACTGAGAGTGAGGAGGATCCAGCCGTGGCCACGGCGGCGGTGGGAGAGCCGGTGGACAAGAACACGAACAAGAAGCGCACGCTTCAGGCCGCCAGAGTGTCGCTCCGGCAGACAACGGCGAGAGAGTTATTCGGCGAGGAGCCTGATGATGTGAAAGCAGAGATGGAGCGGTTGACACAGGAGGAGAACATCAAGCACGGTTCGGGGGCGCCACCCGACACAGACGATGTGACGAGTCCCAAGGCGTTGCAGTTGTAAGCATCCCATACATAGCCGTCAACAAGCCTAATTTCTTCATTAGCGCCATCGACCAAATTGGGGCGGTCTTTGCCAAAGTCCATGATATGACACTGACCCAGTCGGGGTGGATGGGATTCACCATGCTCGGTGGACCTATGCCACGGCAGAAAGGGGAGATCTCCATAAAGACGTAAGTTCAACTTCATTTACGTTGTGGGCATATGTGGGCTCACCTTGTTGACAGGATCTGCTTCGGCCAGTCCGCAAATGGTAACGACTTCGCGGCTGCTCTGCCTGGGTTCGATGCGTCCATCAAGGTGCCGTTTGGTCAATGGCTAAAACAAGCATTTTGTAAGTGTTTTTGTGGCAGACACATTGAAGTACGACTGACTGGGAGGGATACAGCGCACGACATCTGCGACGCCCGAATGCTGAAGACGATTGACAGGGAGGATATCGATATCCATGGACGCCGACACCGATGCTGAATCTGACGACGAGGAGCCGATGCCAGAACTGCCGGAAGGGCTGCTCACCATGGCTCCTCTGGCGGAGGCTTCGACTTTGGCGTCCAAGCGTCGTGCTACTCCCGCCTCTACTTCGAAGTCCAAGGGAAAGCAAACTTCCCCGGTTGCGTCCACGTCCGTTGAAGCCCCATGCCTGTCACAACTCCCCAGCTGCATCTGCGCTCCCCGGAGTCCACAATGCCCGACTCATCTTTCAATGGTCTGGGTGATTTGACCAACATAACGGCCAATGACTTCGGGCAATTTGACTACGACACGGCTTCGAACGAGGTGCTGTTGCATGGCAGTGGTAGTGTGACCACGCCTGCTTCCCCCGCTTCCCCGGTGTCCCTTGTGCCGGCGCCGTTGGCTTTAACGGGACCGGCTTTCGGATCTGGCACCACTCCACCGAGTGTGCTGTCCCCACCTCCTTCCACTGAGAATGTCCCGCGCTTTGTATTCGGTGCCAACCCTTCTGCCTCTATGCCCTTCAGCCTGAGCTTCGGACACCTGTCTTCGTCCACCCACGCGCCGTCGGCCGCCGCTCTTTCATCACCATCAGCAGATGATCAAACGCTGCCTGCTGTCGCCAACACAACACTCACACATGCAGAGCCCGCTTTGGCCCGTCCCAAGCCCAAGCCTCTTCGCCCGAGTGCGTTGCAATGATTCAATGCCGCCCTTGCGGCGAATACCAATGGTTCGGCAGCCATGGCGTCCACGTCAGCAGCACCAACTACTCCTGCATCCACCACCTCTATTACACCAACCTCTCTGCCCATCGTGGTTACCACTACGCCTGCCCTAGCGATCCCAGCCACTGCGCCTGCCCCAGCGATCCCAGCCTCTCCCATCCCGGCTACTCCGGCGCCCGTGGTGACCACTGCGCCAGCTCCCTCTGCACCGACACCGGTTGTTGCACGACCTGCCGCAGTGAGTGTAGTATCCGCTGCAGCGAGCCCCGACCCTGTTCCCATGTCGGTCGTTCCTGTGGCGGAGCCCCAATACGTGCAGTCACGCCCCATGGCAAATGTGCCCCAAGGTCACACCCTTGCGCCTGCGCCGCCTGCCGCCAAGAAACGGGGAAGACCGCGGAAGACTGCCGTGCCCAACGTCGTCGAGAACGAGACTGGGGGCCCTGGGCCACAGCAGACCATGTCGGCTGCTGCTCGTGCTGAGTCCGCGTGGATCAATCAAGTCGCTGCGGCACTGCGAAAAGATACTGCAGAGCAGCTGAAGCGAAGCCGGGAAATGGAGGAGGCGGCGGGGAGGAAGCAGGCCCCCTCTGATGTCGGCATCAGCATTGTGCAGCGTCCCAAGCGTGCTGCCAAGGTGTTGCTTAATGCTGATGGTACAGAGATTGTCCACCCTGTGAAGGGAAGACGCAGAGAGCTTCGCAGCGGGGAACATTTGAGTGGCAGCTTTGACCACAACACGGTGCAGGAACAGGCTGACATGGAGATGGAGGGGCAGTTGCGCGGCGGGAAACGCAAGGCAGCAAAATCGGCCGCCAGCAAGGCGCCACCAAGGTATGTGTTTATTGCTCTAAATCTTATCAAAATGTTGGTGGCTAATTAACAAGGTCAGGAAGCGTGCACGGGTGTGAACCTCAATGCTTTCTTTGCTGTATGTGTTGTTTTTTGCGATCACATAGTCCCCCGGCCCCACCGCCCTACACGTCCTACGGTGGCCGTAATTTTCCTCTACTATACTGGTCTGGTACTTTGTTTGCTCGTACTTACACAATGTCTTGGCGATATGCAATTTGTTTGTGGGCGACTGGAAATACATGATATTTTGCTGCTATAGACTAAGATTGCGTGAGTACAAGATTAAACATCAAATCGTCGCCTCATGGTGTAAAGAGCTATCACAAGCGGACTTGGTAAACAATTAATTGGGAAATGACGACATGACTTGACTAGGAGAGGAGAGGGCGGGTAAGTAATTGAGACTGGAAATATGAAACCAAAGGGAAATAGTAAAAGTGAGGAAAAGCATGTAGTACCCTCGCCGCCTGCAGGCGCTTGCAGGGTGCTGATGCGCTGATGCGCTGGAGCACAGGAGGGGCGGGGCAGGGGCCGGGGCTGGAGGGCTGGCGAGGGCAGCGGGTGCGGGGGGCGGGGCTGGAGGGCTGACGAGGGCAGCGGGCGCGGGGGGCGGGGCTGGAGGGCTGACGAGGGCAGCGAGCGCAGGGGCGGCGGGGTGGCAGGTGCGGTGGTGGTGGCGGGTGCAGTGCTGGAGGGCGGAGGCGCCGGTGGCGGCAGGTGTGGGGGCAGTGCTGGTGGCGGCGGGCGGGATCGGATCCGGAGCTAAGGGAGGCCAAGTGAGGGACGAGAGCAAGCAGCGCTGGTGGCGGCGGCGGGCGGGATTGGATCCGGAGCAGCTGCGGCTAGATCCCAAGCGAGGCGGAGAGCGGGGTGGCAGCAGCGGGCAGCAAATCAGAGCGGGATCAGCGGAAGCCAAAGGCGGGATGTGCTAATAGCTACAAACAGCTGATCCCTGTAATTGGCAGCCCCAAACCCCCGGTGCTGCAAGGTCAATATTGCAGGCGCAAAGCCCAGGTAAATGTCCCGATGTTTCGCAGCTATGCATACAGGCGGCAATCAACCCTGCCATACACTTCCGCCAGCGCCAGGTAAATCCGCCAGAACGACCGTTTTAGGAAAGGCGGGCACAGCCACGGGCGCGCAAATGGCGGGGAAGCAGCGAGCGGGCAGGCGGGCGACCCGGGGGTTTGATGGGAGGGCCCATCTCTGACATGATACATCACGACGTCTCTGAGGCAGAGACCTTGACACATCACACCCGGTCTCTCGCCAGAGACAAGTGATGTATCAAATCCCCAGTGGGCCCTGGGGCCTGCCGCGCGCTTGCAAGAAACCCGGGACAACAACAAGTCTTTGCTCGCTTTGAAGGACTGCATCCGTGCGCGCATATCTGGCGCGGTGCTTGTCCCGTTCCGCGCGAGCAAGCTGACTTTGTTGCTTAAGGTATGTGCCCTTCTTCGTTTGAAAGTTCTGGCAGAATGTCTGAGACCGTTTCAGCCAATCTGCGATCGCAAGACGAGCCGCCCGACATGCACCGTCGTTATTGCGCACGTATCGCCGCACATTCAGGATGCTGAGCACAGTGCAAACACCCTAGGATATGCCGCACAGTTCAAGGCGATACACTGAGCTCCACTGGAAGACATTGAGAGACTCTAGACACAGTTGTCTGTGGGTCGTCACAGACGGAGGAGGACCGGTGGCGCTCAAATATGTAGAGGTAGGGGAGCATGGAATTTGAAACAAAGAAGAAAAGCATCCAAAGCGCTCGAAGAATGCTGTCATGAGTTCCGTAGAGAAAATAGCCGAGAGAGAATCCAAGATCATTCGAGGCCGCGTAGAAACCAGGAAGACTGTCAATGAGAGTACGGAAATGAAGCAGGGCAGTAAACTATGAGAAAATACCTTGAGATTGTCGTCTGGGAGCGTCTGGGTGAATTCGAGAGATTTGAGAGACAAGAAAAGAAACATCCAGATTCCAGACAGCGGGCCAATGCAGTCGTAGAGGGTGCGAGTTGTAACCAAAGCAAACTCTACGAAAAATAAATAAATAAATGCCAGGGATGAGAGGAAATCCAATATTAATGCGTACTCGCGAGATGCATCGAATATAAAATGGTGGATGGGACTCATGAATCAGGGCTTCGTTGCGAGTTGAAGTGAAGGGACGGGGTTAAAACTCACGGGAACGGAAATCGGCAGCCACTCAGCATCCAACGCGCAGTGATAGGGAGTGCGCATTCATGGCGAGCAGAATCGAGCGTAGATCTCGGAGACAGGAGACCGTGGAGAGGAATATTGAGTTGTTCTCCGGGTGACTTGAGCTCCAGCTCCATGGTATGCATCGGCGCCTGGGTTGCAAATCTGCTTTCGCGACTTGTTCGCGGCAGCTTACGGGTAATCTTAGATGGGTTATGCTGTCGGGACGTAACACATCCAAGAGGACGGCTTCTTTGATGCAATCATTTTTCACTCTCCTCTTCGGTCCCGCGCCCATGGTCTACGCTCGTGCTGGGTTCTTCCTGCGCTCTTCCTGGTCTGTCTTCGTCTCCTGGGTGCCTGAAATGCAACTCCTGCCACCTCTAGCTCTGCCTCTGCCGCCTCCCAGCCCCCAAATTTCAGGCACAGCGCCGCCGAAAACACCGTAAACCGCCAGGGGACTGGGCTGATCTGCGGCGGAACTCAAGATAGGCCTTCAAGTGCTTGTCCTGTGCCTGCATGTACCCGTGCCTGCCAGCGCCGATGCGCTCTCCCCAGCGCTGGCGCCGCGGGCCTACCCTGGTTTTTCCCCGACTGTACACGCCATCGTGGTCGGCTCTCTCAACACCCACAAACACGCCATTTACTGCTCCGTAGCCTCGCATCCACCCCCGTCGTCGTCCCGCGCGCGGGTGCCCTGCGTGGCCCGCCCGCTGTTAGCACCCGCGCCGTGGAATTTTCGCCGCCACCAGTCGACACTGACAATACCCCGCTTACTGCGTCATCAACCGTTCACAGGCGAGCTCATCACCGGCCTCAGCGGCGATATCGTTGCGCGCGGTGCACCGTCTCGCACCGTCTCCTCCGCCACCCCAGCCCCGCGCGCCGTCCTGCAATTACTCAACGTCCGCCCTGCTCTCTCAGGCCTGCGCCTGCGCCCCAAGCCGTACTTTGAACTTGTTTATCGGTGCCACTGCTCTTTACACCGCACGCCCCGCTCCATGTGCACCTTCCGGCAAGCCATATTGCCGCCCGCTGTGTCTGACAGCCCCCATCCCCAACGCGCTCGTACATACTCGCCTTCCATCAGCACAGCCGCAGCCACACCCGTCGCGCGGATTTTTCAATGCTTTGCCGGCCAGTGCGGAGTCGGCATTGGATGACATAGCAGATTTCGAAAAAGATTTTTACTGTGACTCGCTCACGTATGCGACGTGCGAAGGCGACGACCTGCGGCGGCGCCACGATGCAATGCCGCCAACATTTGGAAGGCGGCACTGGTATCGCCGGCAAGTTCGGGGCAGCGGAGGAGGCGCAGTCAAAATCGGAAGGTAGACATTCTGTATTTCTTATTTCGTAATGTGTTCTGCAACTTCAATTCATTCGTTGGTGGATAGCCCCTATCTGTAAAAATTATCCAGAGCGTTGAGATTTTCAGTATGCAGTGTCGTACTCAAGTCGTACTACGCAAATTCGATTGCTCGTCTCTGTTTAGGCTTCGCTGGCCTCCATTGAAGCCTCCATCGGCGCCTTCGACGCCTCTGACGGCCTCCACCAGCCTCTTTGACTGCCATCTCTCACACCGTATTTGAGGCTTAACACCACTAACCCGCAAGAAACAAGATTTGCCACGAAGACTGTGCTGAGCGGGAGACGGGGCCGTCTCCGGGCCGGCCATTGATCAGCCAATCAGAACGTGAACAAAAGTCGTCCTCGAAAACAATTTCTTACATGCTCAATACTGGCCAGAATATGGTCGTGTAGGGCTCAAATTAAAGCCCTGGCTTGCCCGCACAACATATATTCAACGGATCCTCGGATATCTCAACTTATAATGCGAGAATATCGACGAATCCAACTAAGATCCATACGACTTGAAGGACTTTTTGGCACGTCGGTGAAATTTCATGCTCAAGACACAATATTTTTTTCTACAGGCCACACACAACTTTATTCTAACATTGTAATAGGCTCTCAGAACGCCTCAGACAACCAGTAGCATTGTATTTGAACAATTGGACGATAAAATTCAGAGGCGAGAACATGGAAGAAATCAACACATGCACAAGGATGACTACTGGAGGCGACGAAAGGGATGTTCTACCATCTCCGCACCGCGCACTCACCCCTAGGGGGATGGCCTTCCGAATGTGCATCCACTCCATCCATCGACCCCATCTCTTCCTACTGCCTGGTTCCGGCTCCTGCGGCCGCAAAAACGCTAGCGCGGAACACCCTCCTTATCCGGACACTTCCCATACTCTCCCTAAAAATGCCGGCGTCGCCTTCCTGCGCATGTCACGCTAAATCGGCGGCAGAGCAACACGCTTACCACGAAGGAGCCCGCGCCACCAGTCCAACGGGGCAGCGCAGCAGTGGCTCGCGACGAGGCTCCGACTCGGGGCGATCCGCGCGAAAGTCCCAGGGGTAGGCGGCGCGCATGTTCTCGCTGAACGTGTGCCCCCGCTTCCGCGCGCACTGAGCAGTCGCGGGGCAGCATAAAGCGTACCCCAAGGATCCTCAGGCTGCCCACCCCGGCCTCGCACTCGCCCGGGCCCTGACATACCACCATTTTCTCCCGATGTCCATACCGCTCCTCCAGAGTAGGCAACAGCCAGGACCGGCGGCATGAGTGTCTGCGCAGTTCGTAAAACCCACGAAACCTGCGCCGAGCTAGAGAAATGAAAACTCCGCGTAGGGTGCTGCTGCTGTAGATACGGGTACAGCGCTTCCAGCTGGTGGTGTGGGAGCGATCCCGCCGGTAAGCGGGGCACGAGACGGGGACCGCGCGGCGCGGAAAGAATGTGCATGAGGGGTGTTCAACCTAGGAGGGTGCATGCAGGCCACGCAAGGAGCAGGTGCAGGCACGCCGGCGGGACGGCAGCGGCGGCGGGGGCGACCAGCGACTGGTACTACAGCGCTCCACGCAGGACGTGGACGCGGCGTGCTGGGAGCAGACGAGAGCTGCAGCAGCGGTAAAGGCGACAGCGCCCCGGGCGCAAATTCGGGCAGGGTACGCAGCAGCGCCGCTAAAGTTGGAGGCATCAGCAACGGCGCGCACGCGCGCTGTTGAGAGAATATCCGCATGTG
This sequence comes from Mycena olivaceomarginata, assembly GCA_029378375.1. Taxonomy (NCBI): domain Eukaryota; kingdom Fungi; phylum Basidiomycota; class Agaricomycetes; order Agaricales; family Mycenaceae; genus Mycena; species Mycena olivaceomarginata. The sequence continues at coordinate 22,261 of JARKIC010001261.1, forward strand.
CTTGCGCTCGACTGGATTCAATCTTCTCACAATGCAGGGCCGGCGCCAACGGGTACAGGGTGCGCGCAAGGCCGCTGTTACGGGAGGCATCGGCGGTGGCACACAGCGGCGCAGGCAGGCGCGGGAGCGTGGAAAGAGTGCGGCGCAGCGTAGCGGAGGTTCCATGACCTAACTTTACATGTAGCGACTCCCTCCAGCGTTGTTCAGATATATTTGAGTATTCTTTGGATGTGTGCCTGAATTTGTAGACTCTCGGAGGCGGCAGAGGCGGGGCTAGAGGCGGCAGATGTTGCATTTGAGGCATCGAGTAGATGGATAATGCCCAGCGAGAACCCAGCGCGAGCATAGACCATGGGGGCGGGACCGACGAAGAGATGGGAGACGACAGAGACGGCGACGTGCGTGAAAAATCAGTAGCGGCGGCTCACGCCGGTCCCCTACTCTACACTCTCCTCTTAAATTAAGTCGCTTGTAAGTTTGAAGTTCAATTCAAGTGCATAGTTCAAATCAATCTACACTCTCCTCTTAACTTAAGTCGCTCGTAAGTTTGTAGTTCAATTCAAGTGCATAGGTCAAAATGATTTTGATGCGGCTCCATCACCTCTCGCGGTCCCATACTGATGTCTCCCCAGAAACATGAGTTCTGGGTCCCAACTGGTAAAGAATCACTAAATGTGATCCATCTATGTTCCTTTCGACACTCAAATTTATTTGTAGAATTTTATCGCGGCAGTTGGATGATATGGTTGATTTTGATGCGGCTCCATCACCTCTCGCGGTCTCATACTGATGCCTCCCCAGAAACATGAGTTCTGGGTCCCAACCGGTAGAGAATCACTAAATATGATCCATGTATGTTCCCTTTGACTCTCAAATTTAGTCGTAGAATTTTATCGTGGCGGTTGGATGATATGCTTGATTTTGATACGGCTCCATCACCTCTCACAGTCCCACACTGATTTCTCCCCAGAAACATGAGTTCTGGGTCCCAACCAGTAGAGAATCACTAAATATGATCCATCTATGTTCTTTTCGACTCTCAAATTTATTTGTAGAATTTTATCGCAGCGGTTGGATGATATGCTTGATTTTGATGCAGCTCCATCACCTCTTGCTGATGTCTCCCCAGAAACATGAGTTCTGGGTCCCAACCGGTAGAGAATGCCTAAATATCATTCATGCATGTTCCTTTTGACTCTCAAATTTTGCAAAGGTAAGATCTGGAGCAGCGAAACTGTGAAACAAGAAGGATTTGTCATTATTATCATGTGAGTGATTTCGGGAACGACTCAACGGCATGGAGCTCAAATATCAATTTTTGATGAGCAGATCAGATGACATTATCATGTGAGTGATTTCGGACAAACCTCGGGACTGTTGCTTGCGGACGGTTGCCAGTTCCAGCCCCACAGAACCCTTCTCTGTAAACAGAGTAGGGGATGATTGCATCAAAGAAGCCGCCGCCGCCAACTAGGCGTCCCGTAATTTGCGTAAATCGTAATTTTATGGAAGTACGGCCCGTAAAAACGGTTACGTCCCCGGACCGTCGTCGGTTCGTGGCAGGCCTCACACGGCACGGGTACGGCACGGGTAGACCCGTATACGGGCTACCCGTACCCGCCCGTTTACGCGTAAATAACAGGCCTGGGCGGCACTTCGATATATCACGGATCTCCCGTTGACAGATGAGTGCTGATATATCCTGGGCTCTCCTCCAAAGATGAGTGCTGATATATCATCTGAGAGATCACTCCCTTTCTAGTAATTCCCCGCGTTCCGCCTGCTTGCGCGCCGTTCCGCGCGTGGCGCTCGCACGTGGCTGTGCCACCTCCGCCCTCCCCGCCCTCCCCAATTAGGCATTTCCACCGGCGCTCCCGCAGGCCCTCTACTACTACACACTCAAGCAAGGCTTTCAATCGTCACCCCCTAGCCCAATTTTTAGGGGTGAAACGACACGGGGGGTTCATAATCGTAGGTGCGATATGGGAGAAATACCTGCATGCGTCACTATTTGTATGTGTTATTTCCAATTCGCATTACCCTTCATTCCCCTTCCCGTCCCGCTTCCCGCTTTGCGCTTCCCGCCGCACCCTTCCCCGCGCCCTTACCCGTCACTTGCTTCCCGCTCTGTTTCCGCGCCCACTTCCCGCCCTCCCATGTGCTTCCCACCCTGCCCCTGCACCCACTTCCCTCCCTCGCGCACGCGCCCTCCCTCCCATCCCTTTCCGCTACTAATCAGCATGCCTTTCATTTAATCAGCCCCAGCCTCACCCTCTATTAAATCTTCCGCCTCTCGTTAGTTTCCTAAACAATTCTCGATGTATGTATTAGTCTCGTGACCAGGTCATAAGAGTCTGGTCACGAGACTATGTATGTATGCGTCTGACGAATCTACCCTAAATTGATCACCAATAACTGAGCGACCAAGTCAATACTGATAAATTTCTGGATTTGGTGAAAATTTCCAAGTCTCGACCAAAAAAGTCTTGGGCGAGGATCAGGACACAGGGGAGTCGAACCCCTGAAAACCAGAAGGCTTGAGATTTGACTATCCTGGACGTCTTACCACCAGACTGGTGCGTCAATATTAAAGTGCTTCAGGTTAGTATCTAGTGCAGCCCAAGCTTGCTGCTGGGAAACCATTTTATTAATTTTATCGTTTACCCTTCGTTAATCACAAGACATCGTGGCACCAATCAATCCTAATTCTACTACAGTTCAGTACAAAATGTAGTTACGGCGAACCTTCTATGTAGTTGAGTACAATATAAGGGACTTGAGACGCCGTTGAGGGCGCGTGAAGAACCACATGAATAACAAACACTGTTGAGGGCGTTGGCAGCAAGACACAATTACTTACGTGCTTTCCTAATGGTACGATCAGCAAAAAAAGAAAGGCCAATGCAGGTGAGCTCACTTCGCAGCCAGTTCACCGACAGGAATCGTGTCCGACGCCTTGCGTTCATCCCCCCCTTCGACACCGCCTTGTTGGCCCACTGAGGTCTTCGTCCCCGCCGCCTTCTTCCCCGACAACTTCTCGAGCATCTCTGTGTCCTCTTGTGCCTGCAGCGCGTTGCTTCCCAGCACCCTCAGCGCCAGTCGACCCCCCGTTCCCTATATCCCCACGTGTTCGCACCACCGGGTGGATGAGAGGGTTGCCCTCAGGATCCAGCGTCACCTTGATTACGTGGGACGAGCACTTTATGATAGTGAGGGGCGCGCCCCTGGCCGGATTGTGGACCAGCGCCGCCAAACGCAGCCCCTCCGCCTTGGTGGCCGCAGCCCTCTCCTCGACCACCCTCTCGCGTCGCAGCATCTCCTTTCTCGTCTCCCGCAGCTGAGCTTCCTCACGATGAATGCGGTCCGACTCAGCTCTCGCCTCTGGCGTCATACCCCCCACAGAACCCATGCCCATCTCAACCGCAGGCTCCACGTGGTTCTCGCGTGGCCTCCCAGGCTTCCGTTTGGTGGCAGGGACGGTCACTTGAGCAGCTGCAGGGGCAGCGAGGGGGTGGCCCTTGGGCGCATTTGCCATCGGGCGCGACACCAGGTAGTGGGGGATCGCAGGAGCAGGGGGGGGAGTTGGTGGACGAGCAGCTGATGGGGTGGGCACCACGGGCATACAAGCAGGTGGGGGAGTGGGCGTGGGCGCCACGGGCGTACAAGCAGGCGGGGGAATGGGCGTACGAGCAGGCGACAGAGTGGGCACGGGCACCACGGGCATACGAGCAGGCGACGGAGTGGGCGCGGGCACCACGGGTGTATGAGCAGGCGGTTGAGTGGATGTGATTGATTCGCCAGCCATGCTGTTCTCTCTGCCCCTGTGGGGAGCACGGGCCGTACAGGGAGGGGACATGTATCAGGAGGGCGAGACAGAGGGGAGGATAGGGGGGGATACGTGGCAACGCTGCTGATTATCGAGTTGATCGTTGGTGGGAAGGAAGATGACGTAGATTGCGTTGATGTCGCTGCCAGACTTGAAGTTGAAAGAGAAGGGGCCGGGGGTTTGGAGAACGCGTCGAATGATGTGCTCCGCTCGAAGGGTGAGCTCCGAGGACTTCCGCCAACCATGCGATCAGCCTCAAGTTCTGCCCCGTGATAGATCGCCCGCGGGGGGTACATCGAATTGGGTGCCACACATCCGTGGAGATGGCTCATTGTACGCAAAGCTGGATGCGGGGTGCGTGACATTGGAGTTCTCCGATGGGCCGAATGAGGACCGGTGATTATCCCTATGGAGGTCAGATACCAAAATCGCCCTCGGCCAATTCTTGTCCGGACTTTTGCCTTGCGACTGGCCCAAAATCTTGTCCGGACTACGTATCAAACCCCCGGATTTTGGTCAATTCTTGTCCGGACTCCGTTTCGAGCTCAAAAATTCCCAAAAAAAATCGCAAAAATCGCAACAAAATCGCAAAAAACCGTATAAAATTGGATTCATCGTTCCTACATGTCTACATCGTCCTCCTCCTCGATATCGGCTATATTGGTGTTGGGTTGGCCATGCCGCTGTACCGTATTCAGCGTGGTAACCGCAAGAACCAATCCTTTCTTCTCCTTTTGTAACTCCTTGTATTTATCCACTCAGAGGGCTTCCACTGAGGATTGTCTTTCTGTAGGTCGGCGTCGTCGACAATGGACAGGGAGCCGCGACCGCAAGTGCAACAAGACCAGAGAGAGAGAACTTCATGACAGCGGTGAGGAGTTGGAATGGTGCAGAGAAAGTCTTTGTGATGCTACTTGAAAGAACCAGATGCTGAGGTTCAATGTCAGCGTCTCGACTGGCCTTTATACGAATTCAACTCAGAGGGGGGTCTGTTGGCATCCTGGACGGAATCCAGAGGGATATGGATTGCCGAACCGCGCATGAGCGCCCAAACTTCATATCCATACCCGAATGGCCACCAGAGTTATTAATAATGTTTTCCCGAGGGTTGGCGTTCACATGTTCACGGCTGCTCCTCTCAACTTACTTTGGATCAAAGAAATTCACCGATAAACCGAAAAATATTCTAGACGACACTAAACTCTGTATTCCTGAGTTGACTCTCTCGGCGTATTGATAACTCAGACATCCGAGCCATTAGAGCCGGGATCGGTGTTCCACTGCCCACAAAGATCGGTCTCGTAGCCTCCCTGTTTCAGACCCAATCCCCATCAGCAACAATGTGCGTCACAATTGCCATATACACGAACCTGTTTGCCGTTCTCTCCACCAGTGTTGCATTTATCGACGGGAAGACGGAGGAGTCGGTTACAATTTCCATCGATGGTGATGCCGCCACAACTTAGGACACCAGTCAGTCGACTCGTCCCGGCGCTGGAAATGAACGACGTACTTGTTGATGGCTTTACCACTGACGAGAACGGTGAAGGTACCGTAGTTGTACCGGGCCTGGTCAGTGTATCAGACGATGGAGAAACATGGCCAGGAGGTGAAGTTCGACCAACCCAAACCTCCTGATTATTTGGTACGTGTGTACCAATCACTTTGCTGCGCAAGATATCAGTTTGGACCGACGACGATGAAAGCCGGATATCCAACATACCTGCACCAGTCATCGATGACTGAGATGATGGGTGCGCGGTCCGCCTAACAGGATTTGTCGCGGGTTCGGCAGAGGGAGATGATCTTACGCACCTTGGTACCGAATCCATAGCAAGTGACGACCTCTGGTATTCGAATGAGTGAACATGAAATACGTGGTGGAAAATGATCTTACCGGTGCCGACGCGCGGGACCAAGTCGCTGCTGTTGTGGTATCCTGAACGGATACTTGAGCCGTGCATCTTGCAATCATGATGCTCCGAGGTACTTACTGATGCCTTGCTCGATGCTCAACCACTGAGAGGGAAGTGAGCATCACATTTATCGTAGCTGACTGCACTGAGTGCACATACTTTGCCGGGAACGATATCAGAGGTGAGGTCCCCTTCGACGCGGGCTACCACGGCGCCGAAGGCGGGAGCCGCGACCGCAAGTGCAACAAGACCAGAGAGAGAGAACTTCATGACAGCGGTGAGGAGTTGGAATGGTGCAGAGAAAGTCTTTGTGATGCTACTTGAAAGAACAAGATGCTGAGGTCAATGTCAGCGTCTCGACTGGCCTTTATACGAATTCAGCTCAGCCCATGCGGCCACTGGCATGTTGTGTTGTCCGCAATCAATGTTTGGACGAGCCTAGACAATCAACGGGCCGGCCATTTACGCCCAGGATGTCTCGTAAGCAATGACTGAGGCGAGGCGAACCTGGACAGCCAACGTGGCCCAGGTAGCCCGGAGTAAATTACCTCGTCCTGATGATAGCAAGTGCTCATCCAATGAGAAAATTCAGGTTGAGCCCCATTTCCGAACGATCCGATTTTATGCAAGGATTGAATTAGAAGAAGCCCATGGTTGAAACATCGGTGTTGGGAGAAAGGACCGGCTGAGACGGAGCTTGGGGTGAATTAATAGCTCGTAGGCCACTTAGTGCGGGATACCTATCAAACAATAATGCTAATTGTAATCGCGAGTTGAGCCGCAAAGATTATGAGCGGTGGCCTGCAGGCTCGTTGAATGGGATTGGCAAGTCGTCAGCATTTTGATACGTCAAGCCACCCTTGGGCAGTTTGTTGGGTATGAACGAAGCAGCGTTAATCAAAATATCGTTGGATTGCCGGTGATTCAAGATGCCAAGCTTGAGGTTGACTCAGCGAGAATCCTGAGTGGCGACATTCGGTCCGAGTGGTGACGTTCGTGTTGATAGCACCCGGGGTTGACCACCAACCTCTGCCGCGTTCCGAACGCTTCGAGGTAGTAGCAATCAACGCAAGCCCGCCAAAGCGGGCCCCGAATGGATTGGGCTCGGAGATATAGGCTACGTTACACGTACATACAGTAAGAAAACGAAGTTACAAGTACAATAGGAAAAATACAAAATACAACTGTTCGAGGGAGAGGAGGGTGGGTGACGCGAGAGCACAAGCTACAAAGCCTAGTGCAATATTAGTTTTAGTGCTCTCGTAAATGACGGCGGCGCCGCTCACTTAGTCCAGATTTTGCCTCGTAAATTCACTGCGGCGAAGCCGAGAATGAACAGCAAAATCTGGAAAGGAAGGGAAATAATTAGAGATGCTGCTAACGCAGAGCGCGGAGCGCTTACCTTGTGCTGGATGGTAAAGGCGAAGCCGTGGGCAGCACAAGGCAAATTTCCAACGACATATATTGTCTCTGATACGGCCTCCGCTAAATCAATAGCGCCGCGTCAGAGACATGCCGTGAAATGGAGGGACAAGGTCGACTGACCCGTGGATAGGGGTATGGCGGTGCCAATATAAATTTTGAAGCAGCGGGGCCGCATATCACGCGTCGGGTGGGCGCAGAGGCCTCCGAAAAATCTCCCTACCCCTGGAATCCAATTTTACTCCAATCATGGGACTTAGTGAGCGACGTGACTTTGCAGGTGTTAACTTTGATGTTTCAGTTCCAAATCGAGGCGCGGCGATTCCGGACTGCGTGGAAAATTGCTCCAACAGCTGTTCGTACCAAAATTTCACTGCCTAGAATTAACGTCCGCAGTCTCCCCCTCGCCAGATGAATCTGAATCACACGTCGGACAAAAGGTGAGAACAATGAGCAGCTGCTCAAGTGGCAAGAAATAGACGTAGATCGCCCCGGATAACCGCCGGACGCACGTATGGGGTCTGAAACGACCTCCTGAACAACTCGCGCTCTTTTGGACCACCTGTTGACTCAAAGTTGAAACCCGGCACCCTGTGTCGAGAATGATGGATTTGATGCAACACCCATCAACCTCAACTTTGGCCCCGCTCAAGAATTCTGCTGTCAAAATCAGATGCCATACGTGCGTCATATGCATGGTTCTCGAGCGTCTCAACCAGTTCGGAACTGTAAAACGGGCATCGGGTGCCGGCGATTGCCGAACGGCAACTCGCCGAGCACAACGGATGATGACGTTAGTTATAGGCGATTGAGTTGCGATTGAGTCATTGCCTCTCCGACTCCGACATCGATGTCCACCTCAATCGTTTTCTACGACATTCCCTCGACTCTCCCCAATTGCTGCTGGTCACCCAATCTTTGGAAATCAAGGCCAGTTTAAATTGGTTCTGGCTTGGCTTCCACGAACCAAATCAATCCCCCAGATATGCGCTCAACTTCAAAGGCATACCATACACGACCATCTGGCTTGAATATCCCGAGATCGAGGAAAAATGCAAGGAAATCGGAGCGAGTCCTACCAAGAACAAACCCGATGGGCGCCCACATTACACACTCCCTATGATCCACGATCTGTCCACCGGTACTGTCCAGAAGAAGCCGCCCCATACATGCAGAGACTCATACGTATTCACAGGTGCAGTCATCTCGGATTCCGCCAAGATCGCGGCATATCTGGATGCGACGTACCCCGACAAGCCGATGCTCATGCCCGCGGGCACTGCCGGGCTCCACCGTGCCTTTGAGGACGCCGCGCATGCGCTGATATCACCCATCTACCCCTATGGCCTGCCTGCCACGCACAAGAACCTGAATCCTGTGAGCGCGGAATATTTCCGCCGCACGCGCGAGGTGGCCTGGGGAAAGACGCTCGAGGACCTCACTCCCAAAGGTGACGAGGGATGCCGTCGAATGGAAGAAATTGAAGGACGGATTCGGTAAGCTGGACGAGTGGATTCGGGTGAATGGGCCGGAAAGCCCGTATTTCATGGGTGGCACACCCTGCTACGCGGACCTGTGGACGGCGGCGTATGTGTTGTGGATTAGACTGGTTCTCCCCGGAAAATGGGAGGAAGTCAAGTCGTGGCACGAAGGGAGGTGGGCAAAACTTTTGAAGGGATTGGAGGAATACGAGACGGTTCTGTAGTCAGCACATCCTTCCGTTGTCAAAACAGATGGAAATCTCGCCTCTCTTCGTCAAAGATAAAGCTTGTAGCCCGAATTTGTTCGTCGGCGATGTGAGGAGGAATTGATACTGTTTTCGGAAGCTGGAGTGCTCTCGCCACAATTTAGTAAATTCCGAAACGATTATGGGGTTATATTACATTAACTGCAGGGAAGACTCAAAAAGGGGGACATAGAGCAGAACAACTCCACCTGAACCACGCGCAGGCACCGCCTGCCAATTTGATGTAAAGTGGCAAATCGCGGGTAAATGTAAACAATGCCGAGCACCAATCTCTGGAGGAGGGATCAGTCAGAGCAATTCTGGACGCCAATAAAAACAGTTCACAGGATCCCATCAGCTTCGGGGATGAAGTCAGAGTAGTGACTGTTTGAGCACCAGGCAGATCATCTCCAAATGGTGCCTTCGCAGAACCTTTTCCTGCTACAGCCGCACCGACATCTGCATGCCACCGCTCGCAATCCAGTGATCCGCATACGACGAGGATAACCCACGAGGCAGTGGAGAGAGCATAGAAGAACATCACGTACGCTGCAGAGCCTGGCGAGATGGGGGGGAATGCCGATTGGGGCTTGGAGATACATGCTGATCTGTAGGATGGATGTTAGTACGGGATGATGGCGAAGATCGGAGGAGGGAGAGCACGCACGTGCCGAGTGCAAGGTCACACAGTGCAGCTGCAGTAGAACCAGAATGTGGAGAGAGGTTTGAAACGGCAGGCAATAAATGAGCATGAGGACTCTCCAGAGGTCAAGTGCAGCTCCATGCAGTCACAGTTTCTTAGAACTGAAAATCCTGACTGATACTGAATTATTTCATTCAAATCGACAGGGGGGGGTGACGCGTGACCGGACTTGCCTATTCAACATTTCGACAACGGCCGACAGGACCGGTGATTATCCCAATGGAGGTCAGATACCAAAATCGCCCTCGGCCAATTCTTGTCCGGACTTTTGCCTTGCCACTGGCCCAAAATCTTGTCCGGACTACGTATCGAACCCCCGGATTTTGGTCAAATCTTGTCCGGACTCCGTTTCGAGCTCAAAAATTCCCAAAAAAAATCGCAAAAATCGCAAAAAAATCGCAAAAAACTGTATAAAATTGGATTCATCGTTCCTACATGTCTACATCGTCCTCCTCCTCGATATCGGCTATATTGGCATTGGGTTGGCCATGCCGCTGTACCGTGTTCAGCGTGGTAACCGCAAGAACCAATCCTTTCTTCTCCTTTTGTAACTCCTTGTATTTATCCACTCAGAGGGCTTCCACTGAGGATTGTCTTTCTGTAGGTCGGTGTCGTCGACAATGGACAGGTAGTCGGACATGGAGGATTTCAATCGAGTTGCAGCTTTAGGTTTGGGTAGAATCCTGTAAAGCAGTTGATAATATTAATAGTCGGTGATCCATTGTTCTATATGTAAATTCACATTGTTTGAACCCAAGCCACCCGCGTAAACCTTGTCCGGACTCGTGTTTGAGATTGTCGCACCCCCCGCTGCCCTGTCCGGACTCCCAAACCCAAGCTTTCGAAGCAGAGACCCAATCTTGTCCGGACTTTGACCTTAGCTGGCGGCACTCCGGCAAAATCTTGTCCGGACTTCCGTATCTGACCTCCACAGGGATAATCACTGGTCCTGCCGAACGTGAATGCGCCCAGGTCCTCGTCGTCAGACCAGGCGTGCGCGCTCTGGAAGCCAAATGTGCTGGAAGCGTTGTCATTGAGGTCACTATTCAGATCACTGTTCAGATCCAAATCAAGTGGGGGAGGGGGAGGTCGTGCGGTGTTGTCGAAATGATAGTTGATGGCCTGCATTGTCTCGTCGAAGTCGTCAGGCACCGGGATGAGCCCAGGCGTGGCCTGTGGTCGAGACAGTGTGGGAGTGCGATATCCAATCTCAGTAGGTACGGCCGGTGGAACAGGGGGTGGAACGACGGGTGGACCAGGAGCCGGGGCTGCAGCAGCAGAAGCGGCAGCACCACTAGCCAGAGCAGCAGGAGGCAGGATCGCAGCAGCACGCTTTGCAGGTGGTTTCGTGCGCCACATGTGCTTGGGCTTGGTGGCTTTGGGGGGGGGGGCAGGCAGCTCATCCATCAGGAGCAAGCCTGCTAGTGGATCATCCTCGCCCTCCTTGTTCTCGTCATTGTCAGCGGCGTGCACCCGAGCGTCACGAATCTTGTGTGCTACATATGCGCTGGTATCACATCAGTACGTGGGGATTGAAATTATTGATCAGACTTACGGAAGACATGCTTCAGGTACTTGATAAACGGTGTGAGGACCGCCTTGTCGAAGTTGGGGTGGGAACCGCGGAAGTCGGTGCCATGGGCTGTAGTACCGAAGCAGATTCTGTCAAAGAGGTAAGAGGTAAAGATCAGTGGCGCCCACAACCCAAAAAAGTGCTGCCGTCACTTACGTCTTGGCTTGGATGTTCCCTCCATTGCGCAGCAAAGGCCCTCCACCCACTAACATGAACTGCCACCCGGTTGCGACGGCCATGGACTCCAGCACCATCTTGACGACTTCTCCCAGCTCATCGATTGCACTGGTCAGCCAGATTTCAGTACACATTTATGCATGGAGATTTGACAACAGGCCGACTTACAGCTGCATATCCTCTGGCGTATGCTTGTCGCTGTCCTCCGACGCAACGGCGGTGTGTTCCTCATTGCATGCCGCTGTCTCTTGGTTCACTTCTGCCAGCACCTCGGCCGTCTCACCCGTGAACATCTCCATGGCAACCGTCTGCTGCAAACTCATCTGCTGACGCCGGTATTCCTTCAGTCGCGCTTCTGTCGCCTCGGTCTCTGCTAGCTCAGCCACCACTGCCTCCGCCTCGCTCATCACCCTCGCCTCCGCTACCACAATGCCCTCAGCTGCCGCCTCCGCGTTCAGTAACCCATATCCATGTTTGTTCGCCTCCTCCTTCAGTTTGGCGCCATAGAGTCTCTGGTATATCTCGATCTTGCGGTAGGGTCGCATAGACTTTTTCCTTTTCAGCTGTGAGAACAAGGACCATCTCTTGCCCCTCCCTTTACCACCGGTACTAACGACAAGACCCAGGCTGGGACCTGCGGCACATAGCGTGTGACATTGATTGTACATCCAATTTTTGAGTCGCTGCAAAAAAAAAAAAAAGTGAGTTTCAGGTCATCTGCACCTAAAGACCGGACACCTTACCTTCTGCCTGATTTTAGTAGCCTCCCCGACTGCCAAGAGTTGTGCTTCAGTGCGTATGTCCTCCTCACCTGCGGCCGGGGGCAACGGTACACCTAGTGTCGTTTCGGTGGGCCATAGCTCGAACCAACCCACCTTGAGGGTGCCCCAGAAACAGGCAAGGGACGTGCCCTTTTTTTCGATCGCAGACAGAAAGATGGGCAGCTGTTTTTGCAGGTATTCCTTTTGGGCAATGGTGGTCCATTCCGGGGGCGCTATGAGATAGCAAATGCGGTTTACACAGAGGGAGATTCCTCCTCAATCTTTTTTGTCAACTCGTGAGGCGTTATATTTCTCATTTCCATGCAACTGCTTAGAGAAATTCCCCCTTAGCAATTTATTTTGGCACTGATATTTGCCCAATCAGGTTCTCGTGTTACATGCACACACCAAATGCAGGTATGTTCTTCTATTTTCTCGTATCTCATCAATCCTCCAGCATATCTCATGCATGTCTCATAACCCTGCTCCCACATGGTGTTGGATCCAGGCCACTAGCCTGATTTAACGCACACCTCCTGGAGATAGATCCCCTCACCATGCGGCCACGTGAGACAGCTTGCCTCTAGGTCTCATATGAGCCTGGATTTATGCCTGTCTTTCGTATTCCATCTGCCCATGATCCTCCACAATATGCAACCCCCTACAGCCCCCACTACCGCCCTCAGCACTCGTGCCGAGCTCATGGCGGTAATGGCGACTGTTGATGAGCTCATTGTTTGCACCTGCCCATTCAGCGCACCGCCCTCAATCTCCAGGGTAAGTTTACCCCCACCCTCCTTCCGCTCGCTCAGTTTTGTTCCTAGTTCAACTTCCACGGATCCTCGATCGCCTTGCCCAAGAGGATGCGGCTGACCGTAAGCGTTCCCTGCCTAATCCGCCTGTTTCTTTCATATTACTTTGCAGACACCTGCCCAAGTCACCGCCCTCAACGCTGGCATTCCAGACAGCAGCCGCCACTGCTGGGTCGTTTATATTGGGCGTGAGCCCAGCATCTATTACACCATGTGTGTTCCTCGTCCCCTCTCTCCTTCACTCCTTAATCCCTTCTGGCCCAGCAAGGAGGCCGATCACCAGATCAAGGGCTGCCCTGGGTAGCAGTACCGGTGCAAGGGGAGAAAGCCAGAGGTGCTGGCCTCTTACACTCATTGGTTCCAGGAGGAGAAGGTGGAGAAGTGGGTCGAGCTCACCAACGATGTGGTTCTGCCGCGTTCTTCCAAGCATTAGTCCTCCATACTTGTGCACCGAATGCCCTCCTCCAATGTGATCAATTCTCCTTTTTGTTTTCGTCCTGTTTCTGCAAATCCCTCAACTGCCCTGGCATTGCCGAATAATCCTCATGAAGATCGTTCAATGATCATTTCTCATATATAATTCTGTGGGGGATAAATGTCCCATGGAAGATGTTCAGTCACGGAAACACATCCTCATAATTCCTAGGGGATAAATGTTGCCTACGAGACAATCGATCCGCACTGTGCACGAACATGAAAATCACACGCAAAACCAAAAGCGATGTATTATGTGCGGAAAACTCAATCCTCGTCACTAGGAACATCAGTTATCATGGCTTTCTTATTTGATAGACGGCATACCTGCTATCGTATTGCGGTGCGAGCAACACCCATGGGTCCACAACCAAACAGGAGGCTTCGATTTGATCTCTGGTTCGGAATGGATCAGCAACGCATCAACATGCCATGGGACCAAGAGTACGCATGAAGTGCTCCTCGGTTGCGCCTGTAGATCCAACAGTGATTCAGCCACCATGGCATCCACGCTTGAATCCGGGCATGAAGCATCATCCCCGCCGCTGCACCAGGGAGTCAGCGTGATCACATATTCTGTGTTGTGAAAAATCAAGTACCTATGACACAAGATAGCGACGTCGGGAAAGTCTTGCAGCTGGGCTTCTGAGTAGCCCCCCAGAATCTGGGCCGATGTGGCTGGTGGCACGGGATGTGAAAGCTCGACTCGAGAGCGGGGGGCTCTCTACAGTGAATCCCAACAACGACGTGCAAGTTTCCTAGCTGCACTGAACAAACCAAGGCGATGGAACAAACCAAGGCCAAGGGTAGATGTCAGAAATTAGATAGAATAATGAGAATATAACCAACGCACCGCAGCTCCGCCGCTTTGAGTTGTTTCTTTTCTTTCACCTCAGGGTGTCTTTCGTACTACCGTACGGAGGCAGCGTTCCACTGGTCCCTCTTGGTTTGGACAGCTTCCGCCTTCCATAGCGCGTTGAGTTTCTTGACTCTGCAGGATGGGTGGTTGGTGCATGACAATTTCGTGCTGCTCGAGGCCGGCGCACTGTCTTGCTTCGTGTCTAGCCTCGTACGCAGCCATCTTGATCTCATATTCATCCCATTGGTGTTCCAATTCCGAGTCTTCGGAGTCAGAGTTGAGGTTTGAAGACAGAGATGTAGACGAAGTCATGGTAATATTGTGAGAGACGGTGGTGATCCCAATTTAGGCAAGCTGAGGTTACACCTTCCCGAGTTCATTTGCTCGCCCTGACCTCTGCAGTTGGTCATTTACCTCAAATTCTGCTAGGCATCTGCACGAGACAGGTCTCCCACGGAATATGCAAAAATCATTACATTTGGTCACTCACCACGTTCGACAGAAGGCACATAATCTCAGACAGCCCCGCACCTTTGTGTCTTACTCTGGAGCCACAGAATTTGGCCAATGCGAACCGGTTTGACCTTCTGAATCTTGTGGTCCACATCTCAGAAATCTGTGACACCCACAATTTTGAGATTTCAGCTCGTTTTTAAAATGCTCATACTATAGTGAAGACCTTACCTTCCGCCATGGTCCCCATGTGCAGCTGCACCATTCGAGAACATTTGCCTATGGGAAACCGCCATTTGAAGGCGGAATCGGCATAGCGTAAGTGGCTTCACTCATCTCATACAGGATGCTGGCTCTCGGTGCAGTTAAGCGAGTGCACGAGTCGCACCGCCACCACATCCTTGCATTCGCGGTCACTTCGGTTTTATCATCTCTTGGGTTTCTCACCAGAGTGCGTGTCATTCTTCTTTCCTTTTTTCTGTCTGCCCAACCATACCGGTGCGCAATACACTGGGACTTACCACAGGCCCTATGGAGACATATCGGTCGCGGCGGGTGGCAGCTGCCTTTTCTTCCCTTTTCTTCACCTTTTTCTTTATTGAGTGGTGTTCGCTAAGTAGTACTCTTCTGCAGCATAATGGCGCGTACAACATGCAGTGGGGTGCAATGGTCCCCTTGGGAGCTCGATGGGGTCGCCTCTGTGGTCCTGGATTTCTTCCAAACCAAGATCTCTCTGGCGCCGCATTTGGCGCAAGCGCTCGCACTTGCAGATCTACACGCCGAGGCTCTTGGCTCCTCAATGGGTGACGAGGATGCCTGGGAGGACGAACCACGTGTCCGGTCGTGTCCACCCACCCCCCTGTCGCATTCGCCGAGCCTGCTCACTCCACTCTCGCGGTCGCCCACCCCTCCATCACACAGCGCTGACGGCTCGGCCCGCTCTCTCTCTTCGCTCTCAAGCCTTCCTCCTTCGCCTCTGCCAAGTTTCAAACGACGCCAAAGCGCCAGTAAGAAGGCTCGTCGTCAACGCTCCCATGTGGCCACCGCCAAGACCGCTGTGTTCGGTCCACCGCCAAAGGCACGCCACACACAAGCATACGACCACCATCACACCGCAACTAATCCCACCGCATTTGCCTCCGTCGCCAGCAACTGGTCAGGCCCCCATGCCCACAAGAAGAAACGATCCTCGCTCTACCGCATTCGACGTCTCCAAGCCCTGCTCCAGGACAGCTATGACTTGGTTAGATGGGACGGCGTGTAAGTACCGAGATCCTTTCCCTCCTTCTCTTTGCTATTCGCTCAATAAGACACCCCAAACTGATCTTAGACGCTGACGGCTGTATTATTGCGGTGCTTTTGGGCTGACCGGATGGGGATGAATGGGACGACATGATGAAGGAGGCGTGCCGGGTGATGGACCAGGTCCATGCACACTGGGAGCGACGTGGTGTTTTCGTAGCAAAAAATAAATCACATCGTCGGGGAAATTTTTATACCCTACAGGCAGGCTTCATGAAGGTCCGGGCCAGAAGGTGTGAAGGGTCGTCCAAGGCAAGGTCCCGCTGACAATATTTGCACAGAAACCTGGCAACCTCGCCCATTCCAAAGGTTATTGCCAATTACTGGGCCCAATCCTCAAGAATCGCGTGATCCAGCGGATGGCCAGGTTCCAGTCCAGTGGGTTTTGCATGTGTTTTTACTCGAGCGCAAACTGAGCCCCGTAATAGGCGGGCTTGCTCGTTATCTACCAAAGCTTTACCAGTACCAGGCCACCACCATGAAGGGCTTCAGTCACCGTCAGCCCGAGTTGGAGCGGCCCTTTGCGAACTTGGTTTATCCAACGGCCACTCTTAATTTGGGCCCCAACATCGTCACGCCCGAGCATGTGGACATGCTCAGCAACCCCTTTGGCATGTGTGCCATCACTTCCAACAGAAACTTTGATCACGAGAAGAGCGGCCACATTTAAATGGAGCTGCTGAAAATCATCTGTGAATTCCCGTCTGGTTCAACCATCTTGCTGCTCTCTGGCACCTGTGGGCATGGGAACATGCCGATACGGCCGGGCGAAAGTCGCTACTCGATGACCCAGTACGGGGCCGGCGCACTCTATCGCTGGGCTGCATATGGGTATCAATCCACAGAATCCTTGTTGAGCCAACCTGACGGGGCCCAGCAGAAGCGAGAGATCGACGGAGTGCCAGGGGTGCGGGCCGCATGGGCGATAGGGTTGCTGTCCAAAGCAGATGAGTTAGAGCAAGATCGTGAAGATGTATTCGGTAGCAATTCGCTTGGGGTGCCCCTTCGGTAGGTCGCAGCATATGATTTTGTTTTATGAGAAACAAATGAGATGAGATACTTGTTTCCCCACCTACCACTGGACCATGAGCTTGCAAAGTCGTTTAGAATGGGTCCCGACTGAGCTTGGCGGCCGCCGTCAGCTGCGGTTCTCACTCACCCCCACCCAATTGACAGCCTGAGAGGAATGGCAACACTTGAAGTGATGCGAGCCGCAACAAACCAATCGTAAGCGTCCCTTGTCCGTCCGGGTTTCTTGCTCATGATCCACGCAGGCGAGGAGATTGAGCCCAGGCAGAAACCAGAACAGGTGCCGCCCCAACCGATCAGCACCACAGATGTCTCACAGGAGCCGTCCTTCAACTGGGCAGAACAACAGCATGAGGCAGCACATGCCGAGGAAGCCTGCATCCTCACTGGTCGTGAACAGGAGGACGCCGAGGCAAGGTGGCAAGCATGGGTCGATGAATTTTTTCCAAGCCAAGGAAGTGAAGACGGAGGTCCAAGAGTGAGTGGAATTTTTTTACTGCGCCACAAGTCAATCACATAAATCTTTCTTTTGTCACATTGCAGGAATGCTGAGGTCGACCCCATCGCAGAGATGGAGAGGCTGGCGCAGGAGGCTGAGAGGGAGAGGGTATGGGAGTTGATCGTCGCGCGGTTGTCTGGAGAGCATGCCGGAGTGGGATCAACGGCAGTGGGTGTGGGAAGCAGCGAGAGCAGGAGCACCTCGACGAATAGCGGGATTGTGCATGCACCGACCTTGCACATGCCAAGCATGACGAGTCCTGGGCTGATTCCTCCGGCTCTGGGCCGGCTCACCAGTACCTTGAGTATTAGACTAAATAAAGGTTTCTCAGACGCTGACATTTTTTATTTCGTTAACAACAAGGGAGAGAGAATCCCCTTTTTTTTCTGTGTTCCCTCACGAAAATTTCCTCGCACTGTGTGATCGCCATCATGATCTTGTTCATATCTCGTCTCATCTACTTATTCAGAAGACTACAATTTAGTTTTAACAATAACGTCGTCGGCGCTGAGCTGGAGGGTCAAATTGTTCTCTTCGTTGTCCCCGATGAGGGGCGGCATTTCATGGTCGTTGATGTTGAGCTCAACACTGTCGCTTAGGGACACCCTCAACCCTGTCTTGGCCCGCCTTGAGCACTGGATCGTGAGGACGGCTTTTGAGCTTGAAGTTGGGGTCGACGCTGGGAGTTTGTCAGTTACAAATGACTTAGAGCAGATACGCGACACCTGAGTAACACTTGATATCGGAAAGCTATGGTCATGGTTGGCAAAGTCAGGTGTGCTCATACAGTGTGCATATCTATGCCGGCGTGCGGGTTCAAGGCCGCCCAAGCCCGTTCGGTGGGACTCACCGTCCGAGTGCGAGTGAGATGCACGATTAGTGAGCCAGTTGCAGGTAGCACTATGAAAGAAAATATGCATTGATATTGTAGCCAATGGGTGTTGTGGAGGCTGCAGAGAGGATGGAACTGGGTAAGTTGTCAAATTTTGTTGACGTTACATGTGCATCTACCCTGGTAGATAAGACAAGATAGACAAAAGATCACGATGGCACCTATCTGATATCACAAAATCATGATGGTGCCTCGTGACACTGGTCGTTAATGCGCACTACGCCAAGTACTTTTTTCTGTGCCTCAAGGCCAACGCTAGCCCAAGATGAACACCTGATAATGGTCATGAGGAAGGCGGACCTTCTTTGAGGAAGATCTTCCTCATCAACGATGGCAGTGACAGCGACGACTCAGTGGACGGATACTTGCCTCGGGCTGCGACACAGCGGGCCCACGATGTCCTGACAGAATCCATTACCTTCACAAGTGATGGCAAGATGTGGTCAAGCTGGTCTAACGTCCCGCGCCCGCCTCGCCTGCCAAAAAATCGAGGGTAGTCCTCCAATCGGACCGGTCAGCTTCTGCAGATGGAGGGAAAAATCTGCACCGCAACTGGGACACAGATTTTGCGGATTTTGATGCTGAGTACGGGCCAGGCATCGATCATGGGCCCCGTTGACAGACCTGGTATTGGGGCACCCGGGCATTATTCAAATCTGCTCGAGTTGCAACATACTATAATGTACTTCACTACATTACGACGTCATCTCACAAGAGCTAATGCTGGCCTGAGCAGTTAGCTAAGAGGGATATAATGTGTCTCGAACCATTAGAAAGGCGCTGGACAACAATCCTGGTAAAGGGTTGAAGTGGGAAGTCGCTAATGGAACAATCGCGGAAAGTGCCTTACCATCCTGGAAACGGATTGGGGCTACTGCACATCCCTGACTAAGGGCATATTACGAGGGAACATCCTTCTGAACCAGAGGGATCATTGTTGGGCATCATCTGACGTCTCCAGAACTGCCAAGAGAGGACTGGGCTTGGTCGATCTAACAAATGACTAAGAACTGTACTCGGGTACTAGGAAGCGGCGGCTATCACGATTTTCAGACAAATCACTTAAGCGGTTCAAGGCGGAACCATTTGAGCGGATGGTTACCAAGGAGGGTAACGGAGTGCTGACAAGGAGGTTGGCTAAAAGTTGACATATCAACAATATCCCATCACGATCGTTCTAAGCGATGTAGATCTTGACTCATCGTTAAGCTCGGCTCGTTGATGTTTCTTACAAATCTCTCTCAATTTTACTAATCACCCTGATATCCGACAGGAGTTCATCGGCTAGCTGCCATACCACTAGCCATATACCCTGAACCCTATTGAATGTTTGTATCTGTCTCATTTATATTTAGAATCCTGTAACGTATTTAAGTGGATGGTTATGGGAGGAACACCAGTGAATCTCACCCCACCTGTTGGACGCGAAGTTACTAGACTTCACGCTTAACCGGTTAGAGTAGTCATTCATTCGGAGACACCCAGAAGCTATACCAAGTTTCGTTTGTTTTCCCTGTTTGAATATTATCTGTGTTGGATTTGGATCTTTATAAACGACGCGTGGACATATTGGATAAACGGAACGGACGTGTGGAATATAAGGAAATGGATCAGACTTGACAATTGGTTGTAATCTCGTAAGGATTAGCAATCGCGGAAACTATTTGGAATCGGAATTCATAAGAATCACTTGCTTTATGCATCGGAGTATTATCTCCAAACCTAGACCCACATCATACAAAACCGTTGAACATAAAATCTCGTCTGTCTATCGCGATTGCGCCTAGAACGGATTCGAGCAAGTTTTATCTATACGACTTGTAGACCTGTAAACTCTTGCTTCTCAAAGAGAACTAAAGTTCAAATTGCCACAATCTATACTGGATTGGAACCCCGAACTCGCACGAGGACTATAGTGTTTGAGTTGTTGTAGTTGCATTATCGAACCGCGTATTCATTTACAAGGTTTGTGTTGTGGTTATTTCACCGCCAGCCCCATAGTCAGTGTTTCACCGTGCGAAGCGAGACTCGGTGAGTGGCGGCACAGCAATGGCCCTTTTTTTTTTTGCCTTTGATCTCGTGCTCAAACTGATGCGGCCGCAATATCAGGACAATCTGCATGCCCAGTGGGCACGCGAGTTGCTGCGGCATGACGGCCGCGGAGACTACGTCGGGCAAATATTGTGCAGCCGCGCAGGGTGTGGAAGGCCGAACCCAAAGCACTGATGCATAGACTGCCTCGATGGCTGTCTGTACTGCAAAGACTGTGTCCAGGACATTCACCACCGGACCCCCTTGCATCACATCAAGGTGAGTAGTCAATTCGGGCTCGTCTGCACAGTGACTCACAGGTGCCCAAGGAATGGATGGGCGATCATTTTGAGAGGTGTATTTTGAAGTCATTTGGCATACATCTACAACTAGGACACCCCTCCCGGGGTACAATGTACCAACCCTGAAAAGGCCTGGGGGGACGCCTTCATGATCATCGACAGCCACACGATCCACGAGGTGGCCTTAGACTTCCGCGGTTGCAGTAGCACTAAGCCCAAACCCATCCAGCTTCTGTGTATGTGCCTCTATCCGCCCACAGGCACCAATCCTCGATCTGCTGCGACTTTCTGGGCCCTGCGCTGGTTTGCACACATGACGCTGGAATCGAAATGCTCCGCGTACAAATTTTACAACAGCCTTGCCACGAGACCAACAATACCGGTTTGGACCCGTCCCACATAAGTGGCAGTGGTTTATTTCTTGACTAGATGCCAATACTGAGCCACGCACAGGACCGCTACGAGGAATTCTTGAGGATGACGCAACAGTGGCAGCACCTTATGTTGCTGAGGTGCACTGGCCACGCTCACGACCTGAGTGAGGATCACATCAACGCCATGAAGGCCAGTGAACTGGCTCTTCTGTGCCCCGCATGTCCTCACCCCGGAATAAATCTAACCCGTGGATTGGGATAAGGTCCTGTTCGAGAAAGTGTGAGCAAGCATTAAAGAGACCCTGCATGTTTCTAACGAGTGTTCGGCAGCTTTCTGTACACGTTGTTTCTGGCCATCGACACCAACTTTCGCCTCAAACGAAAGGACGTCTCGAGCGAGGAGGAGGACCCGGGCCTGAGCAAAGGTTGGGTGTTCTTTAGAGAGGTGGGCCAGTATATGAAGCACCTGAGGGATCATTGGCAGCAACCCCAGCCTGTATGTCACCCGGCCTCCCACTACGCCAACCCCTGCTGACCAGAAACCACAGGGAAGCACCTGTGGCACATGACACGGTGGATAAGCCAGACTGTGAATCGCGCGGGATGGCTTCGTCGGGGATCGGGACAGTGGACTGTGCCTGCCATAACATGAAGCGTGCGAACGGCGTGGGTGACTTACAGCAGGGAGAAAAGTACGCGGCAGTCTGGCGAGCCTTATCTGAGCGGTGAACTGACGGACATCTGGGCACAGGTATCTTAACATGGACTACCTATATTTCATGAGTTTGCTGGGCACACTGCTCCTGCACTTCTTTGTGTCGTACGACATAGCGTGCCAGTGGTATAAAAACCTCTGGGGGCACATGACGATCTTCCCCGCGGAAGCCCAGCTGGGCAGGGTAAAGAAGTTTGTGTTCTTGGTGCCCAAATTTCACCTCCCAATGCACATTGAGGAGTGTAACATCAACTTTTCCTTCAACCTGACCCCATTCGTGGGTCGGATGGACAGCGAGGCACCTGAGCGTGGATGAGCGGATGCAAACCGCCTGGCGAATAGCACTAGCATCTCGGGCCCGGGAGCACGACACGACACTTTGGACACCTATTTCCAGTATTCTAACTGGAAGAAGATTACCAAGTTGGGTGGGTGTTTAGCTTCGCATTTTGTGAGGCCCATGCTGATGGTCACGACAGGTACCGTTTTGCTAGACAATATCGAGAAGTGCGTGCCCATGATGCTTGAGACGCACGCAGCTTGGGTGGATGTGGAGGCATCATTTGAGCCATCGGTGATCGAGACATGGACGGCCATGGCTGTCACTTGGGAGGCAGATGGCAAGCATCCCACCCCTTCGCGTCAACGGCGCAGCACGACGGCATTGCGGAGGTCCGACTTAGGCTGGCAGAGATCGCGGCGGCAGACGTAGGGCATGAGGGGGTGCGGGGTGACATGCATGAGATGGAGATGTTGTCGATGGGCTTGCAGTTGGAGCAGCAGCAGTGAGTACTGGGCGAACAGTTTTCAGGATGGCCACTGACTGAATTATTCCTAGGCGAGACTTGGTGACTCACATGAAGCAGATCAGCGCACACGAAATGGTACATCAAGAGACCAAATGCTTGGAGCACGAGACTAAGCTACAGCGCAAGATCGACTCGTGGATGGCGATCCAGCAGCTGTTAATACCGGAGGTCACAGTTCTGCAGGATCGGGAGGACGCCAAACGGAAGTGTGTGGGGGTTACGCAGCCAGTGCCTGGGCTGAGGGCGCAGGATATGAGCCTCTGGCTCCCCTTTGCCATTGGGACCTGTGCCCAGTGCCCAGTGCGGCTGCAGGAATACGAGTTCCAGCTGCGGCAGGGGCAGGCGGTGTGGGTGCTGAAGGTGATGCGCGACGGCCTCATATTACGTGCCGCATGAGTACATTTACCGGGGCGGTGTGCACGGGACAAAGGCGAAGCTACGATCGGGGTCCAGGACGGACACGATTCAGCTGCGTATCGACTCCTCAGTGGCTGAGTACTGCACCGCGTGCGCTGCCTTAGTGAAGCTCGGGGCCATCTTGAAACGGACGGAGTGGCAGCAACATCTGTGGCTGCTGCTTGCAGAAGATGTGTGGGGCCGCCCACACACCACGTTTGGGGACCCGGAGCAGCAGAGAAGAGGGGGGAAGAAGAAGAAGAGGGCCCAGCTGCCCGTCATGGGGCTGGAGGATGCACTAGCTGCTGAGATACAGGCAGAGGTGAAGAAGGAGATGTCATGGATCTGGTACTCGGAGGGAAAGACGGGGAAACCAGAGGAGGTGGTGAGGAGCGAGCGTAAGTCGTTGCATGCTCGCCATTAAGGATTCCTTGCTGATGCTTTTCAAGCACTACGGATCGAGTGGGCTAGGATGCGGGCGAAGGCCATGCATTACGCAGAGGAAATTGACCTTGTCGAAGAGGAGATGTGGCGCGTGCTGCAGTTTCTGAGTGGCGGAGAGATTGGTGGGAGGCACGGCTGGAGCTGAGGATACAGGTGGACGGGGCTTTCCAAGAGAGGCAGGCAGCCTATGCGAGGAAGCAGGCCGGATACATGCATGGGCTACAGGAACACTTCAAGCAGTTGTGGAGATATGTCCTGCAGGAGCTCAGAATGGCACGCAATGGATACGCGACCATGACGACAGACGACGACGAGACCGCTGATGGGGTGCAGGAGCCGCAGCTGAGTTTGGCAACGTCTGCGGCAGCGGAAGCGGCAACACGTCCCCAGACGGAATTGGAGCGGGAACTGGTGCACGAGTGACTCAGCCGGAAAGTAGGCATACAAATTACAATTGGGAACATATCTATGTCAGAGCAGTAGGTACTCGTATGTACTGGCTGAAATTGTAGAGGGATTGAGATGGAAATGAGCCCAGTGTTGCAAGTGTTGCTGGGGATGTACAAGTGGCTGAATTGCCGGATTAGGATGTATTGGTGTATTAGTAAGCCCGCCACTCAGGTTTTTAGCAAACAAGAGGCTACACTCTGGACAATGTCAACGACGGCGAGGGCAGTGCTCGCTGGGATGCTGATGGCAAGTACCCTAAAGGTGAGGATCTGTCAAATGATATATCAGACTGATCTACTATCCTGAGCAATAGATATATCAGCACTAATCTACCCGGAGAGCCTGTGATATATCACTATGCCACTTAGCGGTGTAAATGACGGGTGGGAAATCGACCGAGAAGTGAACATACCGACAATGCCAAGAGCTTGGCAAGAAGCGGCTATCACTCCCACTCGCACTCTAAGTTGACGGCCACACCTCATCAGCGCGGTAACTCAGTTCTGGCGTCATTTTTAGTGATCTTTACACCGGGCCGGAATCCTTTTCGCCAAAGTTGGGTTGAAGTGGGGCATTTTTTCTCTTTGCTCGCACTTGTTTTCGTTGAATGCCAATGGCACCTCCCTCAAAAGCTTATCAGGGGTGAATTTGGGTTCAACTCACGGCTAAATCGACCTCTCTTTGACAAGGCCGTAAATACGGTGTAAACGGACGGTACGCACAGGACTGGTTCAACGGCTGGGACTTTGACGGATGGCTTTACCCATGGCATAAGTAAAATACGGTGTATTTCTTACGCCCGTGGGGGTAAAACGGACGGTTGCATGCCTTACCGCCAACGAGACGCGGTCCTCTTAGATGGGTAACGTCCCGACAGCATAACCCATCTAAGAGGACTAATACAAATTTAGGCGATCACTGGACTGGGACAGGCAGTGGCAAGTGACGTGAAGAAATCGCTGTTTAGCAAGGGAATGTCTCGGTGTACGAGCCCCCGAGTGCCGTGCGCAGATTGAGGATGCCAAGCACAGTGGGACGGAGAGGGGAAGGCCAGTTCTAGAGGTGGAGAGGTAGTCAGTACAGGATAAAAGAGCAGACACGAAAGGCATATCCCAAAAAACACGAAGGGAATGAAAGGAAGGAAGAAAACCTGCTTCGGATAATCCTTCCTATCCCAAGATCACCCTGACTTCAATCTGTAGCTTCGCTTGCTCGTATTCCCCTCGTCCATGTGTAGACTGCTGAGTTTAGGATGGCAAAGGTCAATGTCGTTTTTGTAGACCGGACACAGGTGATTCGATAGAATATTAGATTCCGTGTGCGCCGAGTTGTCATCGGCCGGGGAGGCTGAGAAACATACTTGAATGGAGAATGCGAATAGAACGAGGGAGCGAGTCTACCCGGTTCCCAGTCAAATCCTCCTTCTGCGCACTGTGCATGGAGCTTCTGCGGTCCGCCCGCCGTTTGTGCGTGCGTGGCCTCCCAATTCAAAAAAGTAAAGCTCGATATCGTTTTTTTGTAGATTCGATGCTGATACTAAAAGAGCGTGCTGCACCCCAGCACTTCATTTTAGATATAAAGTCACACGTAGCGCCAGCTAGAGGATGAAGTGCAAAGCATGTGCCACGGATGCCAATCCTGGCCAAAACCAGCCGTCGTTGAGCCGACAGCGAAAAGCAAAGAGGCGCCATTTTGGCGAGCGATGCCAGGGCAAGAGAATGGTCAGAGTTTAAAGGCTCCAGACAGACAGATGGACAGATATAATGTTGTAAGGAGGGTAGGTAATATGGTGCACTGGTTGTCAAGGATGCACTGGTTGAGTGGGGACAACATTTTGAATTTAGGGCTGCCACCCGTTACCGTGACGGCAATGGCCGTCGATTTGACGGCCGTTTTTGGCATCCCGAAACCTCTGACGGGACGGGACGGGCAACGGGATGGCCGTGGCGGCCGCAATTACGGTAACGGGTTGGGTTCCAATTCAACTCGCGATTTTGACCCCATCTCGACTCACATATAGGTATAGAAGGTCTTCAATGCCTTCAATTGACCAGTTACATGTTCACCCCCGCTGTTCTTCGGTCTTTGTGCAAGCTTCTGGTGTGTTGAACCTCAGCAATCATGTTCGGCCATTGCCGATATCACAACAATAGCCATGCAACACCGATTTCTGGTCAACAGATCTGGGGGGAGGGAAATGTTCACACTAAATGAGGCGGCTTTCAAAGCATTCAACTGTTTAAACTGGAAATTCCCGCTCAAATGGTCAGTTTAAAACCAGAGTCAAATCACCCGTCAAACGACCGTCATGGCCATTGTTTGACGGGCCGTGGAGGGAGGTCCAAAATCTCCGACAGGACGGGCACGGCACCCGTTCGATGGATGCCGTCGAGCCGTCGCGACGGTATCAGGCGGCAGCCCTATAAATTGACCTTGACAACAACGACTCGGAGGAGGGGGAGGACGATGATGATAAGGAAGTGGGAGCTGCTGAGAAGAAAGCCTTGTCCGAGCTCGAATTGAATTCAAAACTGGGATAGAAGGGAACAGAGTGGTGGAAGAGAAAGAAAGACACGCATCGCAACAGTGACAACACGACTGATGAAATCACAGCAGCCGATGTGCTTACCTCTAGATAGGTGTGCTGGGACCCTCTGAGTCACTTTCTTTCCTCATTTGATCCAAAGTTCACGGAGATAAAGTGCATTCTCTTTGAACTGCATAAAGGTGCCCTCAGAAGAGGAAGAAAGGTCAGTAAAAAATATATTGACACTTTTAGCTCTATGACAATAAAGTATGCACTCATATGTAGCCTCTCCCAAGAATCTATCTTATTTGAACAAGATTTGAGCTCAGTAGCCGGATTCAACGGTCAGAAGAAGCTGATATGATCCACGTGTGAAAACATAAATTTATTTTGCTAATATTTTTCTATCACTAATAGTGTATGAATTAGGCCGAATTATTTAGCTAAGTTTCAGCTCATTTGGTGAAGATCCCATCGAGTTATGGGCAAATCGGTCGCGCGAATCGAAAATGGCCCAAAACGGCAGTTTTCTGATTCGCGCCTTCGGTACTGCCAATTGCTGTAAACAGTGAGTCGAACAACTCTATCATCTACTGCACCCGCATGTGTTCGCCACCATGAGGAACAGGAACCTTTGTATCCCGCTTTGGACAATGAACAGCTAAGGGGAGATCATCAGCAACAACATCAAGTTCTGTGTCCTCAATTATTCCATTGCGCACCAGACTTCCTCCTACATCGACTGCAAAACCGTCAGGTACTGCGGCGGGTACCACCCAACTGAACATGATTAATCAAAACCTCGAGAGGGTGGGAATTCAGGAGGATGAGGCCCTAGAAAATGCGACAGAAAAATCGCTTGTATGGGATCGTCGGATTGATGATAATCTGATGCAATTTATGTCCGTTGAAGCGCGATTCCCCGCCATCCATGATGCATGATGCACAATCTCAAATGAACATTTTGACAAATGAACACTTGAAAATAGGTGTCACAGGTCCCCGAGCCCGATGAACTGATGGCAAATGAACAGAGGTGGTCACAGGTCACAAGGCGCGAACACTTGGTCGAAATAGTACAGTAAGAGTAGATCCAAATAAGGAAGGTACTCACGTGTTTGATTTATCAATTTCCTGGAGGCTTCCCCGAAACCAACCGAAAACAGTATTCTCCTCCACTCTTCTCCTCGTTTGGGCCGGTATTTCACATTGGCTGTTCCGTACAACAGACGATTGCCTCCTACGATACTCCAATGTAGTGCAATTCTTTCGACTTCTCTCAAACTTCTCCACTTCAAATTCTAGCCGATTTTCACTCGGATTCAGGGTTCGCGCGGATCTCTTTCTTCTTCGAATCTGTCTCTGCATTTATTTAGTTTCCCATACGAATTCTCCCCCGAACCCTCCTAGAAACGAGCATTATGTCTGATAATAATATTATGTCAAGTGGTTTCCAGGGTACGCGGCCTCCAGATTTTCCAATGATGGAGTTACTCTGCTGCGAGGAGAGGCGTGAAGTTATATAGTATGTTTTTCCACTGAGACCCGTCGCCTGGCGTTTGCTTGTGCATTACACGATCACGTGAAGCTTTGCGGAGACGCGTCGTAATCTGAATTATTGGGATCGAGGGTAATTTTCCCCGGTCCAACCCAATGGATCTGTGGTGGCACCACTCGAAAAGTGGCTACCAACCCCGAGGTCCATGATCATCGGGCGTGTCGGGCGCCGGTTGATGGCTTCTATTTCTATTAAGTACCCTGAAATCCAACTGATCGGGAGAAGCAGCGAGGAAGTTGTCTCGCTGGTTTTTGGAGGATGAAATGATAAAACGCGAAGGAACCCCCCTGAAACCAATATTAGTAGCTCTGGTTGTAAAGCCCATCTATTATTGAATCTCACAACGGGACTCAGAACGTGAAGTGGCACGAATGTGCTGAAATAATAATAGATTGGGCTCCCATGGGCGTGGAATCTCCGAGTACAGCGCGTAGGCACATAACACCTTGTTTAATATATCAACAAACCTGATGAGGAATGTATCCGGGCTTTACACACATATAAGGCCATGCCACTGGTTCTGTTCTGTTCAGTGACCTTCCAAAATGCCCCCCGAGATCACTATCGCTGAAACTCGCATGAACGATATCATAACATCTTTGAAGCCCACTATCAGGCTCTTAAATGATATTCACGGTGCTGTTGGAACCCCTTTTGTTGGGGTCATTTCAAGCACAACTCTGTCCCTGATAAATGCCATCGAGGTGGGGAAAATGGTCAGTTACCAGTGATC
Organism: Mycena olivaceomarginata; assembly: GCA_029378375.1. Lineage (NCBI taxonomy): Eukaryota > Fungi > Basidiomycota > Agaricomycetes > Agaricales > Mycenaceae > Mycena > Mycena olivaceomarginata. Next base: position 51,024 of record JARKIC010001261.1, read on the forward strand.
AGAGCATGCTCACATGATTTCAGATTGCGAAGAAATACAAGGAAGAGTCTCTTCGGCTTATGGAAGACATCCATGGAGTGATCTATGCTATTCTCGAGTGCCATATCAAGTCCGAGTCGGCGGGAAGCCTCCCCCCAGCTATGTTGAATGAACTTGGAAAATTCACACAGTACGCATCTTGTCAGAAACATCAAAAGTTGTGTTAATATTGTTGGTCCAGAACCCTTTGCAAGATTGACACATTTTTTCAAGTGCAAAATGAGGGAAACAAGATCAAGAATTTTTTCCGCCAGCGGGAAATAAACACATTGCTCAAAGATTGCCAAGCAGGGTTGAAGCATTCTTCAGAGGTGTTCAAGGTCTGCTGCCTACTTACTGGGTACATGCATCCAAATTAACTTCAATAGGTAAAAAGTGGAATCACAATTCTGACCAGCCTAAAGGATATGCAAGAAGCAGCAGACAATATACAAACCGAAATCCTTGAACTCATCTCAACTCTTTCGGAGCCCACAACCTCGGACACTGCATCCTCTGTATCTCAGCTCCTCTGTTATCCTGTCTCTTTAATTCTCATTGGCTGCTTAGATGTACCGTACATTCAATAGCTCCCAAGCTACGTAAGCTCATTACCATAACTTGGAATCCAAATTGAATGATAGACTTCTTAAGCTCCGGGTCCTTTTCAATGCTACCAGCAGCACCCAAGATATTCCATGGGCGTCAATCACAACTGACAGATCTTGTTCAGGTGCTTGACAAAGGATCTGCCAGGGTTGCTATTCTGGGGCCAGGTGGGATTGGAAAGACAAGTCTTGCCAGAGCGGTCCTGCACTACCCAGACATTGTTGCAAAATATGAGTCACGGTTCTTTGTTCCTTGTGATTCAGCTTCTACGAGTATTGAACTGGCTGCTCTTATTGGAGCACATCTTGGCCTCAGGCCTGGGAACAATCTAACAAACCTGGTTATTCAACATCTTGCTGGGATACTAGCTTCTTTGTTGATTCTGGATAATTTGGAGACTGCCTGGGAGCCTACGATATCACGGAGGGGTGTGGAGAGGTTTCTTGCTCTTCTCACTGACATACCCTGCCTGACATTAATTGTAAGCCATTCATGATCTGCATTTCACCTATTGAGCAATTGCCAGATCACCATGCGGGGGGTGGAACGACCAGCTCAAGTCCATTGGACCCGGCAATTTTTACCACCCTTAGAACCATTATCAAATGATGCAGCTCGCCAGACCTTCATAGAGATTGCAGATGATTTCCATGAGCCAAGGGACATTGATCAGCTTCTTCATTTAACGGACAACATGCCACTTGCAGTGGATCTCATTGCTCATTTGGTGAGCTATGAAGGCTGCTCAAATATCCTGATGTGTTGGGAAACAGAAAAAACAGCTCTCATTTCCAATGGCTTTTGATAGACGCTCCAGTCTGGACACATCTATCCAGATCTCTCTGTCAAGTCCTCGCATCACCTCATCACCAGGTGCAATGGATCTATTGAGGCTGCTGTCAATTCTTCCTGATGGCCTCTCCAATATGGAGCTTCTCCAGAGTGGCCTTCCCATACAAGATATTCTGTCATGCAAAGCTGTACTCCTTGGGACATCTCTTGCATACAGTGACGGCCAAAGAGGCCAAAATCACTTATACCAATCCGAGAACATGTTCAGCGCCACCATCATCCAACAGAATCTCTCGTTCTGCCTCTTCAAAAATACTTTCAAGCTCTTTTGCATTTTTATCGTAAATATGGTGGATCTCACCACATCACCGATACAATTACTCAGATCACTCTTAATCTTGGAAATCTGCACCAGATTTTGCTGCTCGGACTTCATTCAAAGAATTTTGATCTTGCGGATATCATTGCCTGCACATGTTCTCTGAGCGAGTTCAATCAGCTCACTGGACGTGGTCATCATCCACTAATGGATCACATTCCAAATGTTCTGTCTGACCCTTGTGACCCCAGGCTGGAATTATTGTACATTACTGAGGTGCTCAGTTCTGCAAAAGCAAATGTTATTGACAACCCAGAGTCACTTGCAGCTACAGCCATATCCCACTTCAATAATTGCTTCGAGGATTTGGTACTCGAGGGTGTGTTGATTCTCACCTGCTAGTCTATTTTTTAAACAGATTGCTGTAATAGCTCAATTCTATCGTGCCCTGGGACTCTATTATCTAAATAAAACATTCGAATCGGATAAAGCAATCCAATTCTTGGAAAAGGCTCTTTCATTGGCAAAATCCGCAGAGGATACTAACCAGGAGGCATGGATCTTGATTTCTCTGGCAAATGTCAGATGGCGGCTGGGTCAATATACCAGAGGACAGAGCCTCGTAACTGAGGGCCAGAAGGTGGCAAAATTGTCAGGCAATTTATACGAGGAAGCAAAAGGACTATGGATTGAGGCTGGTTGTTGTGTAGACCTTGGTGACTACAAAGAAGGTGTACTGCTTCTGCACAGGGGCAGAGAGCTCCTGGCACTCTGCGGCATGGCTGGAGAGAACTTGGATAACACAATGATGAATAATGAAGCAGATGTGTATTTGGTGAAATCTGAATATGCCGAAGCTCGAAAGATCCAGACTCAAATTGCACAAAAGACATCAATCGATCAGGATATGCTCAATCATGCCTATGCCCTTAGTTCAATTGGAGAGATCGATGTGATGATTGGTACAGATGAACAGAATATACGGCAGAATCTGAATAAGGCAAAAACACTCTTTGGCAGTGTGCAATATATGCAAGGGGTTTTTCACTGTGAAAAAGTTTTTGTAGACCTCAATCTCCGAAAAGGGGATACCATGACCGCAAAGATTGCCTTTGAAAAGTGCTTCCACTGGTCATGGAGGAAGACTGCCGATATTCCAACCTACTGTCTGCAGAGGATGGGAGATGTGACCCGATGGAATACAGCTGATTTTGATTGGTCATCCAAATGGGCAGTGATTTACCTGGCATTTGTGCAGATCTCACAGGAAAGGTTGGGATTATACAAAGCACTCTTTTGCCTCGGAACTGTGTTTTATGACTCTGGGAGATAAAGTAACTGCTGAAAGCCTTTGTACTGTTGCATTGGGAGGTTTCACCACTATGGGAGTTCACCACAGTATGGCCAACTGCCTGCTAAAACGTGGAGATATGGCGAAAAATCTGGGTGACCTGGACAGGGCTAAAGCACTTTGGATAGAAGCTCATTCGAGCTTTGAACGGTCATCGCAGCCAGAAGGCATGACTCAGATTAACAACAGACTTGCAAATCCTTGAGGACAAACACGAGAAAACCATAGGTCAGCTTGCTTGTACCATCAAGGTATTAGTGAAATCACCAGAAGAATGCCCAGTTGTGATTTAATTTAGGCTCAAGGCTGAATTTTATACCATATGTAGCAACATGTTTCATGTCTTGTACTGCTTGGCATATGTTCAAAGCAGCTTGCTTTTGTCAGTGTTATTGTGAGGTGAAAAGTTGTTCTGAAATCTCGTTTGTAGCTTACAGGGGGCCGCTGAAGAATTTAAATATTTTGTTTGGAATGTATTCTCTGATATCCTAGCTGCTACTAACTGGATCCACACCTCAACTGTGTCAAAGCTGCTTTGAATGTGTTATGAAATACTGAATTATTCATTCAAATTGACAGTCACGCATCACGGACCCCTAGGACTGGTGATTATCCCTATGGAGGTCAGATATGGAAGTCCGGACAAGATTTTGCCGGAGTGCCGCCAGCTAAGGTCAAAGTCCGGACAAGATTGGGTCTCTGCTTCGAAAGCTTGGGTTTGGGAGTCCGGACAGGGCAGCGGGGGTGCGACAATCTCAAACACGAGTCCGGACAAGGTTTACGCGGGTGGCTTGGGTTCAAACAATGTGAATTTACATATAGAACAATGGATCACCGACTATTAATATTATCAACTGCTTTACAGGATTCTACCCAAACCTAAAGCTGCAACTCGATTGAAATCCTCCATGTCCGACTACCTGTCCATTGTCGACGACACCGACCTACAGAAAGACAATCCTCAGTGGAAGCCCTCTGAGTGGATAAATACAAGGAGTTACAAAAGGAGAAGAAAGGATTGGTTTCTTGCGGTTACCACGCTGAACACGGTACAGCGGCATGGCCAACCCAATGCCAATATAGCCGATATCGAGGAGGAGGACGATGTAGACATGTAGGAACGATGAATCCAATTTTATACAGTTTTTTGCGATTTTTTTTGCGATTTTTGCGATTTTTTTGGGAATTTTTGAGCTCGAAACGGAGTCCGGACAAGATTTGACCAAAATCCGGGGGTTCGATACGTAGTCCGGACAAGATTTTGGGCCAGTCGCAAGGCAAAAGTCCGGACAAGAATTGGCCGAGGGCGATTTTGGTATCTGACCTCCATTGGGATAATCACCGGTCCTGTCGGCCGTTGTCGAAATGTTGAATAGGCAAGTCCGGTCACGCGTCACCCCCCCTGTCGATTTGAATGAATAATTCAGTATCAGTCAGGATTTCAGTTCTGAGAAACTGTGACTGCATGGAGCTGCACTTGACCTCTGGAGAGTCCTCATGCTCATTTATTGCCTGCCGTTTCAAACCTCTTGATAAACAACGTAAGTGCTAGCTCAGTCGGGGGAATAACGACTCGATTGCTATCTACCTGATAAACAACGTAAGTGCTAGCTAAACGAGCCGTAAGTAAAGAAGCTAACGGAAGATAGGAAAAGATACGTACCTCAGTCGGGGGAATAACGACTGAGGTACGATATCGTAACGACGAGGTATTTAAGGGAACTGGGTGATCAGTAGGTAAGGAGGTAGAGGTGAAATAGAGTGAAACAAGAGGGAATACGGTGCTAACGGGCGACGCTCGCAAGAGCGCTGCCCCCGACTATATGGCCAGCCGAGCCATCTGGTTAACACTCCCCCTGGCGCGGATGTCCATAGTAAACTAATAGGTAGGAAAAGGAAAAAGAATGTATCGTAAGAACACACCGGGAATAAATGGGCATCTCCGCCCCTCCTTCATCCACCCTCCTAGTCGGTGAGGCCGAGCGCACGTACGAGCGAAAGATGAGCGTCCCGAGGAAGGATCTTCGTGAAGAGATCGGCGAGGTTGTTTGCCAATTCTACGTGGAGGATCTCGATATCCCCATCGGCGACGCGTTCGCGAATGTAGTGCTCGCGAATGTCGATGTGCTTGACGTGAGCATGTCCCTTCGCATCCTTCGCCAGCGCGGTGGCGCCCATGTTGTCGCAGTGCAAGACGGCGGGCTTTTCCTGGGGCATGGCAAGCTCCCCCAGAAAACTATCCATCCACATCGCTTGCTTTGCGCTGCGCGTCAACGCGACATACTCCGCCTCCACGGTCGAGAGTGCGACGGTCGCCTGCTTCTTCGATGACCACGACACCGGTCCACCCTGCCATCATGAAGACCTCGCCCGACGTCGAACGGCGCGTCTCCAAGTCCCCGGCGTAGTCCGCGTCCACGTAGCCGATGGGCTTGATTCCCGAACCACCGCCGCGTCGATAGGTAATTTTGTAGTCAATTGTCCCCTTCACGTACGCCGCCCGACGCTGAAAGCGAGGTCCGGACGGGTGGTATTGGCGGCGTGCATGACTGAACCGGTGGCCTCGCGATATGGTTTGTCTGCCATGAACTCGCGGTCGGCCTGGGATAACGGTTCCTTCGATGCGATGATGGGCATCCCGACGGGGGAGTGGGGTCGACTTGGGGTGGCAGTCCGCCATGCCGTAGCGCTCGAGTACACGTAGTAGGTATTGTTTGGACGAAATTGATAGAGTGCCAGCGTTCGGGTCGTACTCGATAGCCATCCCGAGGGGCGACGGCCGTGCGGGGGTACGTCGGTCACATCGTAGGCGGACTTGATCCCGGCCTGAGCCTCCTCGGCCGTGGCAGTTGAGGTGGAGATACCCTCGACGTCGTCGGTGTATACACCAATAATAGAAGTCCCAGCCTCCGACTTGCGGATACGGATGGCAGGATCGGCGCGCGAGCGAACCCAGTGCAAGGCACCGAGCGTCTCGTCGAGATGCTGCGCCCAATTCCGCCCAGACTGCATGAATCCGTAGAGGGACCGTTTCATGAGACACACCTTGCTCTCCTTTCCCGGCACGACGAAACCTTCAGGCTGGCTCATGTAGACTGTCTCCTTCATTTCGCTGTTCAGGTAGGCGCTGACGACGTCCATGGCCCACATGACCCATCCAGGTTCTTCCACGCAGATGGCCCACAACATTCTGAGTGACTCGTAACGGACAACGCCCGCGTAAGTCTCAAAGAAGTCGACACCTGCGATTTGCTGGAATCCTCTGGCAACTAGGCGGGCTTTCCATTTGATGACTTCCCCCTCGCGTTGTACTTGAGTGCGAACAACCCACTTACAGTCGACGACGTTCGCGCCGGGGGGTTTATCAACAAGTTTCCAAGTCTCCGCGACCGACCAGCATCGCGTACTCCTTCTGCGTCGGCGCCATCCAGACTTCCGGGTGCCTCATGGCTTCTTGGTAGCTCTGGGGCACCGATGCAGTCGTAGTAGTCAAGGCAGCAACTGCCCGCGATTTCTTCTTGGTGGTGCTGACTGCCCAGGGCTCGCGCGCCGCCTTCGCAGCTGCTTCCTCAGCCTGCAAATCGCACGAGTCCAGGAGCGCCTTGGATGGGAGGTGCGTGCGTCCGGAGCGCCTAGGCTCGACCGTCGTTACAGCGTCAGGTTGGGTCACCGATTCACCAGCCTCGGGTTCATCTAATCCAGGGAGAGTGTCAGTGGTATCCGGCATTGAAACAACGGGGAACGTGCGGATACCCAGCACCCTCCACATCTCCCCCTGCTGGGGCACGCGACCAGTGGCCGGATCCCTCCTCGAAACGATGTCGCGCGATGGAAAGAATTTGCGAGAGGTGGGATCCCACAGCTGATAGCCGGCGGTGTTATTATAACCGACCATCACGGCCTTTATGGTGTGGGAATCGAGTTTTGGTCCCGCGGGCATCACCTTCGCGTAAGCTGTGGAACCGAACACGCGCAAGTGGGAGATGTTGGGCTTGCACCCATACATCATCTCGAAGGGAGTAACTCCGCTGGTGCGCGTCTTCACGTGGAACCATTGAAGGTAAGCTGCAGTCTTCATCGTGAGGGGCCAGAATGACTTAGGTAGCCCAGAATCCGACAGCAGGCAGCACCCCAATTCCACTGTGCTGTGAATCCCTCGCTCGCTCACGCCGTTCTGCGCCGAGGAGTGGGGGGGTGGTAGTCTCCAGGATGATCCCCTTCAACCTGAAGTACGCCCTCCATTTCTCGTTGATCCACTCCCCTCCGTTGTCCACCTTGACGACCTTCACTTTATTTCCAGTCTGTTGCTCAAACTCCGTCTCGTACGCGACAAATGTGTCGAGGCTGTCATCCGCGGATTTATGCTGCAAGAATTCCACCTTCGGGCCGCCGAGATAGCCGTCCATGATGTGGTCCTCCGACCCCGGTCAGCTGGGCGGGACCCCACATGTCTAGGTATTCCCGCTCGCCAGCTTCAGTCTCCGGTTCGTGGACGCCATCGAATGGGCGGTGTGCCTGCTTCCCAGACAGGCAATCCTCGCACATCCCCGAATCGTCTCCAGCGGTGACGCTCATCCCCTCAACACGCTCGCCCGATATAATCGCGTCGAGGCCAGTCTTTCCCACATGGCCAAGACGGCGGTGCCACGTGTTTTTGTCAACAGGGATATCCCGCGACCGCGGGGTGGAGGCGGCGAGCGCACTCACGCCCTCATCAATCAAGTCGACAACATACATCCCGTTAAACCAGCTTCGCCTCCAATATCGCAGCGCCCGCGGGGTCAGCGATGACTGCCGTCCCCTTCGAGAAGGTTGTCGTAAACCCCTTCTCATCGAGCTTGGAAACTGATATGAGGTTGGACGATAGGTCGGGGGTGTGGAGCGTGTTGATGGCGAATACGTGTTTCACCCCTCCGAGAACGGTCGATTTTCGTACCACGCCCGTCCCCGAGATGCGGAACGTAGACCCTTCGATGCTGGTTCCCTCGCGGTCATCGAAAGGCTGGTATCCCTCGAAGGCGGTTGCGGTTTCCAAAGCAGTGGTCGGTGCATCCTGAGTCCAGGATAGCGATGGTACGTCCTGCGGTTTGTGATTGGAAAATGCTGACCGGGATCGTTGCGACAGTATATGCAATGTTGTCGGTGTCCTCTGCGTTGGCGAGCACGAAAGATGACGCGTCTGAGGTCAGTGAGGAGACCACCTCGAACGAGCTAGCCGACGCTGATCCCCCCAAAGAGGAAACACCGTCGAGTGGGTCCAAGTAGGCGTCGATGTTGAGCTCGGTAACCGCATCCGATACATCCGACCAGTCCATGAGCGCGGCGGGGGACACAAGGACCCTCTCCCCCTGGAAATGTACGTCCTGCACCCCATTCACGTCATATACGCTCACGTCTGCGGCAGGAACAGTCCACGCCGCAAACATATACGCAGGAGTGGTGTTGGCGGAGTTTGCGGCCGGAGTGCCATGCTTCTTCCCCTGCCACCACGACGGGTACTGGCCGGCCTTTCCTCCGCCGGGATGGAAACACTCCTCGATGGTATGTCCCTTCCTGCCGACTGTCATGCACGTTGGATTTGAACATACTATGGCTTGGCGGGCGGCGCGCCGGGCTGCAGCATTGGCCTGCTGATGGGTTGCGGTGGTGGTGGCTAGCGCGGTCGTGGGGATCGTTACGCGGTTCCTCGACTGGTCTTCCTCGATGAGGAAATTAATTACCTCGGTGGATGAGGTGAACGTGCGGAGGACGGGGGTAATATGCCTCCATTCCTCGCCGAGTGATGTGATGAAGGTTGAGCGGAAGACGCTATCAGTGATGGCGGCGCCGACGTCGTTCGCAGCCTGGCGCAGCTTTCGCATAGTCGCCGCGTGGTCTATGACCGATGCACCTGGAGCAAGGTACGTGGAGTTCAACTCCCGCTGCGCACGACTGAGCGCCATGTCAGTCTGCCTCGCGTAGATGTCCTTGAGCGACTTCCAAGCGTCGTACGCGCTTCCGTCCGTCCTGAGCCCAACACCAACGGGGGTCCTTGGTGTTGAGAATAAGTATGCTCAGGGCGATGCCGTCGCGGTACATCCACTCATCGATGGACGGGTGCCGCGAGTAGACGGTAGTTGGTTCGGCGGGGAGCACGGTTGCGAGAGGGTCGAGTGGGGCGGCAGGTGCATCTCCAGCGGTACCGGCCACAGTAGGAGGTGAGGGGTTCAAGATCGTGCCGTCAATATATCCGCTCAACCCACGGCCTTTGAGGTGAGCAAGGATCTTCGTTTTGAACGCCGTCCATCCTGTACCGTCGAATTTTTCTGATCCAGGAAGCACAGGTATGCCAGGCGCCGTAGACGACATGTTTAGGGGTAGGTGCGAGACACAATATATGCCAGGGAGTTTCGCGGTAGGTCTGAGTCGAACAGGGTATTCCCAGTAAGCTGATGGACAACACGATATAGGTTTGTTCAAGCGCGGGCGGGGCCCATAACCTGATAAACAACGTAAGTGCTAGCTCAGTCGGGGGAATAACGACTCGATTGCTATCTACCTGATAAACAACGTAAGTGCTAGCTAAACGAGCCGTAAGTAAAGAAGCTAACGGAAGATAGGAAAAGATATGTACCTCAGTCGGGGAATAACGACTGAGGTACGATATCGTAACGACGAGGTATTTCAGGGAACTGGGCGATCGGTATGTAAGGAGGTAGAGGTGAAATAGGGTGAAACAAGAGGGAATACGGTGCTAACGGGCGACGCTCGCAAGAGCGCCGCCCCGACTATATGGCCAGCCGAGCCATCTGGTTAACACCTCTCTCCACATTCTGGTTCTACTGCAGCTGCACTGTGTGACCTTGCACTCGGCACGTGCGTGCTCTCCCTCCTCCGATCTTCGCCATCATCCCGTACTAACATCCATCCTACAGATCGGCATGTATCTCCAAGCCCCAATCGGCATTCCCCCCCATCTCGCCAGGCTCTGCAGCGTACGTGATGTTCTTCTATGCTCTCTCCACTGCCTCGTGGGTTATCCTCGTCGTATGCGGATCACTGGATTGCGAGCGGTGGCATGCAGATGTCGGTGCGGCTGTAGCAGGAAAAGGTTCTGCGAAGGCACCATTTGGAGATGATCTGCCTGGTGCTCAAACAGTCACTACTCTGACTTCATCCCCGAAGCTGATGGGATCCTGTGAACTGTTTTTATTGGCGTCCAGAATTGCTCTGACTGATCCCTCCTCCAGAGATTGGTGCTCGGCATTGTTTACATTTTACCCGCGATTTGCCACTTTACATCAAATTGGCAGGCGGTGCCTGCGCGTGGTTCAGGTGGAGTTGTTCTGCTCTATGTCCCCCCTTTTTGAGTCTTCCCTGCAGTTAATGTAATATAACCCCATAATCGTTTCGGAATTACTAAATTGTGGCGAGAGCACTCCAGCTTCCGAAAACAGTATCAATTCCTCCTCACATCGCCGACGAACAAATTCGGGCTACAAGCTTTATCTTTGACGAAGAGAGGCGAGATTTCCATCTGTTTTGACAACGGAAGGATGTGCTGACTACAGAACCGTCTCGTATTCCTCCAATCCCTTCAAAAGTTTTGCCCACCTCCCTTCGTGCCACGACTTGACTTCCTCCCATTTTCCGGGGAGAACCAGTCTAATCCACAACACATACGCCGCCGTCCACAGGTCCGCGTAGCAGGGTGTGCCACCCATGAAATACGGGCTTTCCGGCCCATTCACCCGAATCCACTCGTCCAGCTTACCGAATCCGTCCTTCAATTTCTTCCATTCGACGGCATCCTCGTCACCTTTGGGAGTGAGGTCCTCGAGCGTCTTTCCCCAGGCCACCTCGCGCGTGCGGCGGAAATATTCCGCGCTCACAGGATTCAGGTTCTTGTGCGTGGCAGGCAGGCCATAGGGGTAGATGGGTGATATCAGCGCATGCGCGGCGTCCTCAAAGGCACGGTGGAGCCCGGCAGTGCCCGCGGGCATGAGCATCGGCTTGTCGGGGTACGTCGCATCCAGATATGCCGCGATCTTGGCGGAATCCGAGATGACTGCAACCTGTGAATACGTATGAGTCTCTGCATGTATGGGGCGGCTTCTTCTGGACAGTACCGGTGGACAGATCGTGGATCATAGGGAGTGTGTAATGTGGGCGCCCATCGGGTTTGTTCTTGGTAGGACTCGCTCCGATTTCCTTGCATTTTTCCTCGATCTCGGGATATTCAAGCCAGATGGTCGTGTATGGTATGCCTTTGAAGTTGAGCGCATATCTGGGGGATTGATTTGGTTCGTGGAAGCCAAGCCAGAACCAATTTAAACTGGCCTTGATTTCCAAAGATTGGGTGACCAGCAGCAATTGGGGAGAGTCGAGGGAATGTCGTAGAAAACGATTGAGGTGGACATCGATGTCGGAGTCGGAGAGGCAATGACTCAATCGCAACTCAATCGCCTATAACTAACGTCATCATCCGTTGTGCTCGGCGAGTTGCCGTTCGGCAATCGCCGGCACCCGATGCCCGTTTTACAGTTCCGAACTGGTTGAGACGCTCGAGAACCATGCATATGACGCACGTATGGCATCTGATTTTGACAGCAGAATTCTTGAGCGGGGCCAAAGTTGAGGTTGATGGGTGTTGCATCAAATCCATCATTCTCGACACAGGGTGCCGGGTTTCAACTTTGAGTCAACAGGTGGTCCAAAAGAGCGCGAGTTGTTCAGGAGGTCGTTTCAGACCCCATACGTGCGTCCGGCGGTTATCCGGGGCGATCTACGTCTATTTCTTGCCACTTGAGCAGCTGCTCATTGTTCTCACCTTTTGTCCGACGTGTGATTCAGATTCATCTGGCGAGGGGGAGACTGCGGACGTTAATTCTAGGCAGTGAAATTTTGGTACGAACAGCTGTTGGAGCAATTTTCCACGCAGTCCGGAATCGCCGCGCCTCGATTTGGAACTGAAACATCAAAGTTAACACCTGCAAAGTCACGTCGCTCACTAAGTCCCATGATTGGAGTAAAATTGGATTCCAGGGGTAGGGAGATTTTTCGGAGGCCTCTGCGCCCACCCGACGCGTGATATGCGGCCCCGCTGCTTCAAAATTTATATTGGCACCGCCATACCCCTATCCACGGGTCAGTCGACCTTGTCCCTCCATTTCACGGCATGTCTCTGACGCGGCGCTATTGATTTAGCGGAGGCCGTATCAGAGACAATATATGTCGTTGGAAATTTGCCTTGTGCTGCCCACGGCTTCGCCTTTACCATCCAGCACAAGGTAAGCGCTCCGCGCTCTGCGTTAGCAGCATCTCTAATTATTTCCCTTCCTTTCCAGATTTTGCTGTTCATTCTCGGCTTCGCCGCAGTGAATTTACGAGGCAAAATCTGGACTAAGTGAGCGGCGCCGCCGTCATTTACGAGAGCACTAAAACTAATATTGCACTAGGCTTTGTAGCTTGTGCTCTCGCGTCACCCACCCTCCTCTCCCTCGAACAGTTGTATTTTGTATTTTTCCTATTGTACTTGTAACTTCGTTTTCTTACTGTATGTACGTGTAACGTAGCCTATATCTCCGAGCCCAATCCATTCGGGGCCCGCTTTGGCGGGCTTGCGTTGATTGCTACTACCTCGAAGCGTTCGGAACGCGGCAGAGGTTGGTGGTCAACCCCGGGTGCTATCAACACGAACGTCACCACTCGGACCGAATGTCGCCACTCAGGATTCTCGCTGAGTCAACCTCAAGCTTGGCATCTTGAATCACCGGCAATCCAACGATATTTTGATTAACGCTGCTTCGTTCATACCCAACAAACTGCCCAAGGGTGGCTTGACGTATCAAAATGCTGACGACTTGCCAATCCCATTCAACGAGCCTGCAGGCCACCGCTCATAATCTTTGCGGCTCAACTCGCGATTACAATTAGCATTATTGTTTGATAGGTATCCCGCACTAAGTGGCCTACGAGCTATTAATTCACCCCAAGCTCCGTCTCAGCCGGTCCTTTCTCCCAACACCGATGTTTCAACCATGGGCTTCTTCTAATTCAATCCTTGCATAAAATCGGATCGTTCGGAAATGGGGCTCAACCTGAATTTTCTCATTGGATGAGCACTTGCTATCATCAGGACGAGGTAATTTACTCCGGGCTACCTGGGCCACGTTGGCTGTCCAGGTTCGCCTCGCCTCAGTCATTGCTTACGAGACATCCTGGGCGTAAATGGCCGGCCCGTTGATTGTCTAGGCTCGTCCAAACATTGATTGCGGACAACACAACATGCCAGTGGCCGCATGGGCTGAGCTGAATTCGTATAAAGGCCAGTCGAGACGCTGACATTGAACCTCAGCATCTTGTTCTTTCAAGTAGCATCACAAAGACTTTCTCTGCACCATTCCAACTCCTCACCGCTGTCATGAAGTTCTCTCTCTCTGGTCTTGTTGCACTTGCGGTCGCGGCTCCCGCCTTCGGCGCCGTGGTAGCCCGCGTCGAAGGGGACCTCACCTCTGATATCGTTCCCGGCAAAGTATGTGCACTCAGTGCAGTCAGCTACGATAAATGTGATGCTCACTTCCCTCTCAGTGGTTGAGCATCGAGCAAGGCATCAGTAAGTACCTCGGAGCATCATGATTGCAAGATGCACGGCTCAAGTATCCGTTCAGGATACCACAACAGCAGCGACTTGGTCCCGCGCGTCGGCACCGGTAAGATCATTTTCCACCACGTATTTCATGTTCACTCATTCGAATACCAGAGGTCGTCACTTGCTATGGATTCGGTACCAAGGTGCGTAAGATCATCTCCCTCTGCCGAACCCGCGACAAATCCTGTTAGGCGGACCGCGCACCCATCATCTCAGTCATCGATGACTGGTGCAGGTATGTTGGATATCCGGCTTTCATCGTCGTCGGTCCAAACTGATATCTTGCGCAGCAAAGTGATTGGTACACACGTACCAAATAATCAGGAGGTTTGGGTTGGTCGAACTTCACCTCCTGGCCATGTTTCTCCATCGTCTGATACACTGACCAGGCCCGGTACAACTACGGTACCTTCACCGTTCTCGTCAGTGGTAAAGCCATCAACAAGTACGTCGTTCATTTCCAGCGCCGGGACGAGTCGACTGACTGGTGTCCTAAGTTGTGGCGGCATCACCATCGATGGAAATTGTAACCGACTCCTCCGTCTTCCCGTCGATAAATGCAACACTGGTGGAGAGAACGGCAAACAGGTTCGTGTATATGGCAATTGTGACGCACATTGTTGCTGATGGGGATTGGGTCTGAAACAGGGAGGCTACGAGACCGATCTTTGTGGGCAGTGGAACACCGATCCCGGCTCTAATGGCTCGGATGTCTGAGTTATCAATACGCCGAGAGAGTCAACTCAGGAATACAGAGTTTAGTGTCGTCTAGAATATTTTCGGTTTATCGGTGAATTTCTTTGATCCAAAGTAAGTTGAGAGGAGCAGCCGTGAACATGTGAACGCCAACCCTCGGGAAAACATTATTAATAACCTGGTGGCCATTCGGGTATGGATATGAAGTTTGGACGCTCATGCGCGGTTCGTCAATCCATATCCCTCTGGATTCCGTCAAGGATGCCAACAGACCCCCCTCTGAGCGATGATTCGAGGTCAGCTCGGATTTTTCGTTGTCAGACGTGATCTCTCCTTGCGCGCTTGCGACTATATCATGGAGCATTCAGATCTCGGTGCCGATGCCACGCCAAACTACGCACCGTAGTCCATGATGAAGTGAAACTGCCCCTCTATACCTTGCTTCCTATCATGATATTTCTTTTGATCCATCCATACTTTGATCCTGATGATGTCGGAAAGCATTCGCAATAGCCGGGGGCGATAATGGAGCTCGACTGTAGACTGCGACATTCTTGGGGTCGTAATCGCGCAGCGCGCCAGCAGGACGGTCCGCAAAAAATGATCGACGAATGGGGGCCGGCTTCGCACTGTCTCCAAGCATCGCAGAGCGTTGGAGGTACACAAAATGCACAAATTGAGCAGGTCCTCCTCGCCTGGTGAGTCTGTAATATCTACGCAAGCGTTGATGGTGAGTTCGATGTATATGCAAAGATTGTGCCTCATCCGCCACGTTACCCAGGGTTGCTTCAGCATTTCGCCGTGGAGTGTATGCAGGCCGTCGGAAATGAGGCTGTCGAGGGGAATCCGGTTCACTGTCCATGCAATGAAATCCGGAATCCACCGCAAGTCAGACAGATCCTGTCGACGGGAAGCTATGATGAGTGTTTCGAGGAAAGTCCGCAAGTCAAAGTAGAGGAGCCCCGATTTTCCCCGAAGCAGCTCGCCAATCTGAGTGTGTCGCGTCTCTGTCCGCATTTCGGCATCCACTGGAGGATTCAGTGCCTCTAGTTTCACAGATAGCACGGACAGCATCAAATCCAGAATACGCTTCGCTGCATCGCCGCCGTGCTGTGATAAACCCACTCTCGATTGCCAGCTCAGAGACTTTGAGGCGAGAATTGCAATCACCGGGTGGCATGGCGAATTGGAGTGGTATCCAACCAGGGTGGCGATGGCACGGGTGAACGGAGAGTTCCACAAGCTTTCGTGGTAACGTCCTTGAACATTTCTGTGGTAGCGCTCCAGTGCATCCAGCAATGGCCCCAAAAGCTCGGCGGTGGTGTCAAATATGCGAGCATCTGTCCAAGGGACAAATTGAAGCTCAAGGCTGGAGAGAATAAACGAGTGGAACGTACCTCCAACGGAAAATGGCTCGTCACCGAAGGTTTCCACCAGAACCTCCGCAGCCGTGCGATTACTGCGAAAACTGGCCTCCGGGGAAAGAAAGTGAATGAGGCTTTTCAATTCATTCGGTGACATGCTCCTCCGGCGTGTCCCCAGATTTGGGACCTTCAGCATGTCTAGCAGTGCTGAAGCCGCTTGTTCCAAAGTGTTATCATCGTGCGTTCCTTGGACGATCCGGTGGTAACTGTCGACGCTTTCGATAGACAGCCTGACAACCAGTCTGTCATCCTCCATAGCTCCTTCGCTTTGGACTGAATATCCAGATTCAGCATCGTCCAAGGCGAGGGTCGTGATGGCATTTGCCTTAGGACCCCGTTGAGTGTCCGTTGGAAACATTTTATTGACGACTTTAGCGTGAATAAAAGCCGCCAGAGAGGCCCAGAGTAGACTGAAATATGGACGACAAAGGATGTAGAGTCCCATCGACGAGAGTCACTAGTAAGACACCGCTGAGGCTTGCAATCAACAGGAGGCAGAAGCCAGTTGTCGCCAGGATAAAGACCGGTCGAAGCGGAAGGCCGAACAGTGTCGAAATGAGCATATCCAGGATTCCTACAAGAAAAAGGAGGACTGGAAGAACCAAGCTGCGGGAGAGATTCGATTGCGGGACGGAGAATTCTCTCTGCTGCATCCCATCGTCTGTAGATATCGGCCAGACGTAGAGTGGCTTTTTGGTGCCGCGACCACGGGATCATATTGACAGACCCCCGGCCAGCCACAACAAGGGCCGCGATGGTGAGCTGTAGTAGAACTGTGTCGGAGAGTGATGGAACTCGGTGATTGGCACTCACACTGAAAATGAGAGATATCGAGTAGAACGCGTTGACACGTATATCGCTCTGGCTTGGCTCAAACACCACCGGAAGCGAGAAGTTAGGAGTCTTTCCGGGACTGCTGCTAAGCGCCAGCATGATCTCTGTTAGATTTGCCAGGAGCTCGTTCGTTCGCTGGGTCTGGTCTTGTTTCAAGTTTCCCAGGGAGTCCATAAAAAAAGCCGTCACAATCGCAGAGAATAGGCCGAGCTGAGGAGGACTTGTCAAGGGCACGGAGTCCGAGTCGTCGAGGACATACAAAGACAAGCAGCGTGTCTAGGCCACCTCTCCATCGTTCTACCTTGGGCTGTATTGTTTCGGCGAGGAAAGAGCTGAGAAGGGGATTCCAGGCACTACTGCTGGTGGCTGGGACTTGCGGTATCGCCTGGCGCGACAGATCTAGCATCCGTCCCATTCAGGAGACTCACTCCAAAACTCAGTTTGGACACTCACCCGCAGCGGCCTGTCGTTGGTCAATTCGGCGTAACACGTCCATCTGCTCCAGCATGATGTGAGCCAACTTTTGCATCTGGGCGCTATTGCAATGTTTGGTAAGCCCGAACGTGAACCGAAGTCTGTAGGTGGCGACAGAACCCAGATTTTTTGATGTACAGAAGTTTCTGATGTTTCCTTGTCGACACAGTGGCAGGAAGGGCTGCTCAAACTTTTAACTCAGTCATGAGGAGATTCTGAGTGAAGGATATTACCGGTAGTGATGTTGCGGGCCCGGCCTGGCCTGAAGCCCCGGGCTTGGGCCCGGCCTGAGCGGGCTTGGGCTTGAGATTCCCCAGGCCCAGGCCCAAGCCCTTGAGCAGGGCTTCAGGCCCGGGGCCTCGGGCTTGGGCCCGGGCTTAACATAGGGAAGTTCTCGTTTCAATGTTCTGACAAACAAGAGGACAGTACAAAGGAAAGCTACATTTCAAAATAAAAGAGAATGACATTAAGATCCACCGGTAATGGGTAACTCATAATTATCAGGATCATCGTCGACAAAAATATCCCAACTCCCACCGTTCTCGGCCGGCTGTCCATCGTCCTCGGCATGGACTTCTGTTTCAACCTCCTGGTATTCGTCATTATCCACCAGAGCCTCTGGTACGCGGAACAACAAGTCACGACGGATAAGGCACTTCAGGAACTGTAGGGCCTCAACAATATCACCTTTCAACCGATTACGACGTTTACTAATAGTGATTCCGGCAGAGGAGAAGGCGCGCTCTGAGGACACCGAGGACGCCATGATTGCAAGGTAGTCACGGGCCAGAGATCCCCAGACAGGATAGCGATCATAATTGAGCTGGAAATAATGACTGTTAGATTGATAGGTTGGATGTGCAATTCATGCTTACCCCCCACCACTCAATCGCGGACATTCCCTCTGGGACAGATTCTCGCGCCGCCATATAGCCCTTGTATTCGTCCAGCCAGGGTCGCAAGGGGTCGATGTGCGTGGCCGCAAGATCAGACATGGTTTCGTCCTCGTCCAGAGGTGTAACAGCGCGTCTCCGCTTCGTCGACTGGGCTGCCTCAGATTTTTTCGTCGTCCTGATTGTCTGGGCAGTGACAGAGTGAATCTCGAGGTAGCGCTCTTTGAACTATAACAAGTTCAGTGGATAGCAAGGACATTTTCCATTAAAAATTTACTGTCTCCTCCATGTTTTTGATCACTTCGGTCTGAAGTGTCTCAGACCAGTGCTTCTCAAAGTAAGAAAACTTTTCACGGGGATCAAGAACTGTCCGAGATTAGATTGCGGCTTTCAGGACAACAAAACGGAATCGTACCCATTGCAAACATGTAAGAGTTGGAGTTCGACGACTTCTGATAATATTCGTCGACCTTCTGCAGCGCCTCGTCTATGGCATCGTGGAATACGGAATACTTGGGCTTCGTTGATTTTACTGTCCACTCCGCATGCAGCTTCTCGAGCGCGGGGATGGCAAGGTGCAGTGTGGACCTTAAATCTGCTGAAAAGGCGTGCTGAGCATCCTGAGCGCTCTGGAAATTGTGTCAGTTGGATGAGAGATGCAGAGGAAGAACTAATACCTGTAGTACATTCAGGAATAGATCAATTCGGTCCCATTCAGCCTCCGTGAGTTGGAGGGCTGTCAATTTGTCACGCTTTTCACGGTCCTTCTCCTCACGGGCTATTTCAAAGACAAAGGTGTCCACAAACTGAGTCAAGTGTTAATTTTGTTACAGCAGCCAATGTAAAATGAAGATACCTCTTTCAGTTCGTGACCACGATCAAGCATAGCATATGTTGATGACCAGCGGACTTTCATATCAAGAATCATCTGCCGCGCGGCATCGGCGGGATTGGCGCGATCTCGGAGTTGTATTCCCCGAAAAAGCTCCTTTCGTTTAGCTGAAGAGCGCTCCTATAAATAAAATGAGAAGATGGACATTCTTCACCATGACTAAACAAATGAACATACCTTGACGGCAATTGCACGAAGAAGACCAATTTCATCGCGTCTTTGACCAAGGGAATGGGTCGTGTCCGGAATATGGGTGTTGGGATCATGGGTATTGAAATGAGATGCCTTGCTGTATGTCGAGATCAACTTTTGGGTCGCCAGATTAATGACATGGGCGAGGCAGCTAAGTTAGGAAATGAAACTATTATTTTCAATCCGGACTGGAGGCATTTGACATACTTTATGCGACGCTCCGTGGGGTCCCACTTTGTGTTGGATTCACGCAGGAGTACCCGGGCAAACTCATCAAGCATGGTGCCATTGTTGTAGGCATTGTCGCACGTAACATAACCTAGCTGAAGTTCGGGATGAGTTTAAGTTACATGGAAGCGTGAGCAAACTGACCCGCTTCTCAATACCCAATCGCTTCACGATCTTGTACAACGCCTGGCCCAGGCGGACCCCATGATGGGCATTATTGAGGCGTGTGAACCCCAAAAGCGCTTCTTGTAGTACCCAAACTCCAGGAGAAGACTCCTCAATCCAGTGGCCAGTAACGGCGTAATAACCGTCAGTGTTGTCAGCCTGCCAAGCATCGCAGGTGACATGGATAAGCCCCTTAACGGCGTCGCTCTGCAAAATGAAATGTTAATTGCATAAAAGAAATGGGATGGATTACTCGCATGGAGACGAATCTTGAGGAGGTTCATTTGCTCAAAGAAGAGACTCTTGATCTTGTCTCTCGTCTGAAATCGATTCGGCAAAGTGACACCCTCCGTCGCACGAGCAGCAGTGTCGATCATGATCTTGAATTTTGGATGTGTTAATGCGTCGACGGGCTGTGAAGAATACCGTAAGCCGAATGAACCTGGAATTCAAACGGAATTTACCTGATCTGTTGCAATCAACCATTCCAGTGCAGCCTCCATGAAAAGATCGTCGGTGTAAGGAGCCGGACGATCCGGTTTCTTTCTGAGGTGTGGGTCGAGGCTTTGTTGCTGAAGCCGAACCTTTGCAGCAGTTGCGGCCGCAGCGGCTTTCGCACGCTCCTTGACATCGTCGGGCAGCCTTGACTCGAAATTATTTTTCTTCGCCCATTCCTGATATTCCGGCTAGAGAAAATATTAGTCCGTGAAGGAGGGATCGAGCTTGACAATAAAGACATACTTTGTGGTACTTCTGCAAGTGGCGGCGAAAGGTAGAGGGATCGGCAACAGTTTCCGCCCTGTTTAGTAGTTAAGATCAAGATTCCACAGCAAGTTAAATTCGCGTACCTGCAAAGGACACACTTTCGGTGAAGCTTGTCGATGCCGGCCTTCCCCTTCTTCAGAAATGGCTTACCACCAAAGTGATTGACATCTTTGGTTGGCCCTTCGATCGCCTTGGGCGCCTCGATCTCTTGCACATCGACGTCAACAAGCATACCACTGGCATCAACAGCACTGGGATCAGAACTGGTGGCGGCTGGACGCTTGTTTTTGCGTCGTCTGTCCGCTAAATTGCCAATGTGAGGCTCAAATAAAATGAATCAGGCGAATAAAACCATACCCTGCTTGGTGATATGGCTTTTCTTGCCACCAGGTCCAAGCACTATACGAAAATTAAATTCACTGACAATGTCTGACCAAAGTTACACACCATTCTTTTGTGAGGGTCTGGTCTCATCATCGCTGGACATGGACACATCTGAGTTATCGCCACGCGAGACTGCAGAGGCGGCATATTGATTCAGTTGGTCAGTTCTATAAGGGTAAGAATACTTGCCTTTCTCCGCCTTGTCTTCATCGGGGGAAAAGTTGTGGTCATCCTCATCGATATCCTCTATGGTGACAGATCCTTGCGAAGCTACACAATGCAGGAGATTAAGAATGAGCTCAGGCGCGAAGCGAACAAGGATGAACCACGTACTAGTCCTGATCCGTTTTGGTGGAGATACCTCTTCTACATCAGAGGATAGTTCAGGTGTTTTCCGCTTGGATTTCCCAGTTGGCTCATTGCTATCAAAAATCAGAATCGAAATTTTGGATTTCAAAATGGCCGCACGAAAGGAACTCCAGTTCTTTGATGATACGGTCTAATTTTGGCCTCGCGAGTTGGGCCTCAATTTCGCTCCATTCGATTTTCTGCAAATACTTAACCACCAAGGGCATGCCGGCAGCACCGCGGAGAATGTTAGGGAGGCGGCCTTGGCTATTGCGACAATCTTCGCCGAAGAGGATATCCATTCGGCGATTGAAGGTGGTTGGGGTGTCGTTGTTCTCGCCGTGGCTGTTTTTAATGACACGAGCGATTTGACCGTCCCTTGAAGCCGTCGCAATGCTCTTTGGAAGTCCCCTTGTGAGAGTGTCGATTCGGTCCACAAGGGCTTCCATAGCAGCAACTGATGTGAGAGGATGAGAAGGTGACAACACGATCCAAGATGTGTTGAAGTGTCACGCACCATCGGGTTCACCATTGGTAGGATCTGCGAGAAGAGCTCCCGGTTTACGTTTTCGGGAAGTTTCGAGAATAAGTGTTGGGTCTGGATTGTCGCGTGAACGCATGAGGAGGAAAAATCGACGTGTCTTGTCATGTCCGCCCGTCGCATTTAAGGCAGAGAAGTGCCGAGAGTCGGCATGGATGTATAGGCTAGGATTGCAACACGTACTACATAGGTGAATTGTTCATTTGGCCATGGAGCAAGCAAAATGCAAATCCTCGAAACCAAATGATCGTTATTGATTCACTAAATTAGGACCATAAGTGAATTATTTGGATGGCCATGGAGCAAGAAAAGGCAAATCCTTGAAACCAAGTAGGGTTGTATTGGTTCGCTAAATTACGACCGTAAGTGAATTAATAG
This sequence comes from Mycena olivaceomarginata, assembly GCA_029378375.1. Taxonomy (NCBI): domain Eukaryota; kingdom Fungi; phylum Basidiomycota; class Agaricomycetes; order Agaricales; family Mycenaceae; genus Mycena; species Mycena olivaceomarginata. Next base: position 72,957 of record JARKIC010001261.1, read on the forward strand.
CGAGCCAATAACAACCGTAAGTAAATTATTTGGATGGCCATGGAGCAGGAAAAATGCAAATCCTTGAAACCGAGTATGGTCGTTATTGATTCGCTAATTACGACAATAAATATATTATTTTGGATGGCCATGGAGCAAGCTCAAACTGCAAATCCTTGAAACCGAGTATGGTCAGTCATTGATCCGCTAAATTACGACCACGAAGCCCGGGCTTGGCGGGCCGGCCTGGGCTTCAACTTGGTCAGGCCCAAGCCCTGAGCCCGCTGAGGCCCTGTGTCGGGCCCGGCCTGGCCTGCTAGGCCCAGGGCTCGGCCTGGCGGGCCTAGGGCTTGAGGCCGGGCCCGCAACATCACTAATTACCGGCGACCGCATTCGAAGACTTAAGCTGTATCCAAACTCCTGAGCAGCGGTATGGATGGCGAGCATTCCAGAAGCTAGGAGTGACATTGACAGTCATCGAAACTGCATCAGATATCTAGTCTGAATCTGTTGGCGGGTGCGATCAAGGACCTCGCTTTCGATTCGAGGCGTGACCTTTTTCCCACGTCCAAATCGGGTTGAGACTCGTGGTTTGCATACTTCCCGGCTGTCTCAAGTCCATTTTAGTACCGGAAAAGAGTTTAAAGGCCTTATTTATGGTCCTGGAATAATTTCTGTATTTTTTTGGAGGGTGCACTGACCCAAAACTACCTCTGTCAGTGAATATCAGAAAATACCTTGTAACACCGTCATTTTCGAGCCGATTTTCTTCGGGAAAGAGCAACCTCTGTTTAAAATATCATACAAATGGCTCAAACTGTACTACAAAGGCCCCAGAGATTCTGTGATGGCACCAAAAGGTTTGTGTCCGAATTTGGATGTGGGAAAGCTTACATCAAAAACTGAGGTTCTTGATCTGTCATGCCAGTGAAATCAGACTCCATATATGATATTGAAAGATTTATTGACTATCGTAAATCTTGTGGAGTCTGACTACAAGTGAGACCATCAGATATCAGCCTATGTCGACAGTCAAAACAACGACTCAAGCGTAGCTGGATCAGTCCCAGGTCTCATAAATTTGTGACGCAACAAAACACCCTTAAAAGGAAATAAAAACAAGTCAGCTCCAGTTGCGTCCGAACCGCCATTAAACACCTTCCATTTTGGGATGACCACAGCCACCCTGCCGACGGCTCACTCGGCGGAGTTTAAAACAAAGCCCAGAAACATCAAGTCCACAAACGAGCTGTATTACACATGTAAGTACAAAACAACTTGTATTATTACATTTCTATGAATTTTGGATGGCAGGGGCGAGGTCCCAAGGGCAAGACGTACGGCGAGCGCCTCGTCGCGTTCTTCCTGCGACAGCATCGGCGATGGGGGCAGCGGTGTCAGCGCGGCGAGATGCACGGCTGCTTCCTGCTGTCGGGTGAGACGCTGGTACGGCACCTCATGCCGGCAGTGGTGCAGGGCTGGGAAGGCAGCGGCGGCTTCTGCAAGACCAGCGTCGAGAATCTGGTGGGTGCTTGCGGAGAGATGTGCTTGTGCATCAGCACATAGCTGACGAAAACGGAAAGCATAGAGGAAGGAAGGTGGCATGCTCACCGATGAATACAGCAACTCCACCACCGTCGCGTCCTCCACCCCCATGTCCACCCAGGAAGTACGGTGTCGCAAAGTAGTGCTCCCTACACCATCACCGTCAGCAGTATCCCAGATGAACACGGATGCGAGGCGGGACACACACGGGTGATGAACATTGCGGGCCTGCCCATGGGCCCGACGAGCGTGGACATTGAGTGGGGCGCGAAGAAGCTGTACTCCCAGGACGAGGCTGCCAACACACATACTATAAGCAAAGCACCGACACATGGAGACAGAAACACGCACATTCGTAAAACCCGACGTTGTTGTCCGTCCCGCGTGCACACGAGTGCCGACGCCTCCCGCATCGGCAGCCCCGTGGAGCCTGACGGGTCGACCCAGTCCGTGGGGATGTACCCGGGATCATCTCGTCGCTGGGACGCCCGCCCACACCGCACGCGGCGTGCCGTCATTCAGCCGGCCCGCGTGCCCGTAGAAGCGCACCTCGTACGCGATGTCGAGCCGCGGCAGCTCCCACGGGTTCTGGTTGTCGAGCCATGGGTCGGGGGCCTGCACGCACATCAGAAAAGCGAGATAATACTAGAGGGGGGCACACACCTCAAGCTGGTCGCCTGCGGGCGAGATCAGCTACTGGAAGATCCCGTACTTATACCGCAGCCCGTACCCCCACACAGGCAGCTCCCGGCTCGCGCTCGAGTCGAGGTAGCACGCGGCAAGGTAGCCGAGGCTGCCGTTCCCCAGCGCTGCGTCGCGCTCCTGGTCGAGCACGTCTTCCATGCTGAAGCCGAGGCTCTTCATGCGCTCTGCGTACTTGTCCTTCAGCCCGAGGTTGAGGAGTGCGTTGTCGAGGGTGCGACCCATGAGGAACTCGAGCGATAGGTAGTAGCACACTTGGGCGCCTTGCGGGTGTACTGCAGGGCGGTCTCGTTCCAGTTGATGAGGAGGTTGTCGCGGACGGAGAGGGCGGTGGCTTGGTACGCGCCGAGGTTGTTTGGAGGTATGCGTAAGTATCAAGGAGGGTTGGTGGCAAGCACCTTTGGGGGAGTCCCACTACCGCTACAACTGCTCTGCGGGGAGAGCAGTACAGCGAACGGGGTGGTCATCGCTGCGCGCAACGCCAGATGGCGAGATAGGCGGCAGGCGCTTCCACGGAAGGCTGAAGCAAATGAATAAGAAAGAGGTCCCGAGCACGAGGAAGGACACTTGTTTGGCATGCAGCTCACCACGGCTTCACGTTCAAGCTCCGCCATGTGAGCCGCCGGCAGGGTGGCTGTGGTCTTCCCAGAATGGAAGGTGCTTAATGGCGGTTCGGACAGAGTGGTCAGCTCCACCTCGTAAAACTGTTGATCACCAAAAAGCGGTCTAACTTCTAAGGAAAAAATCTTGATGGATCGGTCATCTCCACCTCGTAAATCTTCGGGGATTGCCGGTCCCCTCTGACCGAAAAGCAATTCTCGGGAAGGGGAGGTCGCCAAATCACGACTATTCAAACATGCATCTTAATTGGATTTGTTAGAACATTTCCTCGTATACGGAGTTGTTTTCTGTCTGATTTAATTGGACTGGTGGCTGTAACACCAGGGGTAACCAGCGAGGCATGCGAACACCAAGTGCATTACACGCACGTGGCTCGCAGTCGGAACAAAGCCCACAAAGGTGCTTTTACCAAGCAAAGGGGGGCTTTGTTGCATGCTTTATTCCCCTGCACTGAAGAACAAAGCATACAACAAAGCCACCCTTAGTCTGGTAAATGCGGCTTTGTAGCCTTTCTTCCATATGTGAACCACATGCGTGTAATGCATGTGGTGCTTACATGCATCGTTGGCTGCTCCCGGTGTGTAACAAGGACTGTAAAAATTTAGTTTGTGGTTGGCTCATGCATGCATTCTGCAAAGGGAAAGCCATACGGTAACTCACTTGATCTGGTGGACATTGGGGATTTATACCTCAGAGGAGAGAACTCTGATGGGGTTCCATAGGGTTTTAACCAATGGTCCTGCCTTTCTATGGCTGGCCAGTCCCAGTGAGTTAGCACCTTGTTTGCTCCGACCCCCTGGAATGGTGTGTGCTCTGTTAGCATGTAGTGGGTACATGCATGGATAACCACCCATACATTACTACCTGTTTGTCGTCGGGAAACTTGTTGTTCAGACACTTGGACCACGTGAGTATAATAAATCCCCCCTCCTTTGCTCTCTTTTGCCCCCCATCCAGAAATATCAAGCTCTGGAAGTCATCATTAGGGTTGTTCATGGTTGCCCTTTTTGCACCCTTTTTGCACCCTTTTTGCACCCCTTTTTGCGCCCTTTTTGCGCCCTTTTTTGTGTTTGGCAGATAGTGTGCTATAAAATCCAGAAAAAAACACCCCAGTCCTTTTTGAACATTTGAGGTGGTATATGACCTTTGAGGAATGACAGGGGCACTCGACTGCATGAAATAGCGAAAAAGAGGCAAAAATGAAGCAAAAAAAGGGTGGGAAAAGGGAGATCCAGCCCAGGGTGTTCACAGTAGCCCTTTTTCACACCCTTTTTTGTGCCCTTTTTTTTCTATTTCCCTCAGGATTGCATGTAGGACCCCGTTCTTTTCGGTCTACCCTTTTTGCACCTCTAATTCAAAAAGGGAAAAAAAACCAGGCAAAAAACAAAGAGAATGGCAAAAAGGGCGAAAAAAGGGCACAAAAAATGCGAAAAAGGGCGACTGTGAACAACCCTATTCATTCAGCACCTAGTTCCGGCTTGTGCACTGTCGCCAAACTGTCGTTCCCAGGTATGCCCGGAGTCGCTATCTGAATTGACAGTTTATTGTGCATGGCTGGCGAAACTCGAGGTTGGGAACAAGCCTGTGGAGCACCTGAATGCAATGTGACAAAGGTGTGTTGTGTTTGATGATTGACAGGCGAGATACGAAAATTATAAGACTCCAAAGAGCACAAAGAAAGCCTCTTGAGCTTGAGCACCGAGTACAGGATAGCTGGCCAGAAAGATGTTGAGACAGCAAGTATTGCGATGCCGAGGTGGTTAGCTTGATATCCACATAGTTGATCGTAGTGTTGACATTCAGCATTGCTTGCAGCGCATCGAGAGAAAAAGCGGGAGAACAACGGATGGCTCGATGATGGGGGAGGGAAGGAAGGAAGTTGAGCCCAGCCGGGCACCCAGCTCTTTCGAGTCGTGTTGGAGGACATAATGGATGACGTGGAAGTTGCATAGGCCTACATCATGGAGCACAGCACATCCAACAAACTCAGGGGCGGAGATAAATTCGTCGAGAGTCTTTTGGTTGAACTTTAAGCTGAACTGAGCCAGAAATAAGAGGAACCCCGATGAAAAAGATGGAAAAAACCGGGATGAATTACCGGCCTGAAGAGCGTCGATACCAAAAGAATGTACAGACCGAAAGTTGAAAGTTGAGGAGCATTGACATCTTGGAAAATTAGCGCGCGGCGGCGGCGTGGGAAAGCCAAACAGGCGCATCACTTCACTCTCTTTATAAAATTAAGCCTGTCCGTCTGAAGCCTTTTCAAACTCCGCCGTCTCCGCAGCCTGTCCATCAGCTTCTAACCGTCTAACCGATTTCGTCGATCTCTCTCCAGGCTCTCATACCGTGTCTGTCCGGATCCGGCTTCACAGCATATCTATGGAACACCACAAAGCTCTGTCTTGAATGCTCAGTTCAAGACTCGAAACTCGGAATTTATTTCTTTGTGAATTACAGGCTTTGCTCAATTCTCAACTGGACATTGATATTCAACTGGGTTGAATCTGTGCCATGACCGAAGGAAGGGGATGCGAGGCCGCAAAGCGGCCGAGCAGCCGCTTGTACTGATTCGAAGCATCTGCTTAATACATGAGGTATGGCGCCCCTTATCTTCAGCTTGGAATTCACTGTTCGATTGCGCAGCAATTTGCAAAACACTCGGATTTTTTCACCTCTTGCAGCCAGTTTTCTTGCACGAAATGGCCTTGAGGCGTATCAACAAGGTGTATCTTCACTTCTCTATTGCGGCAGCATCTTGCTGACCGCCTCGCAAACTGGTGCAGGAATTGATCGATCTTGAAAGAGACCTGCCTTCTGACTCATGCAACGCGAGATCTAGTGGAGACAGCATGTTCCAGTGGCAAGCCACAATCCTCGGTCCGGTAAGTCTTCCTCCGCGTCATCACATCAGACTGAGCGCTCTCCGGCTTTTTTTGGCAGGCTGAATCTCCGTACGAGGGCGGAATTTTTGTTCTTTCCATCATCTTCCCGGTCGATTATCCGCTCAAGCCACCCAAGGTGAACTTCACGAGCAAGATCTACCACCCCAGCGTCAACGCCAATGGCGCTATATGTATGGATGCGGCTGTGGATGTCCTGAGGGATCAGTGGTCCCCTGCTGTGACTGTTTCAACAGGTTCGTCCCCGACGGTGCTCTGTGGTTAGGCTCCAAAGCTGACTCGACGTACAACTCCGTGTTGCTCTCAATCCGCGCTATGCTGACTGACCCGTATCCCGACGACCCTCTCGAACCGGCCATCGCGTATCTATACAAGACGGACCGCACTCGATACGAGTCCATCACACGAGAGTGGACGCGAAAGTGTGGCCCACCGTCATTCTGGCTTAACGGGTCACTTTAATAATCGGTGCAGATATGCTATGTCTAACGATACTCCTGTCGAATTTGTTGGCCCTCCTGCACTCCCCTATGCCTTTGATAATGCGCCACACGGTTGATCATGCGGAATTGTTCAAACCTCCGTCCTGGTCCCAAAATTCAAGGCACGACTCCGCTCCGTTCCAAACTAGACTTCGAGCTCCAAGCTTGTCATCTATGTTCGCCTCGAAAGCCTCACAATCTCGAATAGAATCAACATAACTGCCATAAACATTCGCCGCCTCGTTTTAACATAGAAAAACATCATCGTAATATCAATTAATGCCCAACGCCCTTCTCATACACCGTAATCGACTCCACCTCCTCAAAGTTGTACAGCGGCTCAAGATATGCGTCCCGCTGCACAATAAACAGAAATCCATTTAGATGCGCATCAAGGCCAGCCCAACTACACAACCCACCTTGAAGAATATCCATTTCTTGATCCAGTACGGCAGGAACGTGCCCCATTGGTAGCTGATGTGCCGGGAGGTGGGAACGGCGAAGACGTGGTCCAGTTCTTCGAGCGTGCGTTGTTTAGTCTCGGGGAGGAGGAAGAAGATCATGATGACCGCGACGATGTTCAGGCCGGCGTAGAAGCCAAAGGCTGTTTTTTACCCGAAGGTTAATTCTATTAATCAACCCTCAACCTCGGATATGGAGGTGAACTGACCTCCAACCGCACCGAACACGTGCAGAATTCGAGGGAAGGTAACCTGGGCGTTAAGGTGAGCCTTCCTTCGCTCGAAAGACAACACGTTGGGCAACGTACACTGAGCACTGACGCGAAGAAGAGGTTCGTCGCCACGGCGAAGGACTGCGCGGTGTATGAGCATTCCGAGTTGCACAAAGAAATGTATAATTATAACACACCATTCCCATCTCACGGTGCGTCAACGGGAAGACTTCCGCCGAGTACGCAAACGGCACGGGGCCTTCGCCGGGGCTGTAGAACGCTGGATACAAAAATGAAACAGAATACAGTCAAAATATGCCTTCGCTAGGAGACTGTGACCAACGCACCCGCAAAGATGAAGATAAACAGTGCGATGAGCGGGATGCGTGCGCTGTTGCCGCCTGGGATAAGGAAGCAGAGACCCTGGAATGGGATGGGATGATGTTAGCCACTCGATTTGCCCATTGAATAGCTTTGCCCTTACAGCCGCCAACAAGCTCCATGCCATGTTGGGGAAAGTGAACAGCAGGAGGTTGCGCCGCCCGAACTATTGAGAGCAATATTGGTTCCTGATGCGTTAGAAGGAAAAGGAAGGAGACGAACGGTATCGATGGTCTATTGACCCATGGTTAGTTGTGATATTATTTACTCCGGTGAGGAAGCCGAAGACGTACCCAGACGGCCGGGAACGCAAACGTAAAATTGACGAGGCCAAATCCCCAGGATGCGAGAAGCGCTGATTTGGTGCTGTATCCCGCATTGACGAAGACGTTCGAGGAGTAGAATGCCTGTGGTTTGGGCCCGAGTATTGAATGAAGAGCAAAACGATAGAGCGAGGAAAGAACATACGATGATGTTGACTGCAGTAACATCAATAAATTACATTTTGACGGGAGAAAGCAAGACTTACTTCCTGAGGGTTAGCCACAATAACAGTTAGTCAGCGGGCGTGCTAATTCAATGGGAAGGAGCGCTCGTACCGCACATCTAGGTATGCTATCAGCATCGGCGCTCACCGCAACGAGAGTGAAATATATTAATTACCTGCTGCGCAATCATAACAACGAAAGCCGCAAGCGAAGCGCGGCGTACGCGCGGGATGGTGAAAAGCTCGACGAACCGCGAAAAGTAGTTGGCCCCGCGCAGAACGGCAAACTCCTCCATGAGTTGGCGATGAACGTAGTACAGATCGCGGGCGGCCTGCAACTCGGTGTTGCGGAGGCGCTTGAAGGAGGCGTAGGCGTCATGGTAGCGGCCCTTCTTCATGAGCCAACGCGGAGATTCTGCGAGACAGAACGATGGATAAGGGAGTGAGCGGCGAGTGATGAAGGATGGCGTACCCGGGCACATGTAGACTCCGAGCAGCAGAGGGATGGCAGGGAGGAATGCCGATCCGAGCTGCAGCCTCCATGCAATTCTCCCAACCTGATAAAGAGCCAGGTTGGCGCAGAATCCCAGGAAGATCCCGAAAGCGGTCTAAACACTCGATGAGATTTCTTTGGGTCGATTGGGAGTATGATCCCCACCCAGAGTTGCCAAGACATCACTAAACCGCCGCGAATGGAGGCAGGTGTATTTTCGGCCGCAAAGACCTGCGAAGATTGAGATCAAAAGTTACATAGGAGGACTCGGGATGAGCGTACAGGAACGGTCGAAGCCTTGGGACCCATTCCTAGACCGAGCAGAATTCGACAAACCTTCCCGGTTGTTATTCAGTTGGATTTGAAGGATGAGCCTTGGTGGAAATACGACTCACGAAAAGTTGCGGCCATGTTTGTGCACAACCAGACCCGATAACTACAGGGCATCAGTGAGAGGTAAACACTGAATTTAATGCCTTACCCGAAAGCGTGCAGAAAATTGCACAGAAGAAGATGGTCCCTGCAGAGAAAGGTCGATGATCTGATGTAGTACGGTGTGCGCAGACTTACCCCGACGCCCGAAGTAATTATTCAAGGGATCGGTGAGCCAACATCTGTGAAAGGATGATTCTCGGTGGAACCATCGACAAAAATGCACTGACCCGATAATAGCAGAGGCAATGTATGGTGCTGAATTGATTACGCCCACAATCCATTGGTTCCTCTCCCCGGTTGAGCCGGGATCGTTGGGGTCTATGTTGAACTCCACGGGGAAGGACAAATTCGCACCGTTGGAACCCGTCTGATCCCACCTGGATTAAGTTTCAGCGGCAAGTTGAGGAAGAATGATATCACGAACCCTGTCAAAAGAATTTCGATGTCGACCAATAAGGGAGTGTGTTGAAAGATGGAGGGGTTAACGCGTACCCTGGACAGCGGCTATTAAAAGAGGTGAGCACGATTTTTGCAACAGGGAAATGATCACGACGTACCGGCAATGGAGCACAAAATGACAGTCAAGTCTAGGTAGAGGTGGTCAGTGTTGCGGCAGTTCGATCGAATGGTTAAGTACACAGGTCTCTGGGCTGCGACCATTTGTCTAGAATACACTCAGCAGGATAAAAATAATGGGGACCATAACGCACGGGTGATCTCACGCCGAATTGCGGCCTTGTCTTCCTCATCCAGCTCGGGGATCGACTCGAAAGTCTTGGGGTTCTGGGCTAACAGTGCGCCCTTTTGGAAGAGCTTCAGCCTGTCGTTAAAGCCCTTCTCCTCAACGAATTCTTCCACTTGAGAGAGCAGGCGAGCCTTGGGAATGCCATGCAGATGATTTTGGATCCTGTGCGGTTGCCAGTTGTCAAATAGATGTGACTAGAGATCGTGAAAAACCACCAACCGCGCGTTGACATTGTTAACGAGATTGATGTGTCTTTCTTCTTCGACAGAGGGAGCCTTATCGTCGTCTACTTTCTCGGAAGACATTGTAACGTCGCGGTCGCACTGGGGAGCGATGGAGGGATAAGAGTGGGAGTCAATCCTTTAAGGCGATATTTCTGTGGGCACCGCTCCCACGCAGGAGTTCCACATTCAAAAAGGGGTTCCCACATGAAGGTTCTCCAGGGTTTGATCGGGAGAAGATCTGTGGAGGCGGCTGTGATGTCCGCCGATATCCTAAAGGCAAAGGATTCCCATGATTCCCAGACAGAACGACTTGGTGGTGGCTAGAAGACCGTGGATCATGCGATATCACGGCGCAAAGGATCGATAGCTCTGGTCTGGGACAAGCTGATGATCTACGCTCCAAGTCTCTGCCAAACATACGCAAGCGGAGCTTGCAAGGAGCTTGGCTCGTACGCCAGACCCAGTCCTACAACTACACCGTCACAGGCGTTGCAAGCCCAGAGCCCTGGAGCTAATCATTAGTTGAAGAGGGTTGAAGAAAGGACACCAGAAAGATAACCACCAGTGGCTACGCACCGAAAAAGACGGTGCATGGCTGCCATGGCAGTGCCAAGCAGGTTCTTCAATTGAAGAACTGTTGTCATGACTGGGGTCGTAAGATCTCCAAAATGTGGCGCGCCCTCACTTTCTTCTAGATTTATCTTCCAATCGCATTGTTAAAATAACTGGGGAGCGCACATGCAAAGATGGTGGGAGATGATAGGGACGCTGATGGCGGAAGACGCCGTGATGGTAAATGTCTAAACCCATCTGGCTAATTGGTTGAAACTTAACTTACTTGGAAAAGGATTCTTTTACCGCCAGGGAAGTGAATTGAAAAGTATCGTGTGTCCGCGGGTACGGAGTATGCAGATGAACAGTCAAAACATTGTTGGCATCTTACGCAAGTTTCTTCTACACTCACCCATTTTATGAAAATGTATGACCGCCACAGCGGAACGGTATGGTAACCATAGACACCGGGGTCCATGCGGGAATAAAAATGGACTGTTTCACCTAGTTCGGAGACAGCTTCTCGAAAGCGGCCAGCACCGTGGACGGCGTGATTCCGTACCGAAATTCTAGGATATGCGTGCTGGACGGTGGGGTTGACGCGGAAAATTACAACGGTCTGCTTCAGATTCTGTCAGCTTCTCAAAAGGAACCGGCGGGAATGCGAGCGCCGATCTCGTGCCGAAAGTCCAGGACGTTCCAGGGTACTCCTGCTGCCAAAAATATCAGCCAGTTCGAAATGCTCCAGCGATGGCGATGGGCCGATGGCAGTCCCAACATCTCATGATTTTATCATGAACGGCACACATAGGACCACGGGTACTGTGATGAACCGTTTCGTGTCCATGGCATGAAGAGAGAAAACAGAGTTTAATTTGGAACGAGGAACAGCTGACCCGTTCATTTTTTTAGATATGAACACGGAATGCAGCTGACTCACTGAGTAGTGCCAACCTTTCGGGAAAAACGTAATTTGTGACAACGAACGAGTGTACAGACCATTCCTCTCCTAGCAGTTTCTACCCGTTATGCTGGTCCCATAGATCCCACCAGCTCAACGGAGCACACGCCTTTTCGTGGTCCTCCAAGCACGCTACGAACCGCCCCCGCATTTTGTCGTAGTCTGGTATCTCACCGTAGGCAAGAGCCTTGATGTCGCGCCAGAACTCGTGAAAGCACTCGTCCATGCCGCAGAACAGCTTGGAAGCAGGCGTCGCCATCTTAAGCCGCCATACCTGTGGCCGATGTTGCTCCTGCTGCTCACGTAGAGATCGCAAGCGAGCGACGCGGGAGGCATCCCATGGAAGTTCCCCACGGACCAGATCGGCGGGGGCGTAGGGGGTCCGCTCTTCTTCGGTGGAAGAGCGTACCGATCGCAAGCGAGCGACGCGAGGGGTATCCCACGGAAGCTCCCCGTGGAACAGATCGGCGAGGGTGTAGGCGAGCGACTCGAGGTCGTCACGCTGAGATTTGCCTGTCATCGTTGGCTCATGATCAGCCATCCCGCCTCAAATGCTGCAAGAACAGTGCAGATTACTACGCACTGATACCGTGATGTGCAAAAACACTCATGAAGCGCCTGTTTCCGACTGCGTCTATCCGATGTGCGCTTGGGAGTGGCAAGTGGTCTGCAAGGGGGATGGCGAACCCAAAGTCGATGGTGTAGAGCATCCCCGGAGGGCCAGCACCCCGCGGTGCGAGGCAGATGTTCCCGGGCTTCGTCGCGCCATGGATGAGCCCCCGCGCGTGGATGTCTCGATAACGCTCAATCTACGCCAAGAAATGTACCAATGTCGCAGAAATAGAAATGATATACAATGTTGTTACGCACCATCTGAATGGCAACCGTGAGCACCATGGGCGCGTCAAATCGCTTGTTGGGGAGCAGAGACACAAGGTCTGCCAGAGTAGGCCCAAGCTTCTGCATAGGTAGTACATACACGTCGCATGTCGGCTCGTACTGGGCGCTGCCAAGTGTGTGGGGCACCCCAGGACACCCATCGAGTATCTTGTATGCGGCAACCTCGCGGTGGTACTCCACGTCCGAGCCCGAAGCCCAGGCTTTGATCACGACCTCCGACGCGCCGGCGCATCCTTGGGTGCTGCCAAAGTCATAGGCCACGTAAACGCCACGGTCCCCTGCGCGCGTTGTTAGTGGATCTCAATTAAGAAAAGTAGCGAAACTGTATGTACCGTCCGCTGAGCAAATCGTTCGAGAGACTCGGTAGCGCGAGAGGAGCACAGCTTTGCGTACGCGGGTGTTGATGTGCCAGGGGTGCGGGTAGTATACACCTTCCTCTACATTCGAGAAGAACGCATCGAGTTTATACGTTTTGACGGCAGTGTTCCACGAGGATGAGTTAAGGAACGGTGCGAGTAACTCTCGAGCTACTCTGCACGGCGCTGCAGGAGAACAGAAGTGTTGCTTGCAGTCTGAGTTTGGACCAGACACGCATGAAAGATAGACGTTGTGTACGATTCGTTCAACAATTGCCACAGTGTGCTCAGGGGGGGGCATAGTTGGAGTGAAAAAGGACGAACAAGATGCGTATACATGTGCGTCGTCGTGGAAGTTAGGTCCAGATATCAGGTCACATCCTGATTGCCGCCACGGTATCGTCCAATCCCGCGGTGGCGTGCCAAAGCATGTCGAAATGTGGTAGATTTCCATTTTGGGTGGTTCATGATAGCGGGAGGCCAACAGAAGTAGCGGGAGGCCAACATGCTTCTTTCATTCTTATGAGAATGGTGGTAGAAAAAATCCACGCAATTCATTGATGTGCCTAAATTTAACTTGGTTTGAACCGGATCTCGTTTGCGGCGCGGATTCACTTCGGCGGCGCTTCTTTCTAAGCATGGGATTCGGGCGCCATGGAGTGATCGCGCCTATCTCAAAGACATCGCATCGCGTTCATAAATAAATATACAGTCTCATGCCTACTAAAATCTTCAAAACAAGACCACTTGGAGCAAGCAGTATTAGTACCCGCACAATTGCTATTTGCCCACAGTATCCTCAGAGTCGCCCCACGCTCCTCACCAGGAAGAATCCACAGGATGCGGATTGGGAAGCGTGTGTATGTCCAGGGTCGTCGTCGTAATGGTGCGCGCATTCCGCCCACCACTTCGGGGGCCACCCGATCCGAATACAACGGGAAGGCCCGAATCTGCCAGGGTTGTGCCCATGAGTTTCTTCTTGGACCCGAGTTTTTTCAGATTGAGGGTAATTCTTGACATCATGGAGACCTAACAGAAGTGTGAGGGTGAACGTGTATGCGGTAAGGAATTTACTTGCCGTGACTCTGTGGTGATAACGAGTATCATCATGGTGAGTGGGTGCAAGTTTGAAAGTGAAAGGAAAACCCGTACAGCAGTTCCAACCTAGGTAGATGTGTCAGTCAGTCACAGATCCTATTCGTAGGAAATTCAGCCTACTGTGCGGCAATGTTCTTCAATCCTGTACTCGAAATGAAAAAAGATGCTCTGGAATAAGGATTCCAGTGTGCGTACCTGGGGGTGCAGAGATAATCATGATCGTCAAAACTGCATTTACGGCAAAGATAGCACTGACAGAATGGCGGTCAGGCGGGCAGAGTTACTCAGACGGAAAAGGCTCACGAGTAATAAATGAGACCGTCCTGGAACAACCGCTTCATAATATTGGACCCGTCGCGGCGATTGCGGTTGGGTACGCGTCGGCCCTTCACCGTTGCAGGTATAGTTTTTATGAGGGTCAGGATCAGAACACAGGAGTCGTAGAGCAAGGGAAGCCAAGCTGATGAGGATGCGATGGCACTCCTGAAAAAAGACAGCGGGGAGACAGATGTTCAAAAACAGGAACACAGATAAAGGAATAATGAGTAAGACGTACAGTGCGGGCGGAAAGATCATCGTGCAGGCTGAAGTGAAAGTATATATAGTGAGGACTCGCAGTAAGAGGCCTAAAGTAAGTTACCCTTAACACCGGAGTTCGGATTATGCACAACCGCTTGGAAAGAAATGGTAAACATTCGAATCGCAGACGAAGGATTCAACATACGCTGTCCCTTGGATAACAGCCACGCTTGAACGGAGAACATGATCAACCACAATGTCCCCAGACAGATCGGGACGTATCGCTTGTCCGAATAAAGTGCTTGAATGCTGTATTTATTTAATCAAAGTGGGCGCCGACGGCGACGAGGGCGCTCACCGGATGAGCATCATGAGACCGACGACGTGGATGCCAATCACCGTCATCGCACCCTCGTATCGAATAAAATGTCTGCATCTAAAATCACAAAATGGGTTGATCGAGTGCGGAGCAGTGCTGAGAGTTCGTACCGCTGAAAAAACAGATGATATCAGTTTCTCAGGGAAACCTTATCGGAAGAAGGAATCAAACGCACCTCGAAGGTCCATGTTGGTGATAGATACGCTGATGATTGGGTTCAAGTTGGAATCAGAGGCTGAGGTGGAGGAAAGGAAGTGTACCGACCGAAGAGGTTCACCATGAAGCCTAATGGCGTCACGTAGCGATTCTAGGGAGGTACATGAATATATTTAGGGCGCAGCGACACCTACGCAAACTCACAAGGAGGAACAGATACACCACTTCCAATACGTTGAAATATGTTCGGAACGCAATTGCGCTGAGATCACTCACGAGGTCCCTTCTGCCCGCCCCAGATATACTCGACCTGCAACCCTGCGTTAGAGCGAACGAAGACAGACTGTCAGCGCCTACTTCAGTCGCGAATGTGTCGATATGATCCCAGATTAACATCGAAAAACCGGCAAAACCAACACACTAAGGAGTGGGTCAGAGGGTGGGAGACAGGGGGTTCTATGGGAGGTACGTTTGTCCGAAAACTGGACACAAGATAATGAGCTCCAGAAAAAGTTGTACAACAGGCGGTTCCTACTTTTCTGTGAGGTCCTCAAGCACATTCGGGATATCTCCCATCTCGGCGCCGCTTGGTGGGATGGTTTGAAAGGATGTAAGGCGTCGGGTACTACCAGTTTCGGGAACAATCTCGAGGTTGCGAGAGAAAGAGAGGAAGTACGAAGAGAGGCACAGTCGTCACACACAGCCTTACATATTGTATGGAATATTCTAATTTTGAAGCCCTGATACGCCGTGTGTTGATCTGGTTCCAACAGGGTAATTTTGCGGTGGGCGTCGGACGGAAGATATCGGCCTGAAATAACGGCGGCGACAACAACGTATCATGATGAGCCAGCTGTTGTAGACGGGTTGGAAGGATGGCGAGCTGGTGAAATTTCCAAAATAACGGGAAGCATGATCGGGAGTGAACATCGGAGCGCACACACGCCACTTCGTCTGCAGCCGGTTCCCCCTCCGCGCGTTTACGTTGAAACTGAATACGAACTACCCCGCAAACGCATCATTCTCGCTGGCGTTTGTTCACCTGCGTACTGCCGCGTTACGTGAACTCATCCGATTGGGGGGTAAATCCAGAACTTGGGATCGCCGCTTTCTCGCCGCATCATGGTGGCAATAAACGGCGCCAATTTCATGGGTTTATGACTACGGGGACTGGGGATGCGAAAATGGGTTCGGCCGAACCTCAGAATGGTAAACCCGTCGCTTGTTGCTGCGTGCCTTACCACAAATTCGCGCTGCCTGTACTCCAAGGTCCTACGAGTACAGTCTCAAGATCAATGCGGATTTCGGGTGAGCGTCGAGCTCCGGCCGCGGTCACAAGGATCCTGGGAGCCATCCTAGTTAGCATTTCAAGTGATAACCCGTTGTGTGGCCGGCGTTCACATGCTCGATTGGCTGTTATTTTTGACCGCACCAACCGAATGATTTGGATTTTCAGCGCGGCGACGCTGAGGCTGTACTTGGATTCAAATTGCATGTGCAATTATACCAAGACTAGTTCAACTCCCATAAGCTAGAGTCAGAGTTGAATCAGTAGCGCTCGCACATCTTCTCAAAGTCATGCAGATGGCGGAAACTGTCCATTCTCCGTGATTAGATAGAAATGTACGCTGCTCAAATATGTATCCGAGGGGCATGGCATCAGATACTGCAATGCTATGAGTCATCGCCATGTGTAGGCCCAGAAATATTCTCATCCTGACTTGCTTTCGCGCGACAGTTATCTGATAGGGGGTCACGGAACCCGCAGGCTGGAACCATATAGAATCGCAATTGGACCTGTAGAAGTGAAATAGCGTAGGGTATATCAAGGTTGATTAGGAACCCAAACTACAGTTCAGCAATCATGGTTCTGCTTCTCTTCACAAGAACTTTATCGCTGTTGAGCGTCTTCTCCATTGATTTGTTACCGCGCGCTGATACCCAGTCGCCGCCATTGTGGAGTGATTCATTTTTAGCGGTCATTTGCGTCATCCCGAGTGGCAATATTATCTCTTTTTGGACCAAGAGCCCGAATGGTTGCGTCATGCCGGTATATTTTCGAACTTGTGAGAGCGTCGTCCAAACGATTTTGAATATTTCTCTGAGCTTCGATTGTAAGCTCACCGAATTTATTACCCCAACAGGGTTCTCGCGGAAATCCCAATGGAGATTACCATTTGGGGTTTCGCGGGATTCTTGACGTGCTGATCACGCCGCATCCCTTCTGACCATCATGATTCACCGGCACAAGGCGCTTCTATGTTCCCGTAACCTTCTAGACCGAACTGTTCTCAATGGCTGATATGACGACCTTTATCGCCGTTCCCATCGCGCCACCATATTCTCGGCGGAAACTATCCAGTTATATTTATTCGAGCACTGGTTCAAAGGAATCAAGCGACGACCACGCACGCAAATAGTCAGGACAATGAAGTCGACCTGCTTCTGAGGACATTTTCAACACTGGGCATAGTTGGCAACTTGTTCCATTCACCATGACCATTGCCCCCGATGTCGATCCCCTCGCACTCGCACTCCAGCCGCCGCCAGACGAAACTCCACAGGCGCGGGAGGCTCGACTCCAGAGCGAACGCGAAGCAAAGAAGCGTTCAGATCTCATCGACGAGGAGCTGGCGCGCGAGCGCAATGCAGAAAAGAAATCCGTCAAATCTGTCAAGGTCCTCCTTCTCGGCCAGAGCGAATCCGGTGCGCACTAAGAAGAGCCTTCTTCAATTTCACTGAAATTTGATTCGCCCCAAGGCAAATCCACTACGTTAAAGAGTACTGTACGTTCTGTATGACCGCACCGATACTGAATCCATCCTCAGACTTTCAGCTAATCAATTCGCCAAAGGTTCTCTCCATAATTTCCCATTGATGCGCATTCATTAACAATGCTGCCAGGCCTTCAAAGCAGAGCGTGCCTCGTGGCGCGGAGTAGTTCATCTCAATGTCGTTCGCTCCATCCGGCATATTCTCAATGCCCTCGCTACGGCCGAAGCGTACACTTCCTCCCCGCATCTCCTCGGCCCAGACGATCCGGTGTACCCTCCCTTAACCCCTGAGCTTCTCGCCCTCAAGATGCGTCTCCTCCCACTTCGCCAAGTCGAGATGGCGCTTCTCGACAGGCTCACCCATGGCCACAGCGGTATAAAGAACGAGGCGCCCGACGATGAGCCGAACCCAGCAGAGGTCTCCATCAACTCTGCAATTCCGTGGAAGAACGCGTTTAGTCGGATCATGAACAATTTGCGCAGCAGCGTCGACGGGCCTGTGGCGAATGAGCCTCCGGACTCTCGGGAGGCACGGGAACTGCTGTATGCGTGTGCGGAGGACATGGTCAGCCTATGGAATGACCCTACCGTCAAGCGGGTGCTCAAGGTACACCGCTTGCGGGTTGAGGACCCTCGCGGGATTGTGAGTTTCTCACAGCCAGTCTTGAGATTAGTCGGCTGATGCTGATACAACATCAGCTTCCTCGACTCGATTGAGCGCGTTACCGCGCTGTCTTACGAGCCTACCGACGGTTGGACATCTCTTTCCCAGACTCCACCGGCTCATGTCTTTCCATGCAGACGACATCCTGAGAGCCCGGCTAAAAACCCTTGGTAAGCATGCGTACCTTCGAGAACATGTATCACTGGTTGAGCTGCTCTAGGTGTCTCCGAGCACCAATTTAGTTTAAAAGCCGGTGTGTATTTTGTTCGCAGGCTGGGACCAAAATGCAATCTTACATCATTGGCACAGGAAATATGGTTCCGCATAATTGGACCGTGTACGATGTTGGCGGGGCACGGTCACTGGTGCGTTTGTTTTTGACTTCTTACTTTTTCCTTCTATATTGATCCCGCTATCCACCAGAGAGGTGGGCGCGCGAGAGTTTCGTGTCAGTGCTTTTGGATTGATGGGATTGCTTGTTTTCTTCTCACCGTTAGCTGCATGGTGCGCTCTCCGTCTCACAATAATCCCGGTCTCAAGACTAACCTTGATCCGCCGATAGGGTGCCTTACTTCGACTGCATGCACGCCATCATATTCTTGGCCCCACTTAGCTGCTTCGACCAGGTATGGCACGCATTGATTCGGCTATGGGAGGTTGCGTTCAAGCCTGACTGATTCGGTGTGTAATCTAGGTCTTGGCTGAAGACGAGAGGGTGAACCGCCTTGTGAGTTTTCTGTATCTTTGACCTAGTTGATTTTCCTATATGCTCGACATAGTATCATGCTAATGCAGAGACTTCACACAGGAAGATTCGATCTTGCTATGGAAGATTATTGTTTCCAGCCCGCTGCTCAAGGACGCGAATCTGATTCTATTTCTGAATAAATGTGATATACTCAGGGTTAGACTCCTTATTTAATTCTTCTTCTTGTCCATGCCAATTCCTTCACTACAGGCGAAACTTGCATCAGGCGTACGGTTCGGCCAGCACGTCACATCATATGGGGACCGGCCAACGACTTTGAGAATTGCTCCCAATGCGAGTATTTTTCCACATTTCTCCTCCGAGTTCTTCAACTGACGTTCAATTCGCAGACATGAAGAAGAAGTTCGGTGGGTGGCGCTCGGAGCAACACAACTTCCGTGCATCGTGGTTAAGGCTTACCCGCTGGACCATAGCTGTGATAGCGAAACAGTACTCGCCCGAACCGCGCGCGTTTTACTCGTACTTCACATCTGTAATCGTAGGTGTCCTTCTTCCTGCGGCTCGAATTCCGTTGATCTTGGTGTCAATGCAGGATTCGCAATCGACCTCGGACATCTTGGCTAGTGGTACGTCAGTACGAAGCATACGGTTGCGCCGTGCTGATGGATGCGTGTAGTGCAGGATACCGTCATCCGGCGGAGTCTGGGCAAGAACCAGTTGCTTTAGATCAGATGCAAAATGAGAATAAAGTGTACGACGCAGGTGTTGGTTTTTTATGCCGGTGACTGACTTATGGTTTCAGTACTTCGTACTCTAAAGCGCAGGCTCGCGCCGTCTCTCTCTCGTAGTCTTATCTTCTTCTACATGTACTGTACACGAAGTATTGAATATTGTTTGGAAATATGGATGTGCGCGTTGAGCCCGGAAGCAGGTGCATGCAACGAATTCCTCCGTCCCGGCATTCCTTGAAGAGGTTCAACTTCGGCCGAAAGGTCCGATCACTGCACATAGATCTAGAGTAGAATATTCTTTCTCTATAAAATTACGCCTGTCCGAAGCTTTTTCGCTATCAGAACTCTGATTCCGGTATCACTGGCCGAGACGCTCCCTTTCGGCGCCCTATAAGCGCTGAATCTGGTTCTACTTCTTCCGGATTCCGGGATAGTACGCCGAGAGCAGTTGAACAGATCAATTTCACTGAGTCGCTTGACCACGGACGGCGGACGCTACATCTCAAAATGCAAATGTAGTTCTCCGTCGTAGAGTACAGATAAGTGGAAATGGCTCTGGACTCGACAGTTTTTTGTTACAGTGCAACTACTCTCAAGACATTTCTTTTTGGTGTATCGGCATCCCGATCCATCACGCTTCCTCAGAAATCGTCACAATAAGATTCTCATTCCCGGTGGCGGCATTGGCACCTGGAATGCGGCAAATAAGGCCTCTTGACACAGTCGTATATGTAACACATACCGTCCATGAACCATTTCCTTGGCGAGTGTTGATGACTGACACGTTTCCGCCGGTGGCAACTTCGCGACAGGCAGAATTTATTTCATCAGAATAAGGAAGACATGTACAATGGGTGGATTGAATTTGTACCAGAACGAGGAAGCAGATTGGCCACCGGCGATAATGCATTAAGGAAGTTGAAGCAGGCCACCGCATGGCGACTGCGAAGGCGGGGGGGGGGGGGACCTCCCCACACATGAGGGGGAAGTGACGCTCCATACTGTTCATTTCTTCTGAGCCAACAAGTAAGGACATAACATGTAGGGTTCGAATCAGGAGAGTTTTGTACCATCATGCGCAGTGGGAACACGATTGTAAAAGTCGAAGTCAAACCGAGAGGCCAGGCTGGGGAGACGGGGGCCTGGAATGACTTCGGGGAGACTTTCGGAAGTAGGGACGGCGTTCGCGAAGACGGCGCACAGATCACCATAGTCAAGAGTTTGAACAAAGAAATCATGTATTGAGATGAAATGCAGCTGCGTTCTGATCGTTAGTGCAGCAAGGGCTCGACTCTTATACCTGGTGACCTTATTTGAATCCTGAGTACCGCCGACAGCGTCCGTCCTTACCACAGCTATCAGCTGTATATAGAGTTTCGATCCCGATACCTTCGAGAACATCGCCATCCCGTCATCCGTAGCACAAGCCCGCGCCTTTTGGTTCTCCAAGTGGGTGGACCACCCCCTCCCTCGGTAGTGATCCCGAGATAAAATTTGTGGTTGAACGCATACTTTTTTCTCAAAATTCAGATCTTCATGCCCCTACTTACTCTGAATTTCGATCACGGTTCGTTTTCTCAAGGCTAGTGTTGCTGATTACGTCCACCGTTCAATCCCCTAGTGCTGCCGGTGGGAAGTTTGAGTGCCCATGAATAGAATCCGGACATGCTCACCAATCGTCATCGTGGCCAAAAGCGGGAAGAAGCCATACGGCCCTGACACGGGCCGATGTGGTAATATCCTATGTCTCAGAGGACAGGTGATCCTGTAACGTCTCATACTTGAGTGTGCTTGCCGTTTTCGTCCGTGGAAATACCTGACTCAAGACACACTCGGGGAAATCTGATCTTTCGGGGGCTCCTTGAAATTTCCCGAAACATGTTTAAGCAAAGTGGGAAGGGCGGCCGAGACCGCTCCCGAGACGGGGCGTTTTCGGGCCACCAGAATTGTTCCTGAAACAGGAACGTTTCGGAAACGGTTTCAACCGACCTTCCGAATCGCTTCGTTTCGGGAACGGGTTCCGCCCTTCACGCTTTCCTTAAACGAACGTTTACGGTGCCTTCTAAAAATCGGATGTCCCGGTGAGATCCGTTCAGGAAAGTGCTGTAAATAGTATTCTCTTCGAACCTGTAGAAAGAGAGGGAAAAAAAAAAACACGAATTGGTGCACCAGTTGCAAATATGGATTTGGATCCACCAGAGAGTTCATGAGCCATCAGTTGATCACCTTAGATAGATAAGCACCGGAGGAGCGGGCAAGCATTACATCACTGTGTTATTTTTTCCCAAGTGCCACAAGTGCGGTCTATGGTCGGGACTTTGGCTCGGATTTTTCCCAAGGCACGGATTGAAAAAGTTCTGTTTTGGAATGTTTTGGAAGGATTCCCGATATCTCGACGGGTTCTGCACCGATTCACATGAAACCTAGATAGAAATACTCAGCTAATTCATGCCGAATTAGTGATAGAAAGAAATTTGCAAAAATGATGTATATTCAGTGACATTGGTTTAATGGGCCATTTTGTTGATGAATGCAGTTTACAGGCATCTAGACACATCCAAATGATGTCGACCTTTGTCAGGTAAGGCTCTGATACATTCTGCAAGTTGTAACATGACTGTGACATCATCAGCGTGATCATGGAAGCATCGGCAATTGCCGACCAAACGTGCAAACGACACTGACCAAACACTGACAACGATGCTCAAGCCTCACCACTGTTTGCAATTCTCCTTAGTATCTTCCCTCTCTGAGTCTGGGCTCTGATGATCACTGTCACACTTGGATCCAGCCTCGTCTGGATTTCATACGGGCGCCACTCAAGCCACCCCGGCTCAGGGCGGCCACTTCTCCCACTTTAGGTCCTCCTACAGTTGGCGCTATTTTTGACCACCTCGAAGCTCCGCATAGGTACTGCTCACCGATGGAGTAACCCGGGCTGTGGCAACTTGGTCTCGGATTTGTTCATCCTTTTCCAAGAATGTCTCCATACAGCTCGCAGCCCCACCATCCAGTGGCAAACCATGCATAACACCGGGGGCAACGACCGACACATATGAAAACCATATGCGTTAAACGCATATGGTTTGCACATGCGCAGATTGTAGAACAAAGGTGTCAATGACCTTTGTTGCATCTTTGTTTTCGCCTTTTTGTCACCCTCAAAAACAAAGGTGCAACAAACGTGATTGACACATTTGCTCCCCGATCTGCACATATGCGAACCATATGCATTTAACGCATATGGTTCCCATATGCATCGATCTTTGCCCCTGGTGTAACGCAGGCATAGTTTAAAATCAGCTGCCGGGAGAATTTTTCGATGCAATCCAGGATTGCCGCCCCGTTTCCCTGGACATTTCCATACCGTTCCGTACCATTCTGTACTGAAACATCAGCGTCAGACCTTCTAAATTACGCCGGTGAACAGATCCCACAATTGGTTGTAGTATCACGACCATTACCACTCAGACCGCCAGGCGTACGCGCTTATGAAAAACGCATTTCACCCCCCAAGCTTGACAGCTTGAATGACTGGCAATCCAAGATCCGAAGATATTAATGCTGCTTTGTTAACAAGCTACACCGCGCGAAGACTATAGAAAAAAACTGGTGACATGCCAATTTGGTCTATGCCACCCCTCCTGATCTTTCCCACCCACCCAAATTGCCCTCTTGATTGACGTTGAATGTTATTTTGTGATTTTGTGTCATAGGTATAGGTATCTCCCATTCCAATCACCGCGCTTTGCGGCCAGCGAGCTATTAATTCACATTGAGGTCCGTCTAATCCGCTCTTTTCCATCGACACTGTGTTTCAGGTTCGTGCTTCGTCCATTTCACTGCTTACAGAGAATCAAATCGTTCAAAAACGGCACATGACCTGAATTTTCTCATTGGGTGAGCAACCACTCTCATCAGGATTGAGTGATTTACCTTGGGCTACCCAGGGCACGTTGTCGATTTAGGTTCGTCATACAATGTACGCGTAAACGGCCGGCTCGCGGGTTGTTTAGGCTCGTCCAACCAATGACCGTTCATTGTTTACACGATAATCACTGCATTCAGACCCCTCCGCGGCCCAGGGTGCGCCAGAGGCGTCGCGGCCGAGCGCGACCGATCCAAGGGCGGACATAGTCCGCCGCGGTCTGCCGACATGTTGGATCTCTACCGAAATCCATTTCTAAGGCTACAGTTGGTATTCAAATAGTCGAAATACTCACCAGCTGAATGACATCACATTGTCACACCATCGGCCAATCTAGCCGATAAGTACAGCCGACGGTTCCTTTCTCATAGCTGCTAGATCAGACCTCGGGGCAGTTGGTGGCGGCCGATACCTGTGCAAAAAATAAATAAATACCAGCCTCAATTCCAGCGTGACAAGCAGAGAGGGGAAGAGGAAGAGCGTGCGTGAGTGGCAGCCACCCACTGCACAACACCATCATCAAAGCTAAGCGGTGAGAATATTCCCAGGCGGTCAACAACACATAACATGTCAAGGCTGGGACGCAGGGCAGGAGAAGTCCAGCGAAGGTAGGCAGGGTGTGCCGAGATCGGTCGGAGGTTGGACACAAAGCGCGGCGTAGTCTGCCGACCTTGTCTCGGCGCATGGCGGTATAGCGCGTCGTAGGTCTGCCGCCATCATCGCGGCAGACTCTGTCGCGGCACCTCGGCTCAGCGCGCGTCATGGCGGTGCAGCTCGGCAAGCTGCGCCGCGGAATGGCCTAAATGCAGTGAATATGGCCGGATGGGTTGAGTTGAATTCGTATAAAGGCTAGTCGGTACGCTCAAATTGAACCTCAGTATCTTGTTCATTCAAGTAGCATCGCAAATACTTCCTCTGCACAAACTTCAACTCCTCCCCGCTATCATGAAGCTCTCCATCTCTGGTCTTGTCGCATTCGCCATCGCGGCTCCCGCTTTCGGCGCTGTCGTAGCCCGCATCGAAGGAAACGTCACCTCGGACGTCGTTCTAGGCAAAGTATGTGTACTCATCTACTGTCATAAATCTGATGGTCACTTCCCTCTTACACTGGTTGAGCATCGAGCAAGTATCACTAAGTGCCTTGATGTCTTGAAAGAATACACCGCTCAATTATCCGTTCAGCCTACCACAACAGCAGCGACTTGGTCCCGCACGTCGGCACCGGTAAGATCATTTTCCTACCACGTATTTCATGTTCACTCATTTGAATACCAGAGGTCGTCACTTGTTATGGATTCGGCACCAAGGTGAGAAAAGACCATAACACTCTGATGAACCCCTGACAAATCTTGTTAGGCGGACCGCGCGCCCATCGTTTCAGTCATCGACGACTGGTGCGGGTATGTTAAATATCCGGCTCTCGTCGTCAGTCCAAACTGATATCTTGTGCAGCAAAGTGATTGGCACCTACGTACCAAATGGACAGGAGGTTTGGGTTGGTCGAAGTCTCCCCCTGGCTATGTCTCCTCATCGTCTGATACACTCATCAGGCCCGGTACGACTACGGCACCTTCACCGTCCTCGTCAGTGGTAAGGCCATCAACAGGTACGTCGTTCAGTTTCAATGCCCGGACGAGTCGATTGACTTGTGTCTCAAGCTGTGGCGGCTTCACCATCGACGGAAATTGTAACCGACTCCTCCGTCTTCCCGTCGACGGCTGTAACACTGGCGGGGTAAATGGAAAACAGGTTCGTGTGTATGGAAGTTGTGACACACAATATCGTTGCTGATGAGGTCTGAAACAGGGAGGATACGAGACCGACCTCTGTGGGCAGTGGAACACCGATCCCGGCTCCAACGGCTCGGATGTCTGAGTTATCGATACGCCGAGAGGGCCAACTCAGGAACGCAGAGCTTAGTGTCTAGAATGTTTTCGGTTCATAAGTGAATTTCTTTGACACAAAGGAAGCTGAGGAGATCATGCGTGAACACACTGACAACACTACTCGCGACGGTGCATATACAAAAATAGGAAAACGATATCAATGAATCTACGCAAAGGGCCCATTGCCGTATAGCTGATCATCCGAAGGCATATCCCGTCAGAGTGTTGGGGGAACAACTGAGGGATCATGTCCTTTGAGGCGGGGACCGGCCCTGGGCCGTCTCGAGGCTGATTCCGACATTTGGGTTCGATTTTTTCAGCCTTGAAGTGGATCTTCCTGTAAGGGTCCAAGGACACAGTGAAAATTGGACTATGCATTGGATTCTGTCCCGAAAAAACAACGCCGAGGCGGGGCTAAGCAGTTCTTCAGATCACTAGTAAGGAATTGACTGGACAGTTGGATGGGATTTGCATTGGTCTCAAAAATCAGTGGAGACGGAGGATATCGATTTGGGGCAAGTATGTACGACCCAAGACGACGTGCTTCGAACTTCTGAAGCTTTCTACGCGGCGACGGCGCATTGGAACTAAGGATTCGGTCAGGAGATATGGCTGGGCTCCGGAAAGGGGCACGAACCGGAAGAGTTGCAAGTCAACCCTCCGCACAGGGGAACTCCAAGACACCTAGCTCCCAAGAAGGCGCAAGGTGGTGCAAGTCTGAAAACGAATTGAATCGAGCAACAAAGGACGATATGGGATCACAGATAGATAGATACCGCGAGGGAACAGAACAATCCCGGGCAGCACTGGCTGGTGACACACTGTGAACCGATGTTGGAGCAGATTGAGATTTGTCTCTCAGTCGAGCCCGGCTGCGTCGGTGAACTGTCCCAAAAAAAGTCGAGGCAAGCAGGAAGACGGTCGAGACTTTGAAAAGCATCGTGTAGTTTCAGATCTGAGGCGATGGTTAGGTCGTTTTGATGATCTACTGCGTATATGGAAACATTAGAGTGAGCCTTGCAATGCGCAGAAGAGATACCCACCTCAGTCTTCACGCAGAGATGTAGAGGAATTCTGAAGAAAGCCATCTCAAATACAAGGTATATAAAGTACTTTCGAGTGCCTGTATGTAACCAAATGGAAAGTACGAGTACCTGAGTGTAGCCAAGAGAAAGAAGAAATATACTGTCAGGCTACCGCGCCGTCCTCTCCGCAGGTACTAGCAGGCACAACCAGGTTCTGGTTCGTCCCCCAACAGAAAATGTCACAGAAACGCACATACATAATTGATTCCAACACTCCCTGTCAGGCTTTAGCCACTTTGCAGATGACGGGTCGCCTCTCCTTCGCTTCTACAAGCGGGTCGTTCCTGCAGATGATTATCAATCCGTAGCCGACGAAAGAAACAAAGAAGCTTCACCAGCTTAGAACGAATGAGATTTCAAACCAATGGACGATTCAACACCGAAGAATCCTCGCTCTCTGCGCCGATAACCCACACAAAGCCGGACATGGTCTGGTTATCGTTCGCGGGTAACATTCAACGCTGGGATTGTAAGAAACATCAATGCATGGTTCGCACGGTTCATTCATTCCGCCCACGGGTATGCAATTTACTGAAGAGGCGTGCGTGGTTGGACTCTCGTCAATGACAGCAAGCACCTATCACTCACTTATTAACTGTGGAACCGATGACAGGCGCTCTAAACCAGACATATTGCCAATTTCCCCGGCGCGCTTGCTGTCATAGCCGTTATCATGGCTGTTGTCGCGGCGCACACCCGTCCTCCGCGTTGCCTCCGCGAGCGTGGATTGAGATGCGTGCGAATATCGCCGGCGGCGGAGTGCTATTAAACGCAGGAGTGGATGAAACATCAGCCCCAGAGCCGGATCCCCGCTCGGTGCGAGAGGGAAGCTCGCGTAGAGGGAAGTTCCTGGTGCACACCCGAACGGACCCAGAAAGCGCCAAAGCGATAGGCGCCCAATGGCGCTTGGAAAAGAGATAAAGATAGGTGAAGAGAGACGGGAGGGCGGGTTGCGAGAGGAAGTACAAAAAGAAATGAGGGAGAAGTCGGAACGAATGCGGCAGCACCGAGAAATCACATATCCGAGGACAAGCACCCAGGGTACGACCGCGCTGAATCAGAAGGGTCCTCTTTCGGCCACGGACGGGGGTCTGAGTCAGGGTGACGGAGGATCAATCGGGATGCCCTCCAGGCGACGTCTATTGCCATTGTGAAAGGTAGACAGAATCAGAGGGTGCCCTATGACCTGGGTGGTAACCGCCGCATTGGCTAGATACAGCTCCCATATTCTCGCCCCTTCATTCCAACTTCAAGCGACACGCACACATAACGCTCTCAGGTCTGGAGCATCGTCTCCCTCCACTGCGTCTCTCCGGATCGTGCACGAGGCGGGCGGCGTCAGATGTCATAGGTCCTGTCTCGTTCTGCGAGTCGTCCCTCCTCCAGCCAGTCCATGATGGAACAAAACAGGGTACGAGTTCGAGTTCGGCCCCCACTGACTCCTCAGACTGTCCATCACAAGCGCGGGCTGTCGTTTGCGGTGCGGGACGCCGACGTCCGGCGTGGGGTGGACATTGCGTGAGAGCAAGTCAGCGAACCGAGGACGAGATGGGTGGGGATCGATAAGGGATGTACCTTCACGGATAGGCCAGCCACTACGCTGAGAGAGTCGTCCCGCCTGCGGTTGCCTGCGGGGACAAACCCGCAGACTATAGTACGACTGCCTTTTGTAACGGGCTACATAAGCATACGTCAAGGAAGGACATCTTGGGTACAGGGAAGGAGGGCGAGGTAGGAAAGAGGAAGTGACCCGACATATGATGCGGGAGAATGAGCAAGGGCAAGATGTGAGGAGGCATGCGGCGCGGGAAAGCAGATGCAAGAATAGGCAGGCAGGACGTACCGGCGTTGTCCCCGGACAAGGGGATGTGCGGACGCCTGAAGAACCGTCGACGGTCTCCGCACCTGCTGCCATGGATGCGGCCTTTGCAATAGATCGTGCTGGTCCCTGGATCTGCACTTGGAGCCGAAGTCAAAGCCCAGGTCGCCACGGCCGTCCCGCACCGGGCCCAACGCCGGAGCGGAAGCAGCGCCAGCGGGTCTGGAAAGAGAACGGGCCCTGCGACACTGCCTCGCCGCCGACGCGCCAAGAGCCCATCTTCGGCGACATTTGTGTCCAGCCAGTCCAGGCGTCCGTAATTCTGCTCGCTGCCGCTCCCCGTACGGCCACCGTCACGGTGGTGCTGGTCAGAGTGTACGTCATCACAACTCACATTACACTCGTCTGACTGTCTGCAAAGTCTGCACACCAATATGAGCGTGTCGGTTATTCGTATGAAGGCACTGGGCCGGTGGGCCGGCGATTTCACTGGGCCGCCGGCGATTTCCAGATGTGGAAACATAGTCCTTCAGACTCCGCCCGGCAATCTGCGCTTTGACGCGTGAAGCGCGTCATGCCGGTCTCCGCTATCAGCGCCTCGGCACCCAATCGGCACCACTTGCCGGGATCCCTAACCAAATCAAGCGGTCAACCTAATTCTATTGAACTTGATTGAATGTTCATTCTACCTCTTCAACCGAAGTGATGGGCCGCCACCGTGCTCTTGTAGGGTTAACATCGCTCTGCCGTACCCTGAAAGTTTACAGGTACCGCGGAGAGGAGTTTTATTACAATCAATTGGCCTTCACCGTACACCTTTAGATTCCCACTGCGGAGTCAGCCTCGCTGCTCCTCATCGAGTTCGAATTTAATCGTACCATAGCAGTAACCGGAAAGTCTGCGCGAAGAGGCCTTACGGTACGGTACTGTAACCGTATAGCAGTAGCCGTATTACGGTGTTGTACGGTTACGGCGGGGATCCCAACCTGAAAGGGGGTGAGATGCCTGTAATGTAATAGGAATGGGTGTCCCTTTGATCCATCCGTCGATGATCTGTATATCATGATGCAGAGTGTGGTGCCGTTGAGCGTCGTCGCTTCCTAGAGCCGTGTGCGCGCCGAGGTTGGTGGAGAATGTGGGGAGGCTGGAGTGGCTGTCGGATACAACATGCGGTCCCCGAGGTCGGCCGCTTGCAGGCAGAATGCGGAGAGCAGCCCGTCGCCAACGTAATAATTTCTCGATATACAGAGGGAAAAATGCAACACACACAGCAAACCCACGGCGAACACAGCTCTGAGTGGGAACCGCTCAGAAAACTTGGTGTTTCGGGAATCGAATATTCAATCAATCGTGGGAGTTCTTTCCTAGCTGGGTTAAGTTCCTCGAGCAAGGCACTGCCCAGTCGGACGCACCGACTCGAACCGAGCGCTTGAACTGGTCAGAGACAAGGATCTAGCAAAGGGCGGGTGGCGCTGAGTCAAAAATTGTCATTTGATGGCCGCGAATTTGATTCGGCCAACGGGTTGATTCGGCCAACGGGTTGGGGTTGGTCCTGACCATAAAGCACGGAGCGACGCATCGCAATAGCAAATCCACCTCTGCAGAATATACTGGCTGCATCCCTGCTCGTCGGACTCGAAAGCAAGAGCTAGCTTGAATCTAAGCGCTGTGCTGCCTGTGCATTGCTGCCGGATTTCTGATAGAAGTTTCAAGCTTGTGCTAGACCTTGGCTGGACCGCTCATAGCACTTAAACAGCATTAGTTCTGGCAGATTGATATGTTTTAACGCCCCGAGACGCCAGCCAAAGGTGTCTACCAGCAGTTCCATTGGACAAGGAGTGCAATTTCCCCTGTCTTCTAACAATAATTCTGGCAACCGTGATGAGCACAGCATGTAAGTACTGGTTTTGTGAACATGGAGTTGTCACCCTCTTTATAAATTATCCTCTTCTGTCTGTCTGAAGCCTTTTCAGACTCCGCTTCAGTTCTGATCCATCAGACCCATGCCGGCGACCTCCGCGTGCAGCTTTATTCAAAATCCGCTGTGCCGATGTGTCGGCCTCACGTCGCTCTTCAAATAAGCTCAACCATGTGCTTAGGTTTTCTCCGCAGTTATTCCAGTGTTGTTCTGCAGTTATTGTACACCCATTTATTCAACTGAAGTGGTGGGCCGCTTGGCGCTACAGCAAATTTAAAAGAGCCCTGGACTGATGTCAAGCACAGTGTCAATGCCGTGAACACGCAAACTGCGCTGTGTAATGAACAAGCCGCCTTGAATGAACAGGATGAGTGGGCCGACAAAGCGAAATCCCGGGGAGATCAGTCCGAACGACGAAAATGCGGCTGTTTCTGTGAAGTTAACTGCAATTGCAAGTGGCCCTACGCCCCCAGGGACCACTGTGTTTGCCGGAGACCTTGCAATAGAAAATGTGGGATGCGAGGTTCCCGAAACTTGGTGGTGTCCATGGACGGGACATCGAACCAGTTCGGGTTATATGTGAGTGGGCACCCCATAACGGCGGATGGAAGGGTGACATTTTTGGCCTGGCCAAATGGCTTGCGCCTGCGCCAAGTGACTTGTGCCGGGCAGGGATGTGTGTTTTGGTGGGAACACCCGCCCACACCCGGCTAAATGGCTTGCAAGCCATTTTTTGGGCAAAGGGATTTTGCCGCTGCAGTGCTTTTGCGGTATGCAGCTGCAGTTCCAGCGGCACTCCAGCGGCAGTCTACGGCAGTTTGACTTGCGGGTACATGTTGAACCGCTTGGCGGCATCGTAATTTGTGGTTTAAAATGTGTCAGTGCACTCTACGGTATTCAATATATTGCTACATCGCCGCCTAGGGTTGAATCTTGTGTTGTCCACGACATTAAGACATGAATAATTTTCGATGCAGCGGCACTATACGGCAGTCTGGCAGCACCAAAATACATGCAAACACTCTGCAGCGGCAGTCGGCAGCACTCTGCAGCAGCAAACTCAGCACTTTGCAGCGGCAGTTGGGCTGTTTGCAGCGGCAGTCTGCCGTATGCTGCGGCACTCCTGCAGCACTCACAGACCGGACACAGCGGCAATCTGACAATGCAGTGGCAGTTGGGCGGCAATCATGTTCAAGTCATGTTGGGTCTGTGGTCCTCTCTCATGGTATTTCCGCTGCAAACCCCTCCTTAATGAGTTTGGATCTCGCCACTGTCACGACTAGCCCACTTCTGCTTTTTCTTTCAATCCAAGTGTCAACATAAGTATGCTCCGGCTTGTTCGAACACCATTCAATGTTCTGATTCCATACTGCTCACTTTGAACACCGCCTGGCTGGTAAATAGAATCTAACCCCCATTACCACTAGTATCCAGCACACACTTGTTTCTCCAAGTTCAGCCTCATTGACTTACATCCAGCCATCTATCTTGTTTGACATCTTTGTGCATGAGACGAGGGCAGTCGAAACTACCTGTTTTTCGCTAGAATTTCCTGCAGACCGTAGACCTGGAGATAAATCTCCATCGACGATGAACTGACCGCACAAAGAGTCCCGCAGACTCCGTTACAGTGGGAAAACGATATTTTAACCATCACCGATTCAACAATCAATGCTTCGGATGTTGCTCACAAACACATAGCCCTGCGTTTCCAGCCATCTTGATATTCAATTCTTTTCAATCTCTGAGTGGCCAACCGACCAGCAATTTCGACTTTCTGACGGGTACTGCAGCGAGGATGCCAAATTGATGTTAGGCCACTCAAGGACTATTTTGCTCGTATTTCAATTTAAAGGTTAATTAATGCAAATTCTCCTTTGGGATCGTAGACTATGCAGATGGAGCTATGTGCTAGCGGTCGCATCTCAAGTTTGAAAATTCTTTAACATTGCTGCGGCAGCACAGCGGTAGTGAGACCATGCAGCGGCTGTAATAAAAGCTGTGCTGTGGCAATTCCACGGTTACAGCGGCAATTTGCAGCAGCGGCAACGACAAAGCGGCACTTTCACCGTGCCCCATTTTGTCGGCTTGCGTAAGCCATTTAGCCGGCTTGGCATCAGCCAAAAATAGCAACTGGCTTCCGCGTAGTATTTCGTTCAATTCTACGACGTCGCTCCCATCAGGAATGCATTACTACGAGATGCTTCCAACACTGTGCCACGAAATTCCGCGAGTACATTGAACATGGCGGCAAAACCTGTCATCATCGCCAACAATCATTAATGACCAAGACAAGTAAGTTGTCTTTCCAACGCAAACCAGCTGGCTTGTGACAGCCATCCGACCCGTTGGGGAATTCCGCATTCGCCTGAAGTCAAAATTCCTGCCCAAAACCGTCGCAATTTAAATAAGTATATTGAGGACCAGAGAACCAAACTCGGATGTGTTGCAGAAAAATGTAAAGGTGTGCAACAGATAATTATACCCCAGTATTACAGCCATATAACCTTTTTCACGCATTGCTAGTGCTTCACCCGTCTCTGAATATTACTTGGTTCCGCAAGTTGGAGCCGGCGCATCAGTTGAGTGCCGCTCATGCGCAGGTATTATTTGAGCACATCTATGATTCTTATCGGCAGATCCACGTCGACACGTCAAGCTGTTAACGCGCGACGCATGTGCAGTCAACAATTTATCCACTCCTACTGCGAATGCGAACACCACGCCGCCCGTCCTGACCGCGTGCGCCGAAACGATGACGGAGGCGCGGTTGGGGAGCACGTCTGTGTACGTATCTAGTTGAAAAGACATCCTGAGTCGGTGTGAGGATTAAGCAAGGATCACATATAGGGTGTGGAGGTCCGGGTCGGTGGAGTGGAGGATGGATGGCAGCGATAGCGGGGGCTATGGATGGGGTCAACACATGTTGGAAGGAGGAAAGAAGGACAATAAGAGGGACGAGGAAAAGAAAGAGAGCGGGTACTAGGGGGGTAGCATCATCCGTACTTGGCAGGCACAGTTTCTTCCGCAAGCGCGGTGGATTAATCGTGATCGAAACGTCCGCACACGGGTATGCGCTGGCACAGGGAGCTTTACGGCTGGATGAGCAGCACAAGAAGTGTACTCGCCCTCGTAAAGTACGAGTTTGACGATCGTTTGAGGTGGGCGGGGAGCGCGAGCATCAAGGAGAACGACGCCACCCTGCTCTCCCAGAAAGAGAGACACGGAGATCGAGAGGAAATAAATAAAACACAGCCGCTCGTAATATATAGCTAGCATGCATATCCTCCGGGCGCGTGTAATGTCCCTCGTTCGCGTTCCTGCACCGAGTCGATCGGGGTCGGCGTGTCGACAGAGCGAGAAGGCGAAGCGCGGCCTGGACTAGGGTATTCTTGTTTGAAGCGGAAACGGTGGGAAATCGGTCCGAGGAAGCTAACACAGAGCCTGGAAGCTTGAGACTGATGAACGACATGAGCGTGAAAGAGAAACGATGGTGTGGCGGTGCACGGAAGAAACCGGTCCGCTAACCGACTCAGCTGCCTTGCCTTCTACCATCATCCCATCATCGATGCATCGTCTTTGAGTCTGCGCGGCGTCTTCCTCGAGCCCTAAATTTCGGGGTCTGCCACCTCAATATATTACCGGTTGTACAAGCACCAAACTCGTTCTGCTGCCTGCGTTCGCCCTCCTTCTGCATGTCTGGATTGCAGGGCTGCCCTGCAATCCAGACATGCCAGGGCAACGTGTATCGGATCCAAATTTTTCCACTCGTGTCCGATTCTCCGCACATCTAATCTCCCGAAACCCTCGACCTTCTTGAATACTATTGACAAATCTGCGCCGAACGTCCCGATAAACGGAATCCGTTGCTTGTTGCAGTCCCGATTACAAACTACCGAGGTACGAGGTTCTTCACGTTTGTAGTGTCTGTCTACGAGAGACTAAGTCCCGATACCTTTGCGCCCCGGGCCCTTTGGTCTTAATTTCCCCGACCTTCCAGCTTGTGCGCCCAGCGGCGCTGTTCGATTTCGATGTGTCCTCTCTACGTCACGTCGATTCTACTTCTTTTCTTGCATGCAAGCTGCGTTTTGAATGCCCGGGATCCGCGGACATCCGTAATCTTTTCCTTGGAACGGCTCTCGGCCTCCATCAAGATGCGGGCCCCGTCTTTCGAGAGCTCAGAAAACCTGAGTAAGGATGCACAGGGTATGTTTCGATTCCGGGACCCCCAGGGCGTTGGATCTCTGGTTTCCGGCTCGCCGTCGCCCCGCCCCTTGCACCATGTAGTGCCCGGCTTGTCTCAATTTCGCATTTCAATTTTTACTCACCCGAACTTTCCAACTCTGGCGTCAAGATCCAGAACCATTAAACCTTCAACTTCAGTGAGCGTGGAGGGGTGTTCCTTCGGGAATGAACTGGGGTCCCGCAGATGACCTAAATTCACAGATCGTAACGGATGTTTAGTCAGTGAAATGTTCTTCCCCGCATATCGATTGAAAGTTTAAATGTCGGGTATCGGCAAATCCAGCAGCCCGAATTGGTAACCAACCATGAATAGGCAGGCTCGCAGGTAGCACATTTTTTCCGCGACGCTTTCAAGAATTTCACGTAGTTTTAACTGGGGCGTGGGAAGCTGGGACACTTTTCCTCGGAAGTCTCTCCCGCTACGTCCGAACCCGCCGGGCCAAGGATGCCTTAAGATTATTCTCGCGGAAATTTGACAGTCAACGCTTCACCTAGAGAGGATTTTTTTGTCGAAAATTTCACGATCAACGACCGAGGGGTGGATTGAAACGGGTACAAGTTGCAGGGTTGCGTGGAAAAGATTTTTTGGGGGAACAAGCTACGTTCCCGCGGGTGAGCCAAATTTACGGAATACTAGAATGGATGCTTACTCTGTGAATCTTCACCTCCGTATAAAATTTGACCGCGATAAGGTCAGATACCGGGTATCGGCGAATCCGCAAACCACCGGGTTGGGAACCAACCAAAGGTTACAACCATTTACTCTTCTCTAAGAAGTAGACTATATTTGTATCATAATGCCGTAGGAAGCTGGGAAGATTTCCTTCGGGATTTCCATCCGCTACCTCCGAAACTGTAGGGCCAGCAGGGAAGTCAACGGCTCATACCATACTCGCGAACACTGGCCATATGCATGTTGCGACACAGTAAATGCTTCACCCCCTTTACTGCCATCCGCTAGAGTATTTCTTTCAGGGTTGGCCCACTGGCCCACTGATTTGGTCTAGCTATATTCTATGCTTTACACGATTCCTGGGAATACCAGCCTAGTTTCATATGGAAATCAAGACGACCGGAAAAAGCGCGTGGACCATGAATAATAGCTTCTCACGATATTCATAGTCTCGGCCAATAAAGAACCAATCTGACGTCAGCGTCGGTCCTCGGGATTACCACTACTGTGCACGAGAGCACTCTGATTCTACCCTTTCGCAAGGCTTCCACGGGGTCATGTGTTTCGCATACAAGATATGGAAACCTGTCGTTCGAAGGGACTGTTGTTTTGCTTACTTCACCGTGTTCTGCAACTCTCACGACGAATATTTCAGCTCCTGTCCGCTAATTCGGACCAGGGAGCTCGCGTGCGCTACGCTTCGCATGGGAATTGTGGCTGTCGCATCTTGGCCGAAGGCATGCGAGAGGACCCAGACACTCTAAAAATAGTTGCTTGGAGTTTCTCTGCACAAGCTCGAGCGATCCTCGGAAGCGCCGGTAAATCTCAAGCGCCATTCACCCCGGCCTCCGCCCACACAAAATTGCAATCACTAGCTCATCCAGCGCATCGGTTTGAGATATTTGTGGAATATTCGTGTTCTCGAACTTGTAGCGGACGACTTCTATCCGCTGCCTCGGTCGTGTTGCACTGTCCGGGCGGCCACGCTCCTCGAACCGAGTGTGCTCCTCTGCTAGAATATTCAAATTTACTCCCAGGACTGATATCTCCCTTTTCTTTTTTTTTGTGGGGGGGAATGCGGGTATAAAATGAGAGGGGTCCTGAAGCAAAGTCCTCAGGACAATCGAGCCCTCTCCCTCCCCGGTCCCTCCCTCTACCCGGACACTCCTCGTCGAATGACCTTTACCACTCTCTTCGCCGTTGTCGCGCTTGTGACTGCCGCCCATGCTGCCCCCTCCGCCCCTGGCGCCGTCTGTGCGGATGGTACTCGAGTGGGTAACGCCGCCTGTTGCGCTTTCATTCCTGTAGGCTCTTTCATCCAGTCTCGCAGGCCGTCGGACCCACCCTCCTCCTTCCCTTAGCTCGCCCAAGATCTTCAAGAGAACGTCTTCCAGAATGAGTGCGGTGAGGACGCTCATGAAGTACTACGTCTGACCTTCCGTCAGTCCTCTATTCCCACTCTACATGTGCATCTGACGATCATAATTACATACAGACGACGCGATCTCAATCAGTCAGAAACTGGGCCCGAAGGCGTTCGTATTCGATATCGTTCGCCTGGTCCGTGTTTGCTGATGCTTTGTACGTAGTGGCGGCGGCGCCGATGGAAGCATGCTGCTGTTCCCAACGGTGAGTGCTTTTCGTTTACAACCATTGCGTCCTCAGCCTCACATCATCCGAGATCGAACCAAATTTCCATGCAAACAACGGAATCGATGATAGCGTTAACAATCTCATCCCCTTCTTGTCCAAGCACCGCGTCAGTGCTGCAGATCTTGTTCAATTCGCTGGTGACTAGAATTTATCATTTGTTTTTCCACTTCCGGTACTTAAATCCTGGCAGGCGCGGTGGCTCTGAGTAACTGCCCAGTAAGTTCTTCGTTGCTCACATTTCCGATTCATCACTGACGCCGTCCGAACGCAGGGCGCTCCCCGGCTAGAGTTTATGGCGGGCCGGCCCAACACGACGATTCC
Organism: Mycena olivaceomarginata; assembly: GCA_029378375.1. Classification (NCBI taxonomy): domain Eukaryota; kingdom Fungi; phylum Basidiomycota; class Agaricomycetes; order Agaricales; family Mycenaceae; genus Mycena; species Mycena olivaceomarginata. The sequence continues at coordinate 109,951 of JARKIC010001261.1, forward strand.
TGCTATCGATGGCTTAATCCCGGTACTACATATTATCTCACTCAAACATGTCTCTGATCGGCTATTCAGGAACCACAAGACAATGTGACCTCGATTCTCGAGCGCTTTGCCGATGCTGGAAACTTCTCGCCTTTTGAAGTGATCAGTCTGCTGGCCAGCCACACCGTTGCTCGGGCGGATAAAGTAGATTTGACGATCGACGCTGCACCATTTGATTCGACTCCGTTCACCTTCGATACTCAGGTTTTCCTCGAGGTTCTTCTCAAGGGGGTCGGCTTCCCGGGAAGTAACAACAATACCGGAGAAGTGTTGTCCCCACTGCCCATCAGCAGTGGCAACGACACCGGGGAGATGCGCCTTCAGTCTGACTTTGCCCTTGCACGCGATGAGCGGACCGCCTGCATCTGGCAAGGCTTTGTCAGTGAGTCCCGCACTATGATCGATCCTGCCTTCATGAGAGCCTGACTTGCCATACCAGACAAACAGGAGTTCATGGCCTCGAGCTTCAAGGCGGCCATGGCCAAGCTTGCAGTCTTGGGACACAACCGCGCCAACCTCATAGACTGCTCCGACGTTGTGCCAGCGACTGTGAAGACCCCTGTCAAGCCTGCAAGGTGAGTAACCATCTAGGTAGGACGTACACTTTGATTCAAACTCGATCTAGTTTCCCGGCTACTAAGAGTGCGAGGGACCTCGAGCTGACTTGCAGGAGTTTGCCCTTCCCCTCCCTTACCACAGACCGTGAGCTCTTCCTATTCTACTGTGTATCCCTCCCCCACTGAATCGTGAGCTCTCAGGCGGTGCCAAGGAGACGCTCATTCCACACTGCGCAGATGGTGGACAGTCCTGCCCATCTGTCCAGTTCGAGGGTCCGGCGTGATCTAATCAGATCTATACTCTGATTCACTCTCGCTTTGTTAGCCTTCGCCATGCTCTGCCTTTTTTATGTACATGATGTGTCGGTTGCTTCGCTAAATTACTTGTTCGGTTACCATTTTGGTATCATCTGAGACTGGTTACTGGGCCGCCTTAACATTTTTGTCCTCGAGCCTGTCCAGAGACTCAATTGGATACAGGTTTATGGGCTCAGCAACGAAGGTATACACTATGTGTGAGCTGAGATATTTTTGGGAATTAACTGTTCTTTAAGATTTTGCTCATTAGGCGGTGCTCATCAACGATCGGGGACGCCGCTTTCTCGCCACAAGGACACAGAGCTTCTCCCTCCATTCAAATATGTCCTCAAATATCGCGCTGCGCTCTTGCCCTCCCTGTGGCTCGCTTCCCTTGCTCTCGTTCCTCTGCGCAACGGGCGTCTATTCCCTTAGGCGCTCGTGTTGGGGCTAGGGTTTATTCACCGCAAAACCTTCCTTCCGCTCCGTTGCCTTCCTCGTCCATCGCTGGGTTCCGGCACTTCGGGAGGTGTGCGGGCACTGCTTCTTGGCCGCTTCCGCTGGCGTTCATTTTTCCGCCACGGCGCCGTCGACGTCGGTGCATTCTTTGCATTGGACTAGCGCGCGTGTAAATCGCCACTGTGCGCGCTCCAGCGCGGGCTTTTGCGCGACGGGCGTCGGTGTGAAATGCGTGTATTGCGCAGTAGGGCGGTGAGTGTCCTCCGCCGCCCGCGTGTCGGGAAGCTGGGGGGGTTCGAAGTGGGCGCTTCGTGAATTGGCCATAGCGCCTAGGCAGCACTGCTGTGCACGTCGTTTTTATATGCTGTTCTCGCGCTCACCGCACCGCGCTTGTGCATGCCAATCCAATGCCGTGGCATAATCCCGAGCCAGGATGCTATTTCAGCGGTACATTCTCTCTCTTTCAGCACTGCTTGGATTTGGATGCACAATCCCTCTCTCTCTCTTGCTCTACTTCGAGTCTTACGTTCGTCTTTGTGCATGTTCCTGCATGTTCCATGTCGCTATCAATGCTTTCGTACGATCATTTCAGTAACTCTCGGCACTTTACCCACCCGCTCCTGCCATACGCTTACAACTCTCGGTCCCGGTGCCTTTCTCAAGTCGCGACTTATCGTGTGAAGGTAGGCTCTTCATTTGCACCCCCTTATCTGATTCTTATTAGTTGGCCTCCTCTCTTGCAGTTTCGACTTTCACGGTCTCGCCCCTTCGCAGCCGCCGATAGCTTGCGCACGCATCGTGTCGGAGGAAGGAGGACATTTTGAGAAAAAGCGCACCTCATCCTGCCCTCCGCATGCCCACGCTCTTGACACGTCGTGCACATCGGCGTGCAAGATCTCGCGGATACACGAAGACTGGGAAGCGCGGCATGGCACTGAAAGATCATTGTCCAATCGTTTGGACGATCGTTTGGAGACGGGACTGCTAGGGCTGTTCGCCGTCACCGTATATACGGCCGTACAGACAGCCGTATATACGGCACCCGTCACCGTACCGTACAGGAGGTTTCAGCAACAGCTGACGGTACGGTAAGTGCCCGGCCGGCATACCGTACAGACCCGTACCGTCAGAGCCGTATACGGCCGTATACGGCCGTACCTTCACCGGCAATCACTCTTATCATTCCGCTGGCGACGTCTTGCAGCATTGCTTACTCGCGCCTCTCGTTCTGTTCATCTCCGTGCCCAAACCAACTCAATCACAGAGTTTCTTGGACATTGAACTTGGTCTGCCCCCTCTGTGTACAGCTATAATTTTACTTGGGTCCATTTTATGCGCCACCTACTTCACATTGCCCCTGTGCCGCCTCCTGGTACTCAACTTTTCCTTATATTCAACCTGCCGCACCGACAGGATCACACATTTTATTGGACTTTTTTGCATGTCAATTCTTGGCTTTGATCCACTTCGCAAGGTCCCTCAATTGTCGCTGATAGTATCGTAGCATCTTCCTCGGCCCATATGGCGGATGCCAGACAGAACAAGGTATTGTTGCATCCCTTACACCCCAGCAGACTGGGGTGCTCATCTGCGTCTTCAGGTCGACCCCAACGTCACAAAAACCCACTGATGGCAGAATACCTTGAAGCCGTAAGATTCGACGGCCGTACAGCCGTAATACGGCCGTAATACGGTACCGTACCGTACCGTACGACCCTCTGTACCTCTCCAATACGGTACGGGTTACGGCCGGGAATGCAGCCGTATAGTAGCCGTCGGCATACGGCCGTATACCGTATACGGTACGGCGAACAGCCCTAGGGACTGCGAGGTGGTGCATGAAAAGGAACACCAGGAGCTCGCGCTACTCCATCTCTAAGGCCGACCGTCGTCGAGTCTCGACTTGTCATCTAACGCCGCTCGCTCGCGGACATCCTACGGACGCAGTCGACCTTCTCGCTCCCTTCCCGCGTATCCTTCAATGTCGCGCTGTGTTCTGGCCCTTCCGATGGCTCGCTTCCTCCTGCGTCCTGCACTCTTCCAATTCCAAGTTCTTTACTGCGCGGATGACGGCTGCTTTCAACTCTGCCCTGTCTCGGCGAGTCGCAGGATTGAGGCAGTCCAGTCGCGAGGTGGCCATGCAGGCAGTTCTCACACCGCATTGGACCTCCCCTGCATCGTGCGCTTCGGCTGGCTCGCAAATCGATACCGGCCAGCCATAGCCGTTATTTGTCAGTACTCCAGCGAATTGTGTGCGCGTATGACCATGATTTGCCTGCCCAATTTTTTCATTCATCCACCTATTCTGTACCTCGTTTTTGTACCTCGTTTCGTCTTGGACAATTTGTGATGCAAGCTTCTTTTCGGCCTACGTTCTTACGATTCCCGTTTGTTCTTTGATCATAATCTAATGATTAATCGTCTTTTACATCCTACAGTCGCAAACCGCGAAGCAAAACGTTCAGGTTCGACCCGCAATTACAAATGCAGTACTACCTCAATTGTATGATTTCTTGTTATGGGTGGGACAGAGGGCATCCTAGCTTCCGACAAAACAAAATTTTCTGTGATTTGGTGCAGTGGTTGTGGAGAGCGACATTAGGGCGTTTCACACATCCCAACTTGAGGCCCGATTTGAGCCCCAACTTGGACCCAACTCAAGATGAAGTTGGAACCTGAAATTAGGCCGATTTTGAAGTTGGATGTCAAATCGTGCTTAACCCCACGATCTGACATCCAAGTTGACCCCAACTTGGCACCCGATTTCGTGCCCCAACTTCGCTTAACGCACCTTGGATACGCGAGAATGCAGGACCCCTGACAATACCTTTCGACCCTAGGGCTCGCGCCGGACAAAAAATTGACATTTTTGGCTCGAAAACCTAGGTTCTGACCGGACAAAAACTGCGATTTGAGGCCGGACAACCTAGGTCCTGTCCGGACAAAAACTCGGGATCTCGTCGACGTTTGGGTCGATGTCCGGGCGAAAGTTTTCACGAAATTTAGCTGGAAACAATTTCTTCACCTCAAATTCAAGTTCAACTTGTGTATTCCGCATAGAAGAGTAGAAAGGATATTTCTACGAGAAAATTTAGGTATTTCTTGGGTCATGAGAGCGGAAAATCACTCTTTTGGGAAGCCTGGGCTAGGTCCTGTCCAGACAAAAACAACGCGATCTCGAGGAAATCTGTCCGGACAAAAATCGAGGATTTCCGGAATTTCGGGCCCTAGCCTCCAAAGGAATTGTCAGGGGTCCTGAGAATGCCAACTTGATACCAACTCAAGTTGATCTCGGACTGATGGGCATTCACACATCAGTCCTCAACTTGAGTCCCGACTTCGACCCCAACTTGGTCAAGTTGGGGCCGAGTTGGGGTCGAAATCGGGGTCAAGTTGGGGCTGAAATCGGAATGCGTGAAACACCCTATTGGTTTTTCCCGGAAGCCAAATGTGAGTAAATAACATAGATGAAAGAAGCGAAACAGTTCCAAAGAAGCTCGTGCATACCAGCCATGGCACTTGACCATCCACGATAACAATATTCTTAATCTATGACCCCCAAAACCCCCTCTTAGAATCTGGTTCACCCTGGGCCTGGTACCATAGGAGGGTTTCAGTTTAAACCCTGCCATCTCCAACGGTGGCCCCGGTTCAAACCATTTTCGTTCAAACTGCCCCTTGCCCCTGCCATATAAACAGTGAGGTTTAAACCATTGTGGTTTAAGCCTTGCGGTTTAAACCCTTGGTTTGGACCAAAGCTGGCTCAAACTGTTGTGGTTTAAACTGGTTTAAGCCTTTTTGGTTCAAACCATGATGGTTTAAACCGGCCTGAACCATTGGTTTAAACCAAAGATGGTTCAAACCATAGTGGTTTAAACCAGGTCTAACCACAAGATGTTTGAGATGAGTTTTTTTCTTTCTTGGTGGATAAGAATTAAAAAGATAGAAATCACATTCAGGGTATATACTCGTAGGTAATACAGGAGTACAGAACAAGATGTGCCTTTTCTCCTCTCTAGGGCCTGCACCTGTCACCATAAAGTTACGGGACTGTGGCCTTTAAATATGGTTATGGAATTGTCCCACCGCCAGGTGAAGCACCAACTTGCATGGCACGGGAACAGGACGGGAGGCTCCATATATGAGTGTGTGTAAACAGCCACTCACGCTGTTGATGAACTTGATTATTGATCTACATTCTTGCTTTCAGCTATCAGGTGCTGTACCATTTTGGGTCCCCCAAATGTGGAAATTTCTTCTCCAGCCCTCCAATTATCACAGCTTTCTCATGATTGCCGAGAAATGAACACCAGTTCCAATGAGCAATTTAGGTGACAGGTGATACCAGTGCAGATGCCTTACAGTGCCACAGGGTAGGCTGAGGGTAGACTGACAATATGATTTGTAGGGTCAATGGCTTTTATGAACACTTGGCTGACTGATTTATTCAAGCCTCAAGGCAGAAGCAATCTAGGCACTCATGTTTGTCAAGGCCCACTTGAAGCTGACTGGCAAGGCAATCATTGATCCGGTTGGAGACAGAGAAGATTGGAGTTGCAGATACTTTCCTGAAATATATCCTTTGGCACGGTCCTGTCCCATTGGACCCTTGAACCTGGTCTCTAAACGGATGGGTGGGACTGTGCATAAGAAAATACAGCATAAAATTTACAGCCATGCCTGTAATACCAATGGGTGCCAGCCTACTTCTCTCCAACAACTGCAGCCACATAGCACTGGATCAAGTAAAAAAATCCTTCCCTCAATCCCACTACTTGCTCCTCAACTCTTCCTGGCACTGGCTCAGATATTACAGAATTCGAATTCACCATCATCTCAAATGTTATGAACTACATGTTCTCCTCTGGAGGTTCTGTGCAACTGTACTAGTGTCAAGTACCGGTTCCCGATCGGGATCTGACGGAGGTCCAAGATACGCCTGAGGAATGAAGTGTGTATAAGCAAGTGGATATAGAGGTGAATGTCGGAGTCTGAATGGAGTACCAAACCCATATACTGGAAGTGAAGGGGCTTGGCTTCAGCTCGTGTGCTGTGCCCTTCTCTACGCCTAATGCCCGATGAACGATGTGCTCCGAACTAACCCAAACAACACACTTATCACTCAAATACAACCCAAGTCCTTCCAGAATAAGCGGTGAGGCCTACGGAAATAAGACGAGGATCGGAAATAGGCCAATCAGTGAGCACAAGAGCCAAGATTCAGACGAGTGGTAGTCCCTTTACAGGTCCTAACAAGGTTGAAGGGAAGGTATGTGTTTCCCTTAGGAAGATGAACCTTCACTACAAGATATCACCAAGAATTGGCCTGTGCGATAATCGAGCGGTGGAAATAAGATGGTTTAAAGCTTTGCAGCTTATGAGACAGCAAGTATTGAGAGTGGTGGTGGTGACATCCAACGACGTACAGGAGACCTCAGATAGGTCGACGATATAAGAATTCCAAACGATAGAGGCCCCGTAGCTTATTTCCCAAGTGCCAATGATGATAGCTGATGACAATGACAGTAGCTGATGCCAAAACACAATTCGATTCCCAGAGCTAGATAGCCTCAATCACGTCCAAGATGTTTCTGATACCCTATTCCTTATTCCAACTTAAGGTTTCCCGATGTTAAAGTCCAACAACAATACACACTGAGCCAACCCCAGAAATAGCCCAATCGCAAGCGTTCAGCCTACTAATACATGGGTGATTCTGTACCCTACTCGAGATAATGTCCTGACTACTTATACAAACCCCAAAATCATATGCAAGTCCAAGAATGAAATAGAAATTAGTAAAATTGCTCTTCCTCAGCCGTTTATCCGTCGGAAGGACTCCTGCGAGCATATTGCCATTGGCCAGCATACAGGATGATAGTGATGTCCGTTCGTGCGGTGTTGGTCAGCCTAGGGGTTTGAAACCCTCAGTCTCTTGGCTGACTGATACCGAGTCGTTCATCCTATTTCCCATTCTCCCTGGTCCTTTCCCGCCATTGCTGACCATCGGGTAATGTCCCCCTGGTCTCCAGCTCCTCGTAGATAGCCCTAGTGAGACTTGTCCCAGAAAGGGTTGGAACTTTTATTGTACTGTATCATATATGCCTGCTATGCTACGTGTATCCTACATAGAATTCAGAACTCAAGTGCTTGCATCTGGTCTCAAGTTCGAGCAGAACTTAAGTTTCGATAGAACTTAAGATGGTATAGAAACATATAAAAAAAACATAATCAAGTACCTAAGTCACCACCAAAGAGCACTCAAGTCCCACAGAACTCAAGTTCGCCACCAAACTGAAGAAATCCCCCCCAACTCAAGTGTGGTCCAGTCTTAAGTCCTTCGGTGGACTTCAGTTTGCGCTGAACCTCAGTTCAGTCTGTGCATTTTTGCTCATGACTTGCGGAAGCAGCAAGCAAAAACATGATCATGATGAATGCGGGGTCAGTGGTGGAGGGGGTGGCAGTAGTCCACACTGAGTATCCAGCTGAGCAGTGGTGTGGTAAAAGGTAAGGTAAGCGAGGGTGCAATGCAACGGAGTGCCACTCACCAAAAAGTCACAGTGGCAGAGGTGGCAAGAGAGAACATAATGAATAAGGGGGCAGGGGGGGGGGGGGTGGCGGCAGTAGAGCACATTGAGTATCCAGCTGAGTAGTGGTGTGGTGAAAGATCAGTTCAGCGAGGGTGCGTGCCACTCACCAAAGAGTCAGAGTCCCCAAGAAAATCCTAGAAAGGAAAGGCGAGCAAGGCCAACATGAAGTCTGGCCTGCACCGAGGGTGTGCCTGGCAGTTAGTTTGTCCTGCTGGGATTGCTTGTCATTGCACGTGGGCAGTGGAGAACGTAAACAGGGAAAAGTGAGTCATCAGAGTGACTATAACTGCACAGCATCATTTCCTTTCTCTACCTGCACTCACTCAATTCCCGCCTCACTTCGCTTCCCTCTCATCCAGTGCTCTCCCCCCTCCTTTATCTGACCGCCAACACCTCCGACTCCCAATCCAGACTTCACATCGGAATTTGAGGGTGGCACAACCCGCTGGTCTCGACCATGCACCAACAACAGTGCATGCCACAATCACCAGCCAAGCTCTCACTGCTCCTCACCCTCCCGCCTGAGCTCCTCCAGCTCGTCACCCTCCACTTTACCGCTGCCCCATCAAACCTCGGGCCCCCTGCCGCACTCCTCCCACTCCTGTCTGTGTCACCTGCTGCAAGCGCTCCTGGGCTGGGGGCAGAACTGGCAAAAGTCGGGTGGGCCAAGTTCACGAGTTGTGAAGAAGGAGAGGGGTTTGTGCTGTATGAGGGGTATCTGTGGTTAGGGCTCACGATGGTTGTTGTGCTGTTTCCGGTGTGTTTTCTTGTCCCCATCCCTTACCCCTATTATCTTGTACTGTATGCTGATATCCGGGCTCACAGTATCCCCCTATGCTCGCCCTGCTGCACCACTACACCATACCACTGCTCCCCACTGTACACAACTCCATGGTGTCTGACGAAAACGGCTGCATAACAATGCCAACATGGACTCGAGTTCTGACACATTACACTTGAGTTTTGTAGAACTTCAGTTGTAGCGGGACTTAAGACCAGCAATATGAACTTAGGTTGTGGATAGGACTTCACGGGAAATTAAGTTGTGGAACTCTTCAGGCATGCATGGAACTCAAGTCGGTGGGACTGAAGTTCGGGAGCGGGGGCGGAGCCACAGGTACAGGCGCATAATACGTTGGGGGAGCCTCGGAAAAACTCAAATTCTGCAGAACTCATGAGTGTGGAGGGGGATACATTCGGTCATAACTTAAGTCCAGCTCCTCTAGTTTCATATTGGGGTGGGTTCAAAGAACACCAAAGCCGCCATCATATATGCGGTCGAAGCTTAATGGCTTCAGACAGGCAGAGAAGCATAATTTTATAAAGACAATGCTGAAGTGGGCTGTGCATTGACTGAGAGACGGCGAAGTTTAACGTTGATGTGCCAAAGATTTGGGCATGATGAACCAAAAGAGGGTCTGGGAAGGCTTCAGACATGGATAATTTTATGAAGAGAGAGATGACTACAATGACTGAAAGGTACTGCCTAGGTGCCTGAAATACAATTTCTATCTTTGTAGTTCTTTTCTTCCTCAAAGAAAAAAAAACTAAACTTTGTCAGGGGAACCCCTGCTCCGGCCACTCTGGCTGCTTCCGCTCCGGCCGCTTTCACCCTTCCAGCCGGTTCCACTCCGGACGCCTTTCCGTCTGATGCTCCAGATGGTTTTTTGTCCGCCACTCCAAACGCTCCTGCACCTGTCCATCTGTCTGCCCAACCATCTGGGACATCCATCCGCTCTCGCTGGCATGTGCCATGCAATCAGGCCTGGGATCATTGTAGATACCTAGGGACATGTGCTACTGGGTAGTTACTAGTTAGTATATAAGGTTTCACCTAGCACAGGAATTCCCATGCTTTCTTCTCTTCGGATTCCCCCACTAGGTGCATAGTAATTCTGCTCCTGTATTCTAGTGCCTATATTTATACTTCGGATTCACCCGCTAGTTTCCGCACCCTGTGCCGAGCTCAAGGTTGCCCTTACAAACTTAAACATCCTGTGGTTAGAACCGGTTTAAACCACCATGTTTGAACCATCTTCGGTTTAAACCATGATGGTTTAAACTGCAAGGCTTAAACCACAATAGTTTAAACCTCACTGTTTATATGGCAGGGCCAAGGGGTGGTTTGAGCCAAAATGGTTAAACCGGGGTTGCTGTTGGAGATGGCAGGGTTTAAACTTAAACCCTGCTGTTGCTGGGGCCTGTCATGTGCACCTGCAATATTGATTGGCATGCCTGACAGTGATAAATGAATGAGGTTGAAAGACTTGGATAATGCAGGCTCTACAGGAGGTGTTGAACCAATTCCTTTTGTGCAATTGGACTTCATAGAATGTAGATTCATGTCCTAAAATCCTGGGTTTTTGATGTGGCCCTATGTGGTGGACAATACACTGTTTCGCTTCCGTGTTGTGTTTCGCTTCGTGGTTTGCGACTGTACCTTATATCTCCCTAGACTGTTACTCTGAATCTGCAAGCCGCTTGTAGCTTGCAGGTTGTGAAGCTCAATAGCCATTAGTGCTTCTCCCTGTCCATGCAGTCCACACCGCTCGGGACGTGCTTTTGAAGCCAATCTGTGAATCTTATCTTTTGCCGTGGTGGTCCGTGTCTACATATTCCTTTCTACTCACATTGCTCATCCTTGGCTTTTTAACCAGCAGAGAATTAAGTCCATTGAGTTCTTAGGTGCTGTAAATTTTCTGATTTATGCTTGAGGACTCTGACGATTGCAATAGGTCAACTACGTATTTTACAGAGGGTAAACAAAATTCGGCATATGTTTATTTACATTTCCAACAGTGGACCCCTGCTTCCTCCTCATTTATTGTCCTCCATGTGTTGTCCTTCATCAGCTAGACTGACTACTTGACTTTTCCTTTCTGACTCCTTCTCCGCTGTTCTCTTGAATTGGGGGCAGGCTGGGAATAAACGGTGTCAGATTTTGTCTGTGTGGATGAGAAAAACTCACCTGGAAGATACTGCTGCATCGGTCAACGGATTGGGTCCCTGTATTGAGCTGCTCTTGAGATTTGCTACCTCTGCATCGGTCTTTACCGCATCTTTCTCGCGCCCGAGGGCACGCAGATTTTTCGCGAGTGACTCCAAAGCATTAATGAAGAGACCCAGGGCCATTTGCGGAATTCTTCGGTAGAGCGCTACAGCAGATTCTTCGGCCTGCAGCACGTCCTTTCTGTGCCCGATGCTACGGAGATCTACTGCAAGGCCGTGGAAGGATTCGGCAGTGGCACCAGGATCGGTTTCCCCCAGTTTGTGAAGGATCTCATCGGCTTCCTTGTCAATGCGCGACGCGTCCTCATTGCGATCCACCACACGAAGGTGCACAACCAAAATTTTCTGTGTGATGCGCAAACACAATTCCACCTCCACGGTCCGATTAGGAAGCTCCTGCAAAATCTTTGCAGCTTCCTCACCAGCCTGCACTGCATCCTGGTCGCGGCCAACAGCATTGAGATCCAAACCTAGGTTTTTTAAGCAGTCAGCAAGAGATGCCAGGCCTTTGGGGTCTGTCTCCGTGATTTTGCGGCAGAGTTCAGTGGCCTCTTCATCGGCTTTTAAGCCCTCCCTGTGGCGGCCTAGCGAGCGGAGTTTGAAGCCAAGATGAAAAAGGGATCCTGCAAGAGCTCGAGTACCAGTGGGGTCAGTCTCCACCAACTTTCGACGAATCTCAACAACTTCTTCAGCAGTACGCAATGCACTTTTGTGCCAACCCAGATTACTGTAATCTACACCAAGGCAATGCAGTGACCAAGCAAGCCATGTGGTCACAGAGGGATCGGTCTTCATCACCTTTCGAGCAATTTCAACGGCTTCTTGGTCTGCACGCAATGCGTCTTGATGAAGACCCATTTGACGGAGATCAATCCCAAGGTTGAGCAGGGACCAGGCAAATTTTCTGGTAATGCTGGGGTCATTTAGCATTGACTTTTGATAAAGATCAACAGCCTCTTTGTCCGCTTGCAATGCATCCTCATGACGTCCCAAGTTGCTGAGATCTGTACCGAGAGTAACCAAGGACTGAGCAAGATGCTTGGTGATGATGGGATCATTGTCTGGAAGTTTGCGGTAAAGATCGACAATAGATTGATCAGCTTCAAGCTCATCTTGGTGTTGTTTAAGGTTGTGGCAACACCGAGAAATATTTCTAAGACAGCCTGCCACTTTTTCATGGTCCTTGAGACGGGCCTTCTCTTTGGCAGCTCGGTTCTGCCAGAACATTTCTGCTTTGCGGTAAATGTGCAAGGCCGTGTCCATCTGTTCAAGACTGAATAACAGATCCCCTTCTTGTTCCAGCAATGCAGCAACATCCCTTTCAAAGGTCCCAGGATAATGGTCCTCCAATTTTTGGAACAGTGCAACCCCACTGCGAATCTGTCCCAAAGTGTGTCCTGATCCTAGTCCCAAAACATACTGTTCCGCCAATCGACCGGAAGGAGCCATGAATGCTAGCCTGTTCATCCAATATGATTCATCAGCTTCAACCCCAGATGTGCCTCCAGGGTGGTCCCCTTTTCCCCAAATACTGTTGAGATTGTTGATAGCCTGAGTTGCAAATGAGGCATCAAACAGGTCCAGTTCCACCTGTTCTCCGAACCCAAGTGCCCAATCGAAATCATTGCTTTCAATCATCTCTCCTACAAAAGAATCCCATTTGATGCTGTTAGCCCGGAGGAATTCCGCTCGGGGGAAATAGCTAGGGTTTTTAAAAGCCACTGATATGTGGATACGCTGTCCTGGAGCAATAACGCGACCTGCTCCTCTGTGTGGCATCCTAAAAAATGAATATGAGTACAGAGACAAACATTGGGAATCCTCTTGCCCAGTGGTTTCCTCGGTTGTCTGAAAGGATAGGCGAGTTATAGGCAGGTACTCCATGAGCTTCCAGGCACCTGTCAGTGATTCATGCACATCCTCTATCTGCAATTCATTCAGGTCCCACACTCCCCACTCTCACGCGGTTCCAGGCGAAGTCCGGCCGCTTGAGCCTCATTCTCCATCCATAGAAGAGGCACCGAAGATAGATTCATGGCAATATCTGGCTTGAGGCCCCCCCCTCTAGAATAGTCCAATGAGATTATAAGCATAGTTCCGCTTAAATTGCTGCACATACATGTCAGAATGACTGCCTGCAAACCACACTTCTTTGACATCTATCGGAAGGCTACCTGCTTCGTTTGTTGAGGTGGCTGAGCCTCCACCATCAACATATTCTGGCAGGAATTTGACACGACGTTCATCCAATGCGAGTGCATGACGGAAAGTACAAATGTGGGTGGCAGAGGATGTAAGAGGGAGTGGCTTTCCCCGAAAGACACCAATCGAGGACACGGTATCCCTACAGGTTTAATCAGGAAATTGACTGTGGTCGGGGACTAAATCTTACCAGACACCGACAAATGGATTCGGACATTTCGAGAAAATGTTTTCTTGAAGTTTGCTGCAATTTTGCTCGCCTCTGTGGTCACTAGGAGGTACTGTAATAAAATTGTGTTTGGGTTATTTGAAGTATATATACTCACGCACTGCTCCTTTGTATCTTTGAGAATATAATTCGTATGCACTGAAATCACTGTTAGCACCAGGGCATGAAATTGGTTTGGGTACCAACAAAGGTATAAGTTCTTCATTTCCGGTATCAATAAACCCAATCTGTTAGTATATTCAAATATTTGAAGAGTTCAAGCAGGATTACACATACTGTTTCGATCATTCCCGCCAAAGTTCGCACTTGGTATGCGCCACGGGAAAAACCTGAGCTTCTCAACTAGATACTCCGCACGAAGACTGTCTAGTCGTACCGAAGAAATATATATTGTCACCGGGCCGATACGTTTCGGACAGCCATCGGTATGCCTTGAGAATGATGTCTTTGAATTTTCTGGATACACTACGTTCCGCCGTCGGCTAGACTCAGTCTGCCGAGGTCCGTGTAGCCGAGTCAAGGCTGTGCGTGGCCGGCTACACAGAGCATGTGTGATCTGTGTAGCCGGCCACGCACAGCCTTGACTCGGCTACACGGACCTCGGCAGACTGAGTCTAGCCGACGGCGGAACGTAGTGATAGAGTATAATCAACGAATGACAATTGGAGAGGCTAACTAGACTGACAATGCAAAGGCCAAGTCAAGAGCATTGTCAAGCTTCTGTCGCCAGTATTTCCAGGACCATTTATTTTGATACGGAACATAGGTGCCGATGCCGCAGTTGTAGTATTTGTTTTGGTCCGCATCACGGCGCACTCGACTGTGAAGAGCAACGACGTTAGTGTTCTAACACACTGTCAGTGAAGGAAATTCGACCGCGGTCTCAAGTGACCACTCACATTTGGCCCGAACTGATTCGACGTGCCGTCGAGTGAGACAACCAGGTTTCGAGAAACCCGCATTCCACATTTTCCCTCGCAAGGAATACGGCATACGCAGTGACCCTTGTACGCACAGGTGCACTTGCAATTGCAATTGGGTTCGCATAAGCAGCCGCACTTAGTTGGACGCCGCTTGGGCTGATCGTCTCGGCGTTTGATTTTGTCGGCCCCCGGTTGCCGTTCATTGAAAGCGGCTTCTTCATTCGGTGGTGCCGTTTGAATATTCAGGGTTTCCTTCGCCTCACTTTTCGTGGCGTTAGCCCCAGGCTCAGGACCTTTGGCGGTTGTCCCAGTGTCGTTGGAATTGGCTTTACTGTCATATAGCTGAGCAATCGTGTCCTTCGAACTAGTGGCCCCCGGATCAGCGCAGGTTCCAGAATCGTTCATATCAGTCCCAGAGTTTTTTGAGCCAGTCCCGGTACTATTCGGCACGTCAGAAGTGTTGGAAATACAAGCTTGATCGATTGCTTCGTCGTATGGCTCTTGTAGATCAGCATATGGTTGGCTTTTCATTCACACGTTGCCATAACACTTGACCCACATATTTGCTATTTGCCATCTCTATTTGATATTCACCTACATATAAATACTGTAGTACTTTGCTGTCGATTCCCCACTGGTTTGTAAACCCTTGGAGTCTCTTTGCATCCTCCTTGCCTGGAAGTCCTCCCCTGAGCCAAATTCTACAAGAAGGCGGCAAGGGAACGACAGTGTCCGTCGTATCAGTCGCGCCGCGCCCAGTTCCGGTTTCTGGATTGTTATCGGTAGTCTCAGCGCCTCTGGCGTCGGTTTCAGTATCATCTGGCATGTCGAAAGAGGTGGCAAGGGAACAAGAGTGTCGGGTTACAAAGTTGTGGGTAGTGCAGAGAGCAGGAGGCGGGCGATCAGCTTCCGCGTACAAGAGACTTAAGGCGGTGTTCGCCGTACATGTGCTCACTGCTGTTCCTAGAATTATTGTTAGAGGACATGGGAGCCGTATTCTTCGTCCAATGATATCGCTGCTAAGCATCTCTTTCCGTTGTTTCCGGGCCGTTAAGAAGCAGTGCAATCAGAGGTGTATCAGGGCTACGTCCGGTCCAGCATTGAGAAGGAGGTTGTAGGTGAGCATTGAGAAACCAGTCCATGGCTACAGTATTCACGACCAAGTTCTGCGGCAGCGCCAGTTCGGGAATCAAACCCAGCTCTTGAATTCCGAGTTTCATTGAAGTTACTGCTGAATGCCTCCATTCCGTTCCAGAAGGCTGAATTGAGGCTGAACCAGATGGTCATGGCATGAGGTGCGAGTAAGCAGCGCGATCAGTAAAGAAGTGCATGGGTCCGGGGTCGGGTACTGGTCGGGATCGGCATCTCGTCGAGCCGTGGCACGTCCTGGCGGGGTCCGCGAGTACGGGAAGGTAAATTCAGGTGCTGTTTGTCGACGTTGAGCGCATAGTTTCCGGGTGCCGTCGGTTGCTTTCGTCCACTATAACTGGAAATCCCACGCAGCCTCCGTGAATTCATTTCTGTGGGAATGCGACACGCTCGGTGTGCTTCGCCGCCGGTGTGTGAAATATATCGTGATAATCTTGGTTCAGCTCCGGGTAAAATCCTAACCTATTTTGTGCGTTAACCCGGGTTGAGCCTCTACGGTATCGTGTCTTTGTCTTTCCTCGACCACCGACAGCAGCACAATTTGTTTCAACCAAGTTTCCAAGTTGCCAACTAAATTACTTTAAGTAGCGACACGTGTTAAAATCTCACTGCAGGGACTGAAACAAATATTTGTCATTGGACGCCTGAAGAAGAAAAGCTACACATAATACACGGAATTACAGAGTCTTTTCAAGATCTATCGAGCCTATTGACAATGTCCGCAGAAAAGCGGTTGGAATATTCGTTAGTGGCCGCCTTGTCTACCCCGGCGAAATGTTGCCGGAGTCCATCATCGGTCCACACCTGAAGTAATTGCTTGGTACTACTCAGATCATGGAGAAGGACCGTCATACCTCGATCATATTAGGATCAAAAGGCTGGCAAGGTAGTCAGTCCCAGACCGCAAAGACAACCGACGATGTCTTACAGCTTGAACCATGAATACGGCAACGGTCTCCGCCGCCGGAATACCCATCGCCTGCACGTCTTTTTCGATGGTATCGTTTTTGATCCACTGAATTTTTTTATTTCGGTCATATCGTGGAGGATATGGGTGATGAACCCACCATCATCTGTTTGACGGCGTTCTTCTGCATGGTTGGGAGAGCGACAAAACCATTCGAGGCCTTGTCGACGAACTCATGAAATTGTGTGCGAGATAAATGGGGCGGACACTTGAAAATCCCGATACAAGCGTCACAGCCGTCGGCGGACCCCGCATCGATCTTCGTGACCACATCTACCGAAAACATAGAGGCACCTGCAAATTCCTGTGCTGTTGAAATTTTTTTCATGGCGTCTGCGTCTCTGAGAAACTATCCGGCCACAACTTGTCACAGAACTAATATATCGCTCTCAAGAACAGGAGACACACCTGTGCGCAATGTTCTGCGCTCTGGTGATTACAGCGATCAGCGCAATAGCTCGTACGGCATAACTGGGCTGTACCTCGCACTCGATTTTCCCCAACACCACCGGCTGTTGTTCCGGAAATCCGAGCGCCTTGAAGTAGTTATCCAGTTTGTTGTTAGGGATTATCTGTATCCAACGACAGTCGGATTTTAACTCTGAAAACAGCATGGGAAGACCCACAAGATCGTACTTCAGAAGGTTCTTCTGCGCACTGGGGAGGGCGAGGAGAAATCCGCTTGAGCCTCCATCTTTGCGGAAAATTCTTGGATCGACAAATGAGCGGGAATCGGATGGTGCCATATCGCGGTGAAGCGCTCCTTCGCAGTAGAGGCAGCCATGAAGGATAATGCTCGCGTGGAATAACCCAAGAGTTCGCTAGGACGGAATTATATGCTATCTTTCGCCGGTGGCCGGCATGATAAAAGAAACATCAGTTGACAGTTTTGAGTGGAGTGGAGGAAATCTAGTAGCCAGGAATAACCTCGCCAGTACACCGAAATCTGACTCGAAGTTAGTTCCAGAATGCTGAGTTTCAGGTTAAGAATCACTGAGGTGAAATTGTGAGCCGAAACTTCCCGTATCAGCTCTCCCGAAATCCACTGATTCACTCGATATAGTATATCGATGCGTATCGATGCGCCGATACCTGGGGTTTTGGCTTTCGTTTCGGCCCAGCCTCCAACATAAACTTAGATGACTCCCGGGCGTTTTAAGAACCTTGTCCTCATGTCTGCCTCATGTCTGCCTCATACCAAAAGGATCGCATTGTCTGCGTCGGGTTTTACAAGGCGCTATCCAATCTATCCACGGAAACCTCGCGGGTGAAGCTGAGACGTTCTTCGATTCGATTCCTTAGTCACCCTGCTCGATCGCTCAGAATAACTACCGTGGAATCTTGCTGGGCACAATAGCCATAAAGCACGGCCGCGTGTTGCTTGAAGAGCGGCTCAAAGAAACCAGATTCTTGATAGGACGAAGGGCATGACAGACCTAGGTTGCTATCGTTGCAGAGGACATCCGAAGCCGAAAATGCAGCAAGGAGCCTGCGTAAAATAATCACGGACGGTGGGGGGAAGAACGAAGGAGCCAAAGGAGAGCTGTCCTTTTGAGCGGGAGTTGAACGGCTGATCGGCGAGGTCAGGGGAGCATCGAAGTTAATATGCCATTGATGTACCATGCAACTGACAGAGACCGCAGACAAAAGGGAATGGTCCGAGCCTTGATGCGACCGAAATACTGAAAGCAGGTAAACATGCGCATATGAAATCACCCCATCTGCTTGAGATACGAGTTATGTCACATTTTCCATTTTCTCCACGTTTCTACAGAAATGGCTCGTGACTTCTTTGTGTTCCTTCCACCCCCAGCTCACCATGTCGTCCACACCTATGGACCTCGAGAACGAGAAATCGGCCGTCGATTACAAGGAGGTTGGTTGATGTGAAACTGTCTGTTCTTCTATGCTCAACAAATCTCCTAGGCCGCGGAGTCTATGACCTCTTATGTATACAGTGAAGCAGCGGAAAAGGCCCTCCTTCGCAAACAAGACATCCGGATTGTTCCTTTGTCGGCGGCGATTATCTTGTTGGGCAACCTGGATAGGTCCAATATCGGTGAGAAACATTCGTGTGACCATGAAACGATGTTGACGTGTATTCTAGGCAATGCTAAAATTCTGAACTCTGAAACGCACAACGACTTGCTGTCCGAAACTCATATGACGGCCTTGCAATATACGTGCGTGGTTGCCGTGCTCTCGAACTGCCTTTTACCGACTCTGAGTCCCAGGATCGCTCTCATGGTTTTCCTAATCGCATATGCCCTCTTCGAAGTCCCATCAAACTACTTGCTGAAGAGATTGAGCCGAGTGTAAGCCGTTGTTGATATCACAAGCGGCTGATTCTCCGGCTTTCAGCGCTGGATTGCTTTCCTGATGATGGTTTCGGGGGCCTTGACGATGGGGCTTGGTGGTACGCATACCTATGCTGAGGTCACCGTTGTACGCTTTCTCCTTGGTGTCTTTGAGGCCGGTGAGTCGACATTGTCCGCAGAAACTTCTGCTGACGCACTACATACGCTAGGACTTTTCCCGGGTTTGGTTATTTCTTGACGTTCTGGTACAAGTATGTTGGCATCTGGAAATTCAGTCATGGGTCATAACTCATTCTCAGAACGGAGGAACGTTCCGTGCGAGTAGCCTTCATTCTCGCCTCTGCGACTCTGGCCGGGGCGTTCGGTGGCGCCATTGCTTACGGTGTAGGACATATGAATCGTGATAATGGTTTATCCGCCTGGCGCTGGCTTTTTATTCTCGGTAAGCATTAATGTATTAATGTGATACTGAACCAGGACCCTTTTATTTCAGAGGGCCTTCCCTCGTGCCTGTCTTCCGCTCCTTGTGTTCTTCATTCTCCCTGACTACCGGAGACCGCCCACTGGCTCACAGAGGATCAAAAGAAGCTCGCGGCCATACCGACTTAATGATCAAGGCTCTAAGGGAAGCAGCGAAGCAATGTCATGGCAGGAAGCAAAGCACATCCTGAAAGACTGGCGGCTGTACGCCCACTACGCTGTCCGCCTCAATTTCCTCTTCTTATTCGAGCTTCCTTCTCATCGCAAATTTAGATTTTCTTCGGAGTATCTCCCCCATTCTCGAGCTTAGCGGTGTTTACACCGTCCATCGTTGCCGGCCTGGGGTTCAAATCCTTGAAAGCGAATCTGATGACTGTGCCGCCATACGCAGTAGCTTATGTTGTCACTGTCCTCACCTCCTGGTCCGCGGATCGGAACAACTCGTGAGTTGTTCTTTTTGCGGCAACTCGCCGCAGACTGACGTGCTGTGTCAGCCGAGGGCTTCATGCTGGAATTGCCTGCCTCGTTGGAGCGGCAGGCTTCATGGCGTCGGCGCTCCTTCCCGCAGATGCTTATGCGGTGAATACAGTTTTCCTCATTTTTGCGCACTACTGATGCGGGTGTCCTCAGCGTCGATACGGCTGCCTCATGGTCGCAGCAGCCGGCTCTTTCGCGTCGATTCCTCCCCCTCTCGGGTGGATCACCTCCAACGTCTTCACAACGTCTGCCGCAGGTTTCGTCATTGCGCTGAACACCTCATTCGGCGCACCCGGTCAGATCGTTGGTGTTTGGATATACAAGGTCGACGAGGCCACGAAAGGCTACCCCACGGGCCACTGGACCAACTGCGCGCTTTTGCTTTTCTCCGCCGTCGGTTGTCTTGGGCTGACCATGTATTATCGGAGATTGAACGTTGTTCTGGGGAGACAGGGAGAGGTGCGGCGCTACAGATATTGAAATGTCCGTCGATGATAACGCCAGTCCATGTAATCTGAAATTTAGCGATTTCCTTTTGTAAAACACTCAACACTGTGATTCCATGAGAAGCCGGAGGTAAAGAGGTTGTGTTCACTACATCCAACACAGCCTCACGGGAAGGGACCTCTCTTGTCGCACTAATTTCCGAAATTGCTGTTCCTGGGTAACTACTAAGCACGATGGAATTTTCATGGAAGATTCTGCATACCGAAGCGTCGTGGCAGCAATAAAGGGAGCCGGTGAGAATCGATTCAAGCCATGCACACCTTCGGCAACCAGCAAACGACTTTGCTTGCTATGCGGGGATTGAGCATTCAATTGGGAACAAAACTCACTGCATTCCTGTCATGTGCATTACAATCGTATTCACCCAAATCGAGACACATTATCCACTTATTCAGGCGAACTCGTGACGACCTCTCCCGTTGGAAGAAAAACTCTGTCAGATATACCTCGTGGAGTTTTAGATTTGAAGAGAATCGATCTTCCAATAGTTCTAGACAATATTAGGACGGATTAATCCAGGTTTCATGTGAATAAGTGCAGAACTCATTGAGATATTGGGAACTCTTCCAAAACATCCCAAAACAGAACTTTTTCAATCCGCGCCTTAGGTACTGCCAATTGCTGTAAGTTGAATTTTTCCTAATCTGATACTCAGCTTCAGAATTATATCTGGTGCGTGCACTGAACTGGCATCTGATTCAGCTCGGCATTCCCTAATTCAATCTCTTTGGTTTGAAATTGCACCTCAAGTACACCAAAACTTAACAGAGAAGTCCACACTCGGGGAACAGGAATCTAGCATTGTTTGGTAGATAATGGTGCTATTAGACAATGGGAAGGAGCTAGAGAGTGGGCAGAATTTGAGAAAAGTACTGTTCACAGCATGTCATGCTGTAGCATAGTATAGAGATTGAACACAATTTGGTAAGGCCCACAACAGCTTTTGGAGTGCTGTTCAGATCACAGTTGCACTCTCCTACCCAACAAAATTCTTGGGAACTGTGTGATGATCAGCAATCAATTGTCACAGGGAGGCTGAGCAGCCACTTGTATGAAAGTAAAGCTATGAACAGTTTGTGCATAGTGGGCAATGTGTTCAACAGCACATTCCAAAGGGCTCCTGCAGTTTCTTGAATCCTCCAGGTCCCTATCCTTTAGAGCATTGTTTAAATTGTATCATTTTCCAAATTCCTACACTTTGAATACTGTGAGACCAATATTTGTTTTCTAACCTATAAGTTTATCACAGTGAAATTGTATCAGTGAAATGAAGATCTCAATGATCCTCCCAGGACTTATTTGGATGTACCAGTGTTATTGGGTGGAGAGCAAAAAAGTTCTTGTCTGTGTTGTAAGTTGGTTGCAAAAAGTCTAAGTCCAAAATGTTAATTAGTACCTGGTTTATTCCGGGCTGGTAGGCAGTTTGCAATGGTTGCATGGCCTAATGGTTATGGTGCTTTCTCTCGGCTTTCCTCAGTTTTGGAGAGGTCACTCGTTCGAGTCCCATGGTTGGCATATTTTCACCTTTGAGCCTTGGTGAACACTGTTTTTCTTCATGTTTATGTTTATGTTTGAACATGAACCGTAATTATCCATGATTAACAACCCTTGATTAAACAGAACCTCCGTCCCTCACCAATGCCCCTGGCCTTCTCTGTCCCCTTTCACATGACTAAACAATCAAGGATCAAACCAGATTTTCCGTTGAGATACAGATTGTTTAATCAAACTTCATATGGTTACTGGATTGACTCGGATCACATCCACTGCTGACTGTATGCCCATTTCCTTCTTATTTGAGCATTTTGAGCAAAAGGCAAGCCTATCAATAGATAGACCAGTCGATCTGACTTTGAAGCACCAATACTTCCGAGCGTGGTGATGTCAGACATAAGCAACAAACAAACACACCTGGGAAAGCATTCTCTTGACCTAGGTCAAGATGGTAAGCAACAGTAGTTAATTCAGTAGACAAAAAAAATGAAATTTTACTTTTTTTTCAGCAAAGTACGAAAGGACTGCTGAGAGATGAACTCTCAGGAGCCCAGTCGGAGGTGAAAGAAACACTGTGTATTCAAAAGTGCTGAAAGACGTGTTGAAACAACTTGTTTCAGCAATGCTTTCAGCTTGAAACAAAGAGTGTCATCAATTTTTCCTTAGTTTTTAGGATGAAACTCTTTGCTTCAAGACAGTTGAAAGCATTGCTGAAACAAGTTGTTTTGGCATGTCTTTCAGCAGTTTTGAATACACAGTGTTTCTTTCACCTTTGATCAGGCTCCCAAGAGTTCATCTCTCAGCAGTCCTTTTGTACTTTGCTGACAATAAGAGTGAAAATTATTTTATTTAGTCTACTGAATTAACGACTGTTGCTTACCATCTTGACCTAGGTCAAGAGATTGCTTTCTCTGGTGTGAAAAGCCATAGATTCTTGTCTAAGGTACTGGGATTTTACATTCAAATTGACAGGGGGTCTGATGCGTGACCGACTTATACCTGTTCGACATTTCAACAGTTGCCCAAATTTTTGTGACACCGTCCAAAATTTCGACATCTGGAGCGAAAATTTTGACTTTTTTGCATCTTTCAGGCAATTTCGGATCCAGTGTTCTGACATTGCTGCTGACATGCATCAAACACAAAACAGTAGACAATAGGACCGGTTGATTTATTAATTATTTTTAGTAGATGCCCTTGGTGACTGCCCAGATTCTGTACTTACTCAACTGAGTCAACTCCTTCTCTGGCGCGTCGTGCCTGCGCTGAATGGTACGGTGAGCTCAAAAGCCTCTCCAAATCAACTCCTCACAACTACTAATAATTGTGATGGACGAGCCTCCGAATGGTAACAGAATGCACGTGTAAACCGATTTGTGAGCACGTGCTGTCTAAGATGTTATTTGCTGGTGGTTGGGGATTTAGTGCGCGATCATTCGACACGTGGTGTGCACGTTGCTTGCTTCTTTCCATCCATCAAGCCCAACTTGTCCGGTCATGGTATCTCATTAAGTGTCAGCAACGGCCTCTGGGTCAGCTAAACAGCGAGTAACCCGACGAGAACCCCAACCAGGATAAACCCGATAGACGCTAGTAGCTCGTATGTTCCCCGAGCAGTAGGACCAGTTGTACGGCGTCCTCCCTAGGAGGCCGTATGTCATAGGTCGGGATGCGAGGCGGAACCTGGAACGAGTCGAAGAGGGTGTGATACCCACTCAGGTATACAACCCGGGGTGTGGATATAACCCGTAGTACGGTGGGAAGGAAGCAGGGCAGGGTGGAGACAATGCCTATGTCAAGCCAAGGTAGAAGCCTGAGATTAGACAAGGTAGAATCTACTGTACATGGAGATTCTACTGTGCTTATATAGGCTTCTAATAAATTAAAGTGATCGTGGTCAATCGCGATCAGTTCCTGTACCGTAGCATTAAGGAGCATTAATGCTGATGCTCCTGGACTCCTCTGTGTTGGTTTCCGTGGTGTCGGTGGACTCTAGGGAACCCGACGTTCGGGTTCCCTAATCCTGAGTGTCATCGTATCCAGTGGTTCAAACCCCGATCGGGTTTGCAACCACTCCTGTACTTTGTGTACGCTTCTGTGTCAGCCGTTGGTGCGTCCAGGGACTAACATCCGTCTGTACGGGTTCCTAGTCCCTAAGGTCTTCTGTATTCTGTGGCGCAGAC
This sequence comes from Mycena olivaceomarginata, assembly GCA_029378375.1. Lineage (NCBI taxonomy): Eukaryota > Fungi > Basidiomycota > Agaricomycetes > Agaricales > Mycenaceae > Mycena > Mycena olivaceomarginata. The sequence continues at coordinate 133,831 of JARKIC010001261.1, forward strand.
TCCCCGAGTCTGCGGCTTTTAGAATCCGAGGCCGTGTTTCAACCGTGAGAAGGTCACGTGGCGGCATCATGAGAGTCCTGTGCCGCTAAGACGCGTCTGTATCCATACAGGCGCGTCGCGCGAAAAAGTAGAACCTAGGTGATTCATGACATTGAGCTTGGCTTCAGCTGCTCTGCATATTCGAGGCTACCGGTTCTCGAATGGCTTGACCATGCTTCTCTCAGACTTGGCGATTGATATAAATTTTCTCAATCTTCAGACTATTTTGCGACATCTCACACCGACCAGGTGTGTAGTACTATTCATTTCTCGGATGCAGGTTGGAAAAATCTTATTTCTCTCAGATTTGCAGGTATCTCCACAATCTAGCATTTGATAATAAATTGGGCCGGACTTCAGACCAAGGTCAATCTTAGGCCTGGACTTGATACCCCACTGCTGAGAACCGACATCCATCAGTGATGATCAACTCGGCGGGAGTTCAGCCGTCCTGATGTGGAAGTTCTCGCTCAATCGGGAAGCATCATCGAGAGCGCGTAGTTTTCTGCTCTCCACTTTCTGTGTCCACTTTCCGCATCCACATCCACCTCTGTCCTTACAATGATACTGTAACTATCTCCTTAATCCACTCAATGGAACCTTCTCCTCTTAACGCTGCGCCATATGTGCAAATTCACTCGGAATGGCTGGACTGCGTGCTTCGCGCGAGATGTGCCGTCGCGGAGCTACGACCGTACCCATGTTGAAGTTGAGAATAGGGGAGTCAAAGTTGAGAATCGATGCCGATTCAGATGTCGATTCACAAATGATTCTGATGTGATTCAGAAGTCGGAATCACTTCAGAATCGGCATCAACTTTGACCGCCCCCAATTCTGCGCACCGTTGAGACTCAATTCTAATTCGATTCTCTGTCTTTGTCGCACCCAAGGATCACCAAAGTGGAACTGATACTCAGTATTTTGCTGTTTTGCTTTTGAAGGGAGGTTTTGTATGTGTATGAGATTTCCATAAGATTTCTGCTTGTACTGAAGGTTTCTGGTAATAAATGCGTGCAAGAATGAGCATATAATTTGAAAGGGTAAGGGAAGGGTTTCAAAGCAGGGGCAGAAATGGTCGGATAGGTTTCTAAAAAAATTTCTAATGCGGGGGTGAACGTACTCACCTTCTGTGTAGGGGGAGAGGTGACATCACAACGATTCCGAAAACATCAGAATCGCGATTCTGCCCGTGTTTCGACTCCGGAGTCGAAACACCGATTCTCGACGATTCTGTCAAAACGTCGATTCTGGCGTAGATTCTTGATCAAAAATCGATGGAAGATCGATGCAGAATCGACAACCGAACCGGCGTCGATTCTCAACTTTGACTTCCCCTAATGAACTCGCGCCCCAATACCGTGGAGGTGTTGCGGCGCGTGGCGGGAGCTTTGATCTGGGCGAACACATGGATTTCGGCCTTTTTTTTTTTTTTTTTTTTTGAATCCCGTTTTAATTCCTTTGTGCCCAAGGCATATGGTAGAACTAAAGCTAGCTACTATGTACTGCGTAATATATGTGGTGTCCGTTGTCTATTTGAATCGTGTCTACTCGAAGAGATGCAGAGCCTCATGCACGGCAAGCCGCGCACTCGGATGCAAAACGGAAAGTCCGTGCGATGTATGAGCCGTAGCCCAAATGATATGGTGTGTGAGTAAGTGATAAGATAGTAAAAAGAAAGACCGAGACTAAATGAAATCTACTTCGTGGGCTTCTCTAGCTGTTTGAAATCGCCGAAAACAGAGTGGAACCGGCGGGTGTTCTGGATGTAGCGGAAGAGGTGCGGGAGCAGCTCGGGATCAGAGAGTAGGTGCTTAGAATGAGCGGCGAGTCTGCTGGAGGCGCGGAGTTGTCGACGAGCGTGTTCGTGTGTAGCGCAAAAGTGGAGGAAATGCTCCACAGTCTCGTCGTGTTGTCCACAGCATGGGCAGTTCGGGGAAGGGAGTTTGTTCAGGCGGTGTAAATGTTTGGTGAGCAGGGCGTGGTGGGAGCGAAGCTGGAAGAGGAGTGAAGAGTGTTTGCGTGGGAGGTCGGCCGTCAGCTTGCGAAATTTCGCTGATGGCATAGTGTCATCGGCCTGACTGATCCGCGCGTAGCGCGCAGATTGTTTCAGCTTCTTCGTTGCCGCCTTTTGCAGTAGACGTGCGTGAGTGAGTGCCAGCGCGCTCTTGCTGAAGGGCAACCCCGTCAGGACCTTTGGAGTCCCGCCGTAGCTCCCCTCCTGCGCTGCGCGCTTGGCCGCCACATCTGCTGCTTCGTTCCCCGCGATGTCTATGTGTCCCGGCGTCCAGTCAATCCTCAAGCACATCCTTGGGTGCTTTTCCCTCACCAGCGCCAGGCGCCGATGGAAGATGTCCCAAATGTAGCATCCCACGCCTGGTTTTCCGCCCGTCGCTGCCGCAATCGCAGATGTGTTGTCCAGTCCCAAAGGTATGGCGCCCTCGATGTCCTCGTCCCGCTCCAACCTCAGGCATTCCAAAGCCAGAACCATCCCCACCCCCTCTGCCTCGTACACCCCATACCGCTCCGCCGTGCCCAGCTGCACCCCCTTCACCCGCTTCACCACTCCGTCCACACAACAGCCCTGCCGCGCCCACCATACCATCAATCAGTGACCCGTCCGAGAACAGAGTCACCTTTGATGTCTCCTCCTCCGCCCACTTCTTGGCCTCGTCCTTCGTCTCCGCCACGCGCACATCCACCGGCGCCTTCCAACCCGCTTTCCTCCTCGCCACTGGTATGACCTCCACCAGGCCCTGACGTACGTCAGTGTAGGCGTTCATCAAAAAGTGCAATGGTGACGGATGCTTCTTCACATGTCGATAACGTGTCGCGTTGCGTACTGCTGCGTGCAGGGGATGGGTTCTGGGCATGGTCGCATAACGGGTAGCGGCCTTCTGCAAAAGCTTGTCAATCACCAACGGCATAGGAAGCAGATCTGCGTGTGCGTTCACGAGATCGCCTGGCGACGAAGCCATCGCTCCTAGCATCAGTCGTCCCGCCTTCAACTGCACCGACTCCAGCTTCTTCACGATCGCACGTCCGTCGTGCTTGCGGTTCGCACCCCTCACTCTCTGCCGGACCGGCGCCAACCATACCTCGGCCCCATACAGCATCCTGGGGACACAGATGGCAAGGTACAGCTGCCGGATCCACGCCAAACGTACTCCGCCCACCACCTTCCCCAACCTCCTGAAGTTCACGACCCACTCCTGTCCCTTCGCTACCGCCGCCGCACCTTGTTCTTTGAAGGTAAGGTTTTCGTCCAGCCAGATCCCCACTAGTTTGACGGCCTTGCTAGGTTTCACCGTGTACCCAGCAATGTCCAGATTCGGCCTCTTCTCCGGCACCCACTTCGCCTCCTGCCCGAACGGTCGCGCCTGCAGGACGCGCCGCTGTGAGAGGTGTAGCACCTGATCCTTTGCTGCTCCGAATTCGCTGTTGTGTTCCGTCGCCCACTCGTTAACTCCTCCTCGCTCTCGTAACTCCATCTGCCACTGCCGCCGTTGTTTCCTCCAGAGTCTTCCCGATCGCCAGCATGTGATAGTCGTCAATGTAAACACCAGAGTTGCTGTCGATGCGTGCAAGTGGTGCGTTGTAGAACTCGTAGCAGATGACGGACTGCAGGTCG
>JARKIC010001262.1:0-137385 GCA_029378375.1 Mycena olivaceomarginata
CTCACCTTCTCCGCAGCCCGGAGGGAAAGGTACACGTCGACGCGGTGGAGAACTGCGCGCCTAGATATGGGCGTGGAGCTACGACATGCAAGTCGCAAAGGCCCCGTACAAACACCTGTATTCCGAGGCGCGGGCATCCCAATTGCATGACGCGAAAGACCTCGAGGGCGCGCACCGTGATAACGATGCTCGCATGGTGAGGGGTCGAGGGTATGAGCCCCTGCCGCACGTACGCTGACGCGATGAATGAGTCGCCGCTTACGATGGGCACCTCTTCGTAGCGCGTCTCTATACCCAATCTCAGCTCATAGCCAAACTAATACCCAAAAATATGCACCATACAAATCCACCACAAGTACCTGTCGCTTCTCCTGCAGCACAGAGTCTCTAGGCTGCGTGTATTCGGCCCCAAGATTCTTCTCCGCCATCGCGAGATTCCAGGACATGTAGCGTCGGTCATGCTTTCCAGCTGAGCCGCGAACACGTCTACCAGGATTTGAGTTCGGTCTGCGCGTTTACGACGATCTCGCGGCCGTCGAGAGAATGTCTTGCTTTCAAATATATCATAAGTAGGAGATGAAATGAAATGACATACTTTTGCTGCTGTTCCAGCATATCCAGGAGTTCCCTGTCCGCCTGGTCTTCGTCAGGATCTTCAGTTCCATCCCCAGCATGGCTGATATCGGCGGCCCTCTTCCCCCGCAGAACGTCGTCTTCATAACCGTCGTCGGCGTAGTCGAAAGTCTCGGGCACGTCGAGGAAAGCTTCGTGGTTCGTCCGCTCTTCTTGTGTCATGACTGGTGTTGAGGTAAGTCCTAGAAAATCATGTATTCAGATATAACCTACCTGAACGGCGGCTTGCCTCCTTAGCCAGCTCCTCTTGTTCCAAAAGGCGGACCGCGTGCGCCGACAACGACAGAGTCCCATGGTGTGCCTTCCTGGTCTTGATCCGGGTGATATTGACGACGTTGGAGAGAGAGCTGGTGGATTTTATGTTGTTGGCGCGGCGCTGGGAGCTAAGAGGGACTCCCGCCGGCATTTGTTGAGCAAGATCAGTATGTATGTGTAGATGGCTGTACCCCGTGGCTGTGTTGACGCGTTGTTTGGATCAGCGTGCCCCAGCGCGTGCCACTTCCTCCGCCACTTCCTCCGCCACTTCCTCCTGACGCGTTGAGGGGTTCCTCAGGTAAGTTTTTTTTGGGGGGGTTCTGCGCTGGTAGGCTTTCTTTCTGGTACCCTCCCCGCGAAGGCTCAAACCTGGGCCTCAGCGGAGACCCAGAAAGAAATCCTGCGACTAGAACCACGGTGCCACCCACTTTTACTGATGTTTCTTTTTCCAGATTATGCTGTGGCAACCTTACAGTCGGAAGGTGCGTTCCAGCATTTCCTCACCCAAATCCACATCCTGAACCCCCCATCTAGACCCAAAGCAGCGCCGTCTTTGGTGCATGGACCAGCGCGCGCGGCGTCCGTCTTCTATCAGCCTAGTGACCTTCTCAATGCCCAAAGACAACTCTCAGGTGGGTTTCTGCTTCTTCACTCGGTCGTCGACCATAATCTAATCGCAACAAGACGTGCCAATTGCTCCGAAGGTCACATCCAAGTCCGGACGTCTGAAGAAGCCACCACCACCGATGGAAGTAGCGAGTAGTGATCTGGGCGCGTAAAGGAGTCAATTCAGGAACAAACTCCGGCCCCCGTTTGGATCCAGTAAGGAGCCGGGGCCGGGATTGTATATAACCAAGCACTCTCCCCCAGCGGATCCTTCATCTATCAATTCTGATGGCCACCTCCCTCCTATTTCCACTGTTGCCGTGATCAGTTGTATCCTTGGTGGAGGATTTGTAACCTATAGGCGAATTCCTTTGGCCAAGAAAGGGGAGAACACGCCCCTCGAGGAAGCCCTGATTACGGAAAACGTGGAGGCATTCCCGCGAACAAGCACCGTGAAGACCGAGTATAAAACATCGCATATAATTCTGATTCACTATGGTGCTGATTTTCTGAATGCCAGATGCGACCCAGTGTCGGGGTGTGTGAAGATCGAGGAACCTGGTGCGACCCTGCTTTTTTCATGTGGTCTCATTGTTATGATGCATGCCGTATCTTCCATAGACGATGCGTCAGTTACTATATCTATCCCCGTGATATGTGAGCTCATCCAAATTCCGTAGACACAATCATCAGAGCCTTGACTATTCACAAGTCGACGAGCAGGGGGTGATAATCCCCACCAAAACTAACGGAGACGGAGATTATCCACCGGCCTTGCTTCCTCAGGACAGTTACCCGCAGATTCCTTGGCGCCGGTATGACCTGCCCCACACGACGGTTTGCGACAAATTAAATGTATGTGGATCCCTTACATGGGCCGCAAATGGAATGGATGCGCAGATAGCACCCGCGGATCCGCACAAAACTCTTAGGGCCTGATCGTGTGCACTAGAATTGTATTAGAATCACCTTAGAATTGCATTAGAATCGGCTCATTGGATAAGATCCGTGGTTACAATAGATGCACAGGATTCCAGCGCCACAGAGCTATATATAGAGTGTCACTTCATGGCTCCCGTTTTCCAACGCCAGCACAGGGAGCGGAAGCCTGTGGGCGAAATTGGGTGGCATTGGGCGGGATCGCGCCCGAATTTCACCCGAACTGTTTTTGCACCGCATCACCCGTGATTTTGGTTGCGATTTCGGCATCTCGTGACGGCGTGTGACGGATGACGTGATGGCATGTTCTGGTGATCGGGTAAGATCCGGGTGTCACCGTGACTGTAACTCACCTCAATGACCGCCACGTATGCACATTGCTTTTACTTCTTGCTCACTGTGTCTCATGGCTCCGAACGCCCAGAAGAAGACCAAAACCGCGACAAGAGCATCGTGGAACGACGCTGAAGTTAAGGCTATGCTCCGCGAGCTGATGGACAAAAAGGAAACCCATATGATAAGTCACAGGGTGTCCTTCGACGTGTACTCATATGCTGCACACGCGACTCTTCGCAACCGCTCCCATGCCGAACAAGCGCGCATTCGGATCTCATTCATTCGGAGACGACGCGCTACTCTCCATAGTGCTGTTGTTGCCGTGGCATTTTTCGGTGCGGCTCTTCTAGGACTCGAAAGACCTCTACCGCGGCCGATGCACACCTCTATTCTCACCGGAAGAGCTTGGCTTGATGAGGTATTGCTTGGGCATCCAGACCGGTGTCACAGAGAGCTCGGAATGTCTGCGTTGGAGTTCTCACTGCTATGGGCAGAATTGGCCGCCATTGGAGGGCTCGCAGACAGCCGATTCGTCTCTTCACAAGAACAGCTTGCAATATTTGTCTATTGGATGGTGCATGGTAGCAGCCAAAGAGAACTCCAGGAAAGGTTCCAGCGCTCTGGGGATACCATTAGTCGGTGTGTGCTCCAGGAGTTCTATGGCGCGCTATCGTGTACTGATGATTGAGGGCGGCAGATATATTGACAAGACATTGCGCATGTCCACTGCGGCCTTCTTCGACAAGTATGTTCAAGATCCCAACAACGCGACTCCGGAGAGAATTCAATCAAATCCGCGCTGGTATCCATTCTTCAAATATTGTCGTGGCGCTACGGATGGCGTCCACTTCCTTGCCTACGTCCTCGAAAAAGACATTGTGCGCTATCGTAATCGACACGGAGAAATAACCCAGAATGTCATTGCTACCTGCGATTTTGACATGCGCTTCCTCCATATCATGCCCGGATACGAGGGTACAGCTGCTGATGGACTTCTGTTTGATCGAGCACGGAGAAACGGATTTTCGTTGCCTGCGGGCTGCTATTATCTCGGCGATGCTGGGTTCCCAAACTGTGATATGTTGCTCACACCCTACCGCACTGTCCGTTATCATTTGAAGGAGTGGAAAAGCGGAAACCAGCGGTAATGAGGCATTCATTCACACATGACGACGTATACTAATCTCGCTTGTGAATGTAGTCCTCAAACTCCGGAAGAGCTGTTCAACCTCCGCCATGCCCAGCTGCGAAATGTCATCGAACGAATCTTCGGTGTCCTCAAGCGACAATTTCATCTCCTTGTCTCGAGGCCTGAATTCACCTACGAGCAGCAGGCTCTGATCGTTGGAGCAGCGGCAGCTCTCCACAATTTCCTGCGCATTCACTCACCTATCAACGACATGGGAGAGGACGAAGACTACGATGTGGAAGGTGACCCCTTTTTCGCCGGCGGGCCTGACATAGAGGCGGGAATTGTTTACGCTATAGAGACCCCGGAAGGAAAAAAAGAGCCGATACACGCCGAGATCGGATAGCTAATGCTATGTGGACCGTTTACGAGTATGTCCGTGATCACCCAGACCTGCAATAACGTTAAACTTATATGATTATTGATTCTTTGTGCTCCAAATTTTAACAACGGTATCGATGGTGACGATCCAGAAGGAATAAAGGTAATCAAATCCAATGCCGAGACGCGGAGGTGAAAGCGATGCAATGGGACCAAAAAAATATCTATGTGTATATATATTCAGTATCTCATTCCCCATGCAAGAGGAAAACACCCATTCAACTTGGAAAGTCAGCATCCTCCAAAATCTCCTTGAGCCGACTTGTCCGGTCCAAAATCCCAAGAAATTCCGGAGGTCGAAGCACACGCACGAAAATTCCTCGGAGATCACCTCTACATGTTGGAAAAAATGTCTTCGCCTTATGGGCCTTGTAAGGCCTTAAACCACCTCATAAGATTGCCTTATCTAATAAGGCCCATAAGGTGAAGACATTTTTTCCGACACAATTGGCTCGTGCGTTGTACGGGCTGTGTGGGCTGCTTGACATTCACCACATATCTATTTACTGGAGGGAGAAACAATGGTAACAGAACAACGGAGTGAATGCAATGACAACGTCCAAACAACGTCGACGATCTAATATGCACGATAAAAGGATCAAGTCGTGCAGACGCGCGAAAAGAGGCGCACGCCTATTTCTATACCAGCAAACCGGCGTCCTCCAAAATCCCTTCAAGAATCCCAATACGGCGGGTTCGGTCCTGCTCCAGAATGAAGACGCGCGCAAGAGCAGCGGTCACGACTGAGAGCCGTCGAAACAGCCGGTAAAGCCTTCCACGAGGGTCGTCCGGCAGCAGGCTGGCGTCCTTGAGAATTTCTACGACCTCATTGACGTGACTGAGGTCCTCGGAGGTCAAGATTGGCTGAGCGATGACAGCAGAGAGGTTCTCGAGGGGCGCGCGAGATTCGCATGCCGGCCTCCGCATTCCGGCGAGTGACACCTCCGGATTCGGAATGTCGGCGCTTGAGCGCGTTCTTTGGAATGTTCCCGTTTTCGCTCCCATCGTCATCGGCCTCCACACGCTCTCTGTTGTTCCCAGCCGCATGCAAAATAGGTCCCTAGGCAGAACCAGTGAGAAAACGAGTGCGAAAGTGTCATCACGTACCACATCGAGTTCATCATCAAACACACTGCGGCTAGCTGTTGCTTCCGTTGGGGGCCCTTCACCGTTAGAAGAAGCGGAGTTGCCAGAGATACTCGACTCCCACACGACTCGACTTTGGAGTCGCGGCAACATTAGTGTGGATTGTGGAAGGAAAGGTGATGAGTCACTAGAGTGACTGTGACTGCATAGCATCATTTCCAAGTCTGCCTGTGCTCACTGAACTCCTGCCTCGCTTTGCTTCCTTCTCCTCCATCCCCCCTCCTTCATCCAACCGCCAACACCTTCTGGCCCAGACCTCAGGTCAGACCGTAACTTGTATCCAGACTTCATGTCGGATATCTGTGATATTCCAGACTTCATGTCGGCTGTCCCTCTGGCTTGCCACCAATGTGCCAACCTACACAATCACCTATCACACTGGTACTTGTGAGCCTTTGCTACCGGCAGCCAGCGCTGCAGACCTACCCCCACAGATTCTTCTGCTCCTGATCTGAAGAGTGCCACCTCGCAAATGTGAGGGTGGCATGACCCACCAGTCTCGACCATGGACATGATTGATGGTGGAGCATCCCTACTGTTCCTGGATGCACATGAAGAGGAGCCGGGTGCGGTGGCATATGACATGACCGTGCCGTGTGATTAGAAGGGGGCAAGAAATGACAGGTGTGTTTATTATTTCAATTTCAAGCACTGTGGCCATAATAAATATCCTTTCAGACTGTAGCTCAGATGGCAGGGTGCCGGATGGCCTGGTTGCCATCGCCCTCTGCATTCTTCTGTCAGTGCAGAGCAGACCAACACCAGCGTGTTGATTGATGTGCTCAGAACATATATAAGAAACACACAAATAACCCCACTTGACTTGAGAGCGGCACAGAAACAGTCCAGAGACTGTTCCAACAACCAACAAAAAAATCAAACGGCAATATCTGCACATTCCCAGAGATCCCAACGAGTTACAGTCCCTAGTACAGGGCCTTGTAAAGGTTGTAGGGAGAGGTTTTGTATCTCAAAGAGACGAAGAGCAAACTGCATAGAACGTGTTTCTAGACACAGTGGAAACATAGTTTCCAAACAAGAGAGATTATAGCTTCGCAGCGTGTGTGTGTATGTGTGTCCAAGTGACAGAGAAACAAGTTTAAATTAGTCCCGTAGACTCAAGTAAGGCCCCTAGTTTATAGGCCAAGAGTGTTCACAGAGCTTTCCCTAAAAAGGTACTTTCTGAGCAGCACACAGCAGTCACGTTTCCAAAGTTTTCCCTAGACGGTACTTTCTGAAACCCGCTCCGCAAACAACAACAATAACATTTCTTTCAACAGAGTCCCAGTTCAAACAGATTCACAGAGTTTCTAACAGTTTCCAGGCAGAGCCCAAGTGCGTTTCCAGAATAATATATGATTCAGAAACAATTAAGATTTCGACTAATAATGCTACTCTATGAGAGTGCGTTCGCCGAGGATCCCAGATCAACCCAATGCGCAAGCGTATAGCCTATTAGTTCGGGGGAAGATGCTGTCTCCACCGTAGAAACGCCTCTGGATACTTATACAACCGCCAAGGCACAATCACAAAGCCCAAAACACAATCCCAATGAGTCAAACGTCCGTTTTATCCGCCTCTTTAACCGTGTTTCCGTCGGTTGTCCTTCCGATGAAATGCTTGCTCGGTGTCTACAACAGCAGTACCCCTTGAATGGTTTAGACTGTGCCGCCGAGTATGGGTCTTTTGAACGCTTTAAGAAGGTTCAAGGAGCACAGATAATCCAACAAAGGTTGCGAGGAACACACCTGTTTTAAGAGGTCTAGTCCGAAGTGCAAGGGTTGATTTAGAGTATTAGACCTCTTTGAGCAATGCCAAATGAGTGCCTAAGCCAACAAATCGAGTTTAAAAGCTTTAGAAGCTTGAGCCAACAATCCCAATCCTAACAAGGTGCCGTGTTCTCCAAATCCCAAATAATAAGCCTTCCAAGGCTACTGTAGTGCGGTGCCGTGTTCTCAATCCTAATAAGCTCTCTTTAGCTTCTTAACCGTTTCCAATCCCAAGGTCCGGAGTCAACAACTGATATTGAGTTACTTGTGCAGACAAAACAAAACTTCTTAACGAAGTCAGTCCTGGGTGACAAGTCCCGAATCCCCGTCGTTTATCAAGCAGTATCCGGTAAAGGCTACTGCTCTTAGGGACAGAAAGTTCAGTGCCTATCCATGCCAAAACCTCCTCCTTATATACTGTACAATGACGCTTACAATACGATGATTATTCTACTCGCTGGTATATGAGTAAGGTGTCCGTAGTTAATCACGTGTGGGTAAATATATAGGATCCTCGTGTGTCGACCCCTTAATGCTTGAGTGTGTCAGGTGTGACTGCTTCCTGTTCGATCGTGTAGAAAGTCCCATCTTCTATCCTCATGTCCCCCATTCAGGACCTTCAGTTTTAGGTAGACGCAGGTACTGGCTGGAAGCCAGTACCTTAATCAGCCCAAACCGCCAAGTGGTTGTGGAGATATGCGAGTTACTGTCCTGGCCTGGTTCAAGTAACCAAATCAGGATGGCAACAATGATCGGATAGTTGATAAGCGAGGTCCAACCACAGCCGGGGTAACCGGTTACTGTTAAACCTGGATCACCTGATCCGTCGCACAAGGTCCCTTTTGTAAATCAAGCACAACAAAGTACCTGAACACCTAATCAAGACCCCACAGTGGTGCCCCAGATCATCAGAGAGGATGATTAATATTGCCCATGTTGTTTGTGGGCCCCGCGATGCCTTGATTAAGCAGTGATGCTTAATCTTGGCAATTAAACCCTTAATCATGGATGTCAACTAGTATGAACTTTCCAGTTGATAAATCCCAGGCAATTACGAGGCAGGAACCCGTCAGCAGCACCCTGTATTATTCAGAGGGTGTGTCGATCACCGATAGATCGGCACTGCACTCGTTCGACCTGTTTCTGCTTCAACTCAACTCTCCCCTCCGTTACAAGTGCAGAACTTGATAATTACTCCTTGGTAGGTTTCGGTAGATACCCGTTTCTGTGGTGTTTCCCAGAAAGGGTTCTTGAGAAAGAACCTTAGAATGCCTTTAGAGTTGTGATCCAGATCCTCGGAATAGCCGACCACCTGTTTCGGTGTATCTGCATTTGATGGAAACCAGCAACTCTAGCAACCGAAACACTCGTGACCCAGCGCGTCTCCTTAGCGTCTCAACACAACACAACACATTGCCCAACTCCCATTCCCTTGGCCTGTTTCCGTTGTTTAAGTGGATGTTGGAAACAAGTCAAATGAAGTTCCTTGACTTGTTAATTGGCTGCACGTTTCCCTTGCGGCTTTCAGGGCGAGACTAGCCAATGGACGTTCTAATTCCTTAGAGTGTCCACCCGTTTCTCTGTGGTTCGCCCAACAGCTACCAGGAACCAGTACTGTTGCATAGAAACAACAGTTTCAGCAATGAGCACAATCAGAAACACGCAACATTACGTGTATCTGTCAAGTACCGGTTCCCGATCGGGATCCGACGGAGGTCCGAGATACGCATGAGGAATGAAGTGCGTATAAGGATAAGTCACATTGAAGGGGTTACGATAGGATACTGGTGAGTTATTGAGGGTTTTGTTTTGTGGTGTGGTGGATTTTACGGCCCATGTACCCCGAAAAGTGATACCAACCTCATGACTACTTCATTAATACCTGGTCAAGGTTTTGAATGACGAGATTTTGAACTCACCAGGCTATACAGGGACTACAGTAGAGTGTTCGGTCCATTAATCCCACAGGACATCTGTGGATGTGTCAGTCAATGTCAATGCAACATTGACGCATGTGACTGTGCATTGACAGAACTGACGCAGATCAGCGCACAAGTAATGAGGATCTCCGACGCAGTCAATTGGGTTCTTCTACTGATTGGCCTTCCTTAGTGGCATCTTATGTTGGTCTGAGAGCTCGAAATCTTCACCAAAAAGTTCCAGGATGATTCAGTGCCAATGGGTTGCACAGTGGACTGGCAATTGCAAGGTCTCAGGTGATTGACAGCGGTGCACGAGGTGAATGACGGGCCCAAAAGTTAGAGTAGTTTTCAGCGAGAGATATCAGCATTATTGTAACGAAATGAGCCAATAAAACGGTCCTGAACTGAGCAGGACTTGAAAGACTTGAAAGTGCAGACAGATGTTGAACTAACGACGTTGAACTGACGCAGGCATGTCACACTGACGCTGTGTCACGATGCATGACTGGCGCAGACTGACGCAAGCCAAAAGTATAACTGATGCCGCAAGCGGCGCAATTGACACTAACTGGCGCAAATTGACACTGAAATTTGATGCATGTGATGCAGTCGCATTGACGCGCTAACTGATGCTTGACAGAATCTAGTCGATGATTTTTAACCCTCAACGGCGACTATCTGAGTATGTTATCGTTGTAAACGATGTACTAATGACCCAAGTAGATGCCCGTGGAATATCAGAGCCAGTGCTGTCTACATATGATATTAATATGATTTTTGGCATACCATCCCAGAATGGCATTTTGAATCACATGCTTTGCAATGCCGTTTTGAACCACTATTGAATGATTTCATTTTGAACCCCATACCCCAGAATGGCATTTTGAATCACATGCTTTGTAATGCCGTTTTGAACCACTATTGAATGATTTAATTCGCATTTTGAACCCCATGCTCCAGAATGGCATTTTGAATCACATGCTTTGTAATGCCGTTTTGAACCACTATTGAATGATTTAATTCGCATTTTGAACCCCATGCCCCAGAATGGCATTTTGAATCACATGCTTCGTAATGCCATTTTGAACCACTATTGAATGATTTAATTCGCATTTTGAACCCCATGCCCCATAATGGCATTTTGAATCACATGCTTCATAATGCCATTTTGAACCACTCTCGAATGATTTAATTCTGCTGAGAGCAGGAGGGATAAGGGAGCACTAGACATATTTAAGGTTTGAATGGAGCCCGCGAGATATTCGCATTTTGAACCCTGTGCCCCAGAATGGCATTTTAAATCACATGCTTCATAATGCCATTTTGAACCACTCTCGAACGATTTAATTCTGCCGAGAGCAGCGCTGTGATGCGAGAGAGTCGCGATGGGGCTGCTAACGTGTGCGTGATGGAGACCGTGGCCAGGGCAAGCACATCAAATCTGCAAAATATGAGTTATGAGCTCGTGCTCATTGGCAAGGGCGCAGAGAATGGGAAGGTCGAACCTTGGGGGAGCAGGATCGGGATGGAGTAGACCGGACAAGGAATTTGAGAAAGCTAAAGCATGGACGTGCACGACGTCGGCGGTGTCGGCAGCGGCGATGAGCGCGTTGGCGGCAAGGATGGGCACAGCCGCGGTGTGGCACTAAGCAGCGGCGTGGGTGAGAGCGGCACGGCGGCGGCGTGAGTGGGCTTGGCGGCGCTGAGTGGTGTGAGTCGTCCGCGGCGTGGTGGGCATGAATGGATGAGCGTGGAGGCGGTGGCGTGTAGTGGATGGGAGGAGGGCGGGCGGCATCGTCGTACTCGCCATAAACGCGGGCGCAGCCTGCTCAGAAGGTAATTCTTTGGCGGAGAAATAAGACTTCACGCTGGAAGCGCCGAAGTAATCGGCCCAGCTCCCGAAGTAATCGGCCTAGCTCCCGGTTTGCAATCCTGAAAAGCCCGAGGGTTGATTCTGTGTGAAGTTTAAGCCTGCCGAAGCTGTGCCACTCGGCCAAAGCAAACAGGTCGTCAAGGACTTCGTTGTTGAACGGTTCTGGCAGAAGCCCTTTCACCACGGGAATGGCGCACTATGGATATTTAGCTGGCAACTCGGAACAATAGGAGAGATAAAACATACGAGCAAGATACACCGATAGTTCCATGCAGCCATTTTCTTGACCGCAGAAGTGTTGGCGGTGAAGCGTCGAATCGTGGCCTGGCCGAAAGTTAGGATCAATCGGAACCTGCGCAGAAGATCAAAATAAATCGAAGAATCTTTAGGTACACTTTACCATCGATTCAGTTCCGTTATAACGGTACCTGCCGAATGTAAGGTACTATGCAACACTCTAGATCAGCAGAAAGGAACGTACGATGGTGGGAGTTTCAGACAAAGGTTGCAGATAGCGTTCGACGGCCGCGGATTTCAGACCATATCCCCACTCGTAAATCTACTTCCTAACGCGCTCGATGCGGCCGCGGCGGATTGGAGTGTCTTCGCGGGCCAACTTTTCAGGCTGTTTGTCATCGAAAACAGTCCCGAGATTGGGGATTTGTTCTTTCGGCAGCGTACGCCGAGGGCAAGGACATTTTCCCAGGTTTCGAATTGTAGACAAGAGAACTCTGTACGGTGTAAAATAATAAGACAAACTTTTCGGGATAATCTGCAGAATACGTGAAAATGCAGGGATAAGATCTCCGAGCGATACCATCCTCACAAACGATCACAATTCCATGCTCATATGCCTCCAGAAAGCCGTCGTCGAGCAAGTGTTGCCAAATTCTGTGCATCAGCTCACGGTGACAGTGCGTTAAGATATCAGCAGAGGGTGCTTTACCAGTCAGTGCCTGGTAGAAGCCATGGAACGCGTCGGGAAGCTGAGCCAGAGGTCTTCAGCAACACTGGGTGTTGCGATGTAGCCTGGGACAACTTACCTTTGGAAAACATGCGACATGATGGCAGAGATTGACTTATTTGATTTATTACACTCAAGACTTGCAATTGGCTGATTGACCCACACAACCATCGTTCCTCCTCCACTCATCCTTTCACAACAATGATATACTTGTCTCTTTCTCACCTTCCTCATTCTTTAGCATAAAATAGTCCATATCCGCTTGATCATTCCGGTCATTCCCGTCGGACGCGATATAGACCTTTCCAGAGGCCCAAAAGTGTGTTACATTGCCAAACATGTGACTGTATTGGCCCAGAAGCCCTGCTTAACCCTTGGGAGGTAGGATACGGAATCTGGCCCTCGAGCAACTTTTACCCGAACTTCTCTCTGGGCCGACCAAAATCTTGACCCGAATTCTGTGTCTAGCGGGACGTTAGGCCAGGTTTTGCCCGAACTTTGAATCTAGCCTCGAATTCACCAAAAAAGAAAAAATGAAGATTTTTTTTTTTTCCAATGCCCTATGTAGTTCGATTACATAATCTACACCCATTGACGTCCTCTCGTTTCTCTTTTCTTTCATTCCCCTTTACGCGTCCTGCACTATGGCTTCATGAGTTCCACAACCGCAAAGGGCCTCCAAGAGGTCCTCCCGAAGGCATGAATGAGGGCAATAACCCAGGTATTCCCCCTTTAGATCTTGAAAGGGAACAGTGCTGACTCGGTGTCCCCCAGAAACTAAATAATTTCACGCGCGACCAGAGTGCATAGTGTATCTGGCCTATGTTCTCACTGCATTGACCCAGGAAGAGGACCGAATCCGCACCATTGCGGGCTACTTGCTCAAGAACAACGCAAGTCTCGTTGTCAACGTTTCACCAGAAGTCGGCGCCTATGTCAAGGCTGCTGTCCTCCACGCCTTCACCGATGAATCCATAATGATTCGCAATACTCTTGAGCCCCGCAACTATCTCCGGCAGCTCATGAGCACTCTGGATTCCACCGAGTTGAGCCGCCAGGAGGCACGAGTGCGGAATAGTATTCCGAGTACTCACCCAAAATTTGCTATACAATACCGCGAGCGGCGCCGCCTGGGTGTTCTTCACTGGCAAATTGAATTTGCGAACATGCTTGGCGGCATCCGAGGGAGAAACCATGGAATCAATTGAGAACACAGAAAAATGTAGGTTGGAGTTGTGGTGGAGGATACCACTCGACCAATCGATGGACAGGACAGTATGTGAGTTGCGTAGAAAATGAACAGCATATGTGCTTATTCGGTTACTGTTCAACTCACATCAAAACGAGCCGCCAATGACCACCTCAGCATTCGCGACGAGTTTCGGCACTGACAGGGTCCTAGAAACACGATAGGTCATATTGGCATGGAATTTCGGGTATGTGAATGTTCTGTACCTAAATATTCCAGGGAGAAATACTGTCAGGCTTGTTTATTGCTTGCTCTACCTTTCTCGTGGACTTCTAGGTATCTGGGTTACCTCCTATATCTATTGGCACATGTTTCAAAAAATAGCTTTCGACTTGAACGACTTGGGACAACTTCAAGTGACTTGGTTGGTCCAAGTCAAGTCAAGTTGAGTTGAATTTAGATTCAAGTCGACTTTCCGAGTCATGGCAACATTATTGTTGACACGAATCCACCTCCATTTTGGGTTGATTCATTTCGGATTTTGTCCGGTGGTAATTTCAAGGCTTCAATGGTTATATTTTCGTTGAGTGGCTTCACAGACCATCTCTCGACTTAGCTGGTCATTCAGTGTGTCGAGTTACTTCTGCGTTGGCTTGGCTCACAACACCAACTTTGGATTTCAGCAAAGTTCAACTTGCAGCGCAGTCATAACTTGTGGTGCATGATCCAGGAACAGGAGAGGTGAACGTATAATATGTTGTGAAACTTGAGTCAAATAAAACTCACATTCAAGATGATATTCAAGATGTTTAAGACCCATCTATAATGTCAGTATGATGGAAGAAAAGCCACTAGAAGTCCTCTTCATGCAATGGGAAGGGCATGTTCCAATACACCAAAAACCGCCGCTTTTGGTTCAAGCAGCCAGCCTCGATTTTGTTTTGAAGGCTCTACCCACCCATGTCTATTTCAGTTCGGTTACGCACTTCGCTGTTCACATTATTATTACTGGCGGCGAAAAGTAATGCCCGCGGTTGTTTGGGCTCATTTCTGGGTCAAATCACTTCATATAAAATTATGGCATCAAGCTTCAGCGATTTAATGAGCTTTTAGACAATTTGACCCATACCGCACGGGGACAATTCTGAACCTCGTGCCTCACAATGGCATTTTGAACCCCGTGACCTACAATGGAACCATTATAATGTATTTTGCTTGGCTTTAGCAGGGAAAAAGGAGAACTTAGCGTTCAGATTGGGTGAATGGCGGGCTCGGGATGCAGATTGAGGCGGCGCATTAATTCAATCATTAATATTCAAATTGAGACGGCAAATACCGGCCAAAATGACCGTTTTGCGGCCGCTGTAGCGTCTTATTTCCTGTACAGTGGTGCTCGATTTATGTGCACCATGGTGGTTCACCACATTGGGGCTAGAGACTGACTCTGGACAACTTATGGAGGTGAAGGATAGACAGACGGAAGGTTTCCTGACCACTCTCATCTAATGTTAATAGGGGCTGCGTCTTGCTTGCGTAATATATTCAGCGCCCCAAAAAAACTTAAAGACCGGGCTTGATGTATTTTTCAGGATTCCCGCCTGCCTCTTGATTACCCCTATTTCTTTGATGCTTCGCCCCGCCCTCGATTGCGCATCGACATTGACGAGGCAAGACAACAGCATTATACTCAGCAGTGCGGAGAGTACCGAGTTGTAAAGGGTACGAGGGGGGCAGCGTCGAGGTGAGTACCTCCAATACTAACCTGCACTCCCCATCCCTCCCCCTAGGGAAGGTGGCCGTTATATATACAGCGGCTTCGGCGGGAATTGCGTGGCCCCGGCACGATGCCAAAAATTTACGCAGGGCCCTTGGCTCTTAGTCCGATCATTAGGGTCTATCACAGAATGGAGAGCTTCCAGGCCCCGCTTTTAATGAGGGACGAGAAGTAAAAATGAATTGTTCAGATTCACACTTGCTCGGGGCCCTCCATTCTGAATAGTTAAGTCGCTCTGGGAAGGGACAACAGCAAGAGACGAGCATCCGGAGGCCAAGAGAAGCCGACGGAAGCAGAAAAAGAACGAGAGTGGCAGGACTCCTGACGTGTCAAGATTATCAATCAGGCCATACTAGTCGTTCCGGATGCCCCCATTTTGTCCCCATTACTCTCCCTCTCCTGCCCTCGAGACAGGGCGATCTCGCAAACGTACCCACATGCCAGACCAGCGCAAATATCGCAACCGAATCTCCGCACAGGCGTCGCGCGACCGCAGGAAGGCCCAGCTTTTACACCTCGAGCGCCAGGTGACGGAGCTTGAAGAAACGAACGGACGGCTGTCTAGCTGAAGCAACCCTACAACTTGACTACCTTACAAAGTCCAGCGCTGCCGAGGGACGGTCGACTGGTCTCACCCAACTTGCCCCCCAACCCAACATCTTTATCTTGCAAACTTCCGAGGCGCCCGGTAGTGGCCAAGTAACTATGTCTTATCAGTATCCACTTTCACGCTTCACTGACTCAACCCTCTCTAAGAAAATTATTCACGAAGACCACAACTCTTCCCACCGTTCGGGTGATGCTTCGGTGTATTATGGTGAATGCTCCACCCTCCCTGCTTACCCAGACATCATGTCCACCGTCAAGAAACCCGCCTCCTTTGCTAAGGCACCCAAGAAATCTGCCAAGTCGAAGACCACTTCCTCCCACCCTCCCTGGGTCGATATGATCACGGTACTTGTCTTCTTTCTCGCTGTTGCTCCTCCTTCGGCCTCGCTACGTGCCGGATCTTCCCTTCTCGGTTGGTGCCTAGATGCGCGGTCTCCAATGCGGAAGTTGACCGGTCAAGACCGCTGGTCGCCGCATGTTGGTCACCGATTATCGCAGTGCGTGCTGACGTCTGTTTTTTGCAGGAATGTATCACTGCTCATCCCGAGGATACTCGGCAGGGCGTGTCCCGCCCCCAGATCAAAAAGTAACCCTTGAAACACCCTCGCTGCTGTCACCTCTAATCTTTGCTGCAGGTTCGTCGAGATGAAGTACAAGCTCTATTGGTGCGGCCCAGAACACCCAGCTGTCCAAGGCTCTCACAGTGGGAAGGGAGAAGAACATCTTCGTTTTGCCCAAAGGTTCTTTCTATATTTATCTCTCCTTCGAACCAGCCACGGACATGATATTGCAGGGCCGTCTGGTCCTGTGCAGAAGTCACGGGCCAAATCAACAAGGTGTTGCTCGTACACACGGACAGCGGAGCATACAGTAGTAGCTTAAATACATGGGATAGTGAAAGATCTACGCACAGGAAGGATCCGGAAGAGATGAGAAATCGACAACCCACGATAACACAGACGAGTGGACATAGCAAAGACTGGAGGGATCAGCTATCCATGGCTACGGAGGTATCAAACTGCAAACCATCAGGCAATAGATGTCCGAGGACGGAGAGGGAGCCAGGTACGAATCTTGGTACAGGCGGCCAGTGCGCACACATGCGTTCGAGGAAGGGGTTAGTACCATTGTAAAATAGTGCCGCATTTTGGAAGTAATTTGCGCGGGTGGCCAGAGAAATGGGCAAGAAGGATGTGTGTACCTGTGAGTCACATCCATTTTCGAGTGTTTTGACCGGTTTGGGTAGGGAAAAGGGAATGGACACAATCAATTTTGAACCCCATGCCTCATAATGTATTCCAGCCGTGTTCCGCAGAGATAAGAGAGCCATATTGCACCACGTGCCTCACAATGACATTTTGAACCCCGTGCCTCACAATGGAACCCACTATTCAGTGCATTATAATGTATTTCGGCTGCTTGTTTTTCTTTGCTTTTCTTCGTGCACAAGTGGAATGAGTACGAATTTTAAGCTGGAATAATGTTCCCCATGAGGCAATAAGTCCTCGCGAACGCTTATCGGAAATTTAACCACCTGCGACTGCTGTTGTACAATATTCTTTGAATTTTCCAATTCTGGGCTCATTTTCTCTGCATACCCTTTGTACACAAGTTTGGCGAGGCCTGCTATGGGAAAATCCATAAGCAGTACGCGCACAACATCCAGCATGCTGAGATATGCAGGGGGCAAAATATTTCTGCAGTCATCGGCCTCTGTGTTCCGCAGAGCCATTTTAAACCACGTGCCTCCCAATGGCATTTTGAACCCCGTGCTCTAGACTCGCGACCAGTTCGTTTCCAGCACTGATCACGGGGGCAAGAAGATCAGTGCTGTGAAACGACTGGAACATCATGTCATCATTTTGGCTGATGGCGCCAATCGTGGTTTCGGACTTAGGAATTTCAGCCCCTCCCCTGCCTTCCCATACTTTCAGAATGAAGGAGCTCAAGGCCCAGGTTATCTAGAGAAAGTTGCTACAATTTTCATTTTGAATTGATGGAGCATCACTTACTTTTGTGCAAAATCCAAAACAAGTTGGTCTCATTCAATTTAGAATTGAAAACTGTCCATCTTTGACTATACAACTTTTTGCACTTTTTCTGAAGGTATGGGAGGTCAAATCCCAAGTCCAAAACCTCGTTTGGCGGCATCAGCCAAAATCGCAGCATGACATCCCAGTGGTCACTAAATTTACAGTTCGGCTGAATCGAGGCATGCAGGGAGCATAATATTCCTGCAGCGTTCGGCTGACCCCAGCTACTGTACCTGCGCCACCAGTTTGCCATTCTGGCATTCTTTTCCAGCGTGCAAGGAGAGATGTTGCCAGACTGTCGGGCAATAATTTTAAGTACCTCCATGCACTTTTGTTGGTCCTTTCTTTGAATGAGCAAGACCATACCCAGGTGCTCGCAATCGAGTTGTTCACACAGGAGGGATAGGTGGTTGATTCTATGGTTGTGCATTTATCAAAAAAAAAAAAAAAAAAGTCACTGGGACCACAAGCTCTGAGTTTTGTTTATATCTACTGTTCTACATGCGGGGTTGAACTGACACTGAAATGCAACCACTTGCCCGAATGGGCCATGTGGCTGTGCCGTAGCACAGAAGAAGTCGATGAAAGCACGTTCTCAGGTTCAGGAGAAATATGCGGAGTTGAGGTGGTGCTTTGTAGCGCCCTCTTCCCCTGGGTGCCATTATGTGTGGGGCGAGTTCTAAGGAGGTTATTCCAAAAGATGTGACCTGCAGAGGGAGGTACACTGAAAAAAAAAAGTTCGGCCTTCGCCCGATTTGGGACTTGTTCAACTGTGGTGACTAAGCGGTTTGCACCATAAATCTCAAATCTTGGAGGAATCTGACAAAAAATGCGGTTTGATATGAAGTTTTGACCGCCACCATACTAGGTCCTGATCTTCATTTACAGCCGTTTGCAGAACATAAGGCGCGGTCGGTTTTTTTATTTTTTATTTCAACGGTTTCCAGCAGAATCGGCGCCACGGGCTCAATTTTGATCCGATTGTCTTGGGAGTAGGTGCGTTGTATTACCCTCTTTATAAAATTATGTCTGTCCGTCTGTCTGTCTGATCTGGAGTTGGTACTGCCCTTGCACTGCATCCGGGCGATCGTTGACAATAGGTTTAGCCAGAATCCTCGGTGCTGATCGATTACTTGCCTAATTTTCTAGGGCTAGAGGATGATGATATTGGGTCTTCCATGGTGGGTTCCATGAACGTGGGTGGGTTCAAACGTTCCAGTATGGAACCCACAGTGGAAACTCCACTAACTCCACTGTGTTTTCCATAGTGGAACATTAGCTGAAAAGTAACATCCATTGGAACACCGGCGTAACAAAGGATATCTAAAAATTGTACACCTGCTCCCTTAGTTTGACATCGGACCCCCGACAATTCCTTTGGAGGCTAAGCGCAAAATTCCGGAGATCCTGGACACTTTTTATTTTCCCATGCTTTCTGAGACTGCGGCAATCGTGCTTTCGAGCCGGCCGTCACTTTTAGGATTTTTGGGTCAGGAAATTTCCTCGATTTTTGTTCAGACAGCAGACCCTAGCCTCCAAAGGGATTGTCAGGTGTCCTTTTGTCAGCGCTTTCTGTATGAAATGGTTTGGGATTTGTTGGTATGTAGGGCAGATGACCTTCTGATGTTCCCATGTCCGGCACCAGCGGTAGCAGGCGGTGATCGGGCCAATCACCGTGGCCTCGGTGACTATGAGATCTCAAAAATCTCAAATGTTTGGAGAAACGTAAATGTACAGTGAGCACTCTTCCAGAACCACAAGATCGTCCCTAATGCAAATTTGTTGACACATGTTGTTTCCTCGACCCTTATACAGTGGCAGTCGTCACTTCATGACTACCGCTTTGGGTGTAAACAAACACAAACTTGTAACCTTTTCAGCAGTCGGGTAAAAACACTTGTTGTCTCGCAAACAGTGGGAATCAACTCAGTTTGATAGCAGCTATCCAGCTTGTAAAGGGCTACGCTG
Source organism: Mycena olivaceomarginata (assembly GCA_029378375.1). Lineage (NCBI taxonomy): Eukaryota > Fungi > Basidiomycota > Agaricomycetes > Agaricales > Mycenaceae > Mycena > Mycena olivaceomarginata. The sequence goes on from JARKIC010001262.1 coordinate 19,587, forward strand.
TACAACAAGTTTTTACCTTTTGGACCCGAAAAAAATGACCGATTTGTCAGCATTGCACAGCCACCCACCAATCACCGGCTGTTACAACTCAGACCGGCCAAAAAATGAGGTGATTAATTGTATTGACTGCTTATTTGGGCTGCATTTGAAGCTTCACATGCTGGAAACAGCCAGAAAAAAGTCACAAAAAGTGCTCAGAGGGCGTAAAAAATGACCGATTACATAAGCAAAACACAATCTTAGTGCCATTCGCATTCTTTTCATCAGGTTTCTCTTCAAAATTTTCTTCTGAGGGCAGGAATCCCAATTCGTGAGGCCCCATGTGAGTTGCAAGGAAGTGCCGACTGCCACTGTAAACTCTTCAAGGATGCTCTTCGAAGTCTAGCCTTCGGAAAGAAAGCGACATACTTACATCCCAGCCACCTTTCCTACTATTTTGGCCTGTGAATATGTTCCCGGTGAGTTACCGTTACTCTGTTGATATTCCAGCCTTAATTCCTTTCTTTACCTAGCGTGGGACCAAAGTGTTTTACTGGAATGGCACCGGGCAGACGGTATACGGGACGGTACAACAGGTGGAGCATATGGAGGACGTGAGTGCAAATACTTCTTTGTCTGTCATTGAGCTCACATTTTCCCAGGGAACTATGGTTGTCAAAGTTCGTGACGACAATGGCCAGACTGTTGCTTGCCGTACGCCGACGCGTTCAAAACCAGACCTTTTAACTGAATCAATATTCCAGAGCAAATAGTGTACACAAAGTCACCTAGACACAACCCTTTGGACTCTCTTGTACTTTCATGCCTGCATGCTGCACTCCTACGAGGGTACTCTACGTTACTGTGGCGCAGGACAAAATTAGACTGTTGTAGCTATCTCCTTTCTATAAGATCCTGTACCTGAAAATTTTGTACCCTAAAAGTTGGAAACAACACACCTCATGCTCAGCCGAAAGATTACCGAACGATCAGAATTAGGAAAGCTGACCTGCCATTTCACCCGAGGCACCAAGTCACGGGCTCAGGAATCCCTTGCGCAGGTTCTGGCTTCTTGCAGCTTAGCACCTCACGTACACAGAAGTCTCTCAGGTAGAAATCTTTGCGTGGCCTTTGAGTTGGTTCATGAGCGCCCAACTCTTCAGTTTTCCGTTTAGGAAAGTTGCTGATAATATGAAAAATTAAGCAACGATCATGATGAAATGTGCCAGAACCCAGTGGTCTTTCGCAGCACGGAGGTGAATCTGGCACGATCTCGTGCGGTGATGAGGTGTGCATAACAGCACGTTTCGAGCTCCTCGACGGCCGTGGCGTACGTGCTCTCCCGATTAATGAGCCCGAACTGTCCGTGTCGTTGTCCATCTCAAACTCGTCGGAGTCTGGGAAACCGGAACCAAGCCTGGGGGTTGGAATAGCCCGGGGCGTCGGTATGCACTGAATCACTGGAGGCGGGCGGGCGAGAGACGGGCGTGGGTGGAAGCCGTGCGCGCTGCACTCGCGGGGGCGTGCTTGGACGCGGCGCGGCTGCAACGGCAAGCGGCGTAGACATGGGACCAACTACAAAGTTTACCTGTGACTCACAGGTAAACTGCATCCGGTTTCTCTCTAACGGCCGCGGCACGAGCCCTGGGAAAAACTCCAGCGGGTTCTGCCATCCAGAAGTACCTTGGCTTGACAACTCCCCGAAAACCCTCATTTTATTGAAGTCGCTCTTGAGAATAGCAATGCTTCCGCCACTTTTGACGACATCCTGCGCACGTTTCATGAGTATGACCGGACAAGACGAGACTGAAGACCCACCAGCGCAGCCTCGATCATAGGTACAAGCTTCAGGCAGACAATAGAGTTCGCCAGCGCGGGCGCGGTGCCAACAAGCGACATCCACTCGTTGGAGATCGTACCGAGGAGGAAGTTGCAGCGCATACTAATAAAGGTGTCAATCGCGTCTGCGCGCATGTCCTTCTTCCGCGCAGTAGAGCGGGAGCCAATGATCTGGGTGCGGCCTCCAATTGCAACCACCTACTGCGAGTAGCCGGCTTTTTGACACTGGCAGCTGGAGGAGGTGCGGAGCGTTCTGGTATGAGCGAAGGGTTGAAGTACTGATCGCCGTCGAGGTCCCTGCGTAGCTTGAGTACACAAAAAAAATTGCTTAGGCTTCGTGCTTACAGTAGCTAAATGGGTAACGAAACGGTCAGCGTTATATTGCAAATAGAAAGACGAGAAGGAAATTTCAAAGCACGAAACCTTGATATCCATAATCTATGGCCTTAAATTCAGTGTGCAAGAAAATTTCCTAGTTGCTAGCTGCACCTCTCGTCGAGAAAGCCTGCCGCCATTTGTGATGGCCTATTTCCTTTTTTATACGCGTAACGAAAAACCCGCTTCAAAATGATCGAACGCGAGTTGGTCACCTTAAACAATCATAGCAATGGCTTGAACAGGTCGTCCCCGTTGCCGTCCATGCTGATACTTTCTTACTATTGGGGTATAAGTACGTTGTTAACACTGTATTTCTTGCGCCATTACAGCACTAGGCACAATCAATCAAAATTAGAAAGATGACTTTTTACCTCCACAACTGGGTATTCTATACAAACAGGATTTGGTACGTAAGGAGCACAGACTGATGGAAATTGGCAGATTTTTTTTCGGAACCCAACGGCCAATAGTCCAGCAACAGTATCAATATTTTCGTTACACATCATTTTTCGTTACGCATTTAGCGACTGTACCCGTCGCCCATCCGGTCTCTCACTGTGGGAGCCCGAGGCAGTGAACACTTTTCGTAGGTGAATTTCATTATAGTAGAAATACGAAGTAAATACACCGCCAAAGTGCCACCAGGCAAATGCCAGCGGGAAAGTTCATATGGTGGCCACAATCTTTGACAGCTGAGGTCAGGTTGCCACTAGGTGGATGCCAGCTGTGCTTCATAGCTGGAATCCCATGGCTTGAACATTGTCCTCGCCGAATTGGGACATAAATCCGAGAAAACATGAATTTCACTCAGAACAATATCGCCTCGTCTTTGGACATGGGAAATGTGCTTCTATTGCTACTCCGACCTTCAGCTGAATTTATTGTGCCATCTTATGCTTGCAACAACCTACCCTCCAGAGGGAAATTGCGATCAGATGACTTTAATCAGACTTGGAGTTCGCGTAGGTTTGAGTGGCACTTCAGCGAGCAGATGCTCATCTTTGGGAAGAAGCAGCAGTTTCCGAGGTTAACTCTCTTCTTGAGAACTGCACTTGGGATGTTGTTGATGCACCACCAGATGTGAAGCCCATTTGCTTGCAGTGGGTCTTTGTTATCAAGCACAGGTCTGCCGTCACTACATAATACCAAAGGAAAAGATGTGTGACTTTGCAGGCCTCGACAAAGCAGCATGCCATGGGCGTTTTGCGGGGAGCTCGAGCAGTGTCGTAAAATTCGGGAACGTCTCGACCCAGGTTGTTGTTGTATGACGACTGCGTAATCAGTGGTAACGAGACAAGGGAAGTTGGGATGCGATCCAGCTCACCATGGAGGCGAACATCCGTGACTAGCGTTGTGTGTTCTGAGAGGTTGGTGGCGGGGGCGGCGAGTGTAGGGGATGGCTGCTCAACTCATCGTCTGATAAACCCAGTGGACATCCCGTAGCTATTGTGCGGCTCGAATAAAACCTTGGAATGCCTTCAACGTGTACATCCGTTTGAGACCAGCGCTAACCCTATTTGATGACGGTGCTCAACTTATTTGTAAAACTCTTGACGTTGTGGATACGCTTGAGCGCTTGGGACCTCATTCAAGCACTCATTTTCCATCTGTGCTGTCCTTGAAGAAATTAAATTCGTGTGGAAATGGAACTTCGGAACACATTCGCATTCCCCTCAGAAAATTCTGGGGGATTCGCAAGAATGAATTGCTGTGGGAAGGGAGCAGAGCATAATGGATGCGCGTCGATGACATCTGATTGATATTTGTGGCCACCAAACTAAACCAGCAACAAATCGACCATTCGTTCAGTGATCTCCGTCGCATTTGAGAGAAAACGTCCGATCTTAACTGCGTACTATGGACACACTTCCGGGCGAAAAAAGTGCCATGATGCTCACATTATCCAGAGTCGAATCGTTTCTGTGATCAAGGATGAGAATGCCAACGGCCACTCTCAGTTCCAGCCTGTTGAGCAATGCAAAATCAAATCAGAGTCGCCACAAAAAGAAAATGTATTATCTGAGACTGGGTAGCCGGCCACCTTAGCACTTTTGACCTCAAGCCCGTACACAGAGTGACCTGGACAGAGGTATATGGGGTCTGAAACAAAGGTGTGGATCCTACGAGTGATATGAGATATTTTGCGCAAATTTACATGATGTTCACATGACTCGCCGAATTTCCTTTCCGGCGGTATCCCAAAAGGGGAATAAACGTGGTAGCTGGCCATCCCGCTATACAGCTCGTTCGCACTCATGCTGGTCACCCCGGCACATCCCAAATCATCAATTGGATACAAATGAATTATTCTACACACTCAAACTGTACATCTGAGGCATATGAAGACCATAGTATTTTCTTTCAACTCAAGGACGATGGGTGGAATTGTTGTGTAGACTGAATGGCGCGCGCTACAAGGAGCAGAGTGTATTGGTCACCAAAATTAGTTCCCAGATGAATGAATAACATACCTTAGCACATATCTATCACCCAAGATGAGCCTCACATACCGAGAACTCCTCGGAAAAAAATCCATCTATTTGCGCAAATGAAATTCGGTGGTTTTGGGTAGAACCCGTTTCCAACCGCACGTTAAATTGGCCAGTACTCGATCAATGTTTTACCAACTCGGATGATCTTGGATTGATTTGAAAGATGATCCAGAGGCACAGGTGGTCCATATTTGACACTTTGAGTACATGTCAAAATTGGTACTCAAGAATGAACTGTTGATACCAGAGAGTAATTTATTTCTGACGCAGTCGGTAAGGTGTGCCACATATTCCAATATTTCAGACTTGTTTGCCGCTCTTTCAGTTTTCAGAATCATCTGCATTCAAGAGGATCGGCCTAGAATTGATTGAGAACGGGCCGTCGGCGCGTCCCGTTTAACGCAGACGGCCCGAATTTTGTGATGTTCAATTCTTTCGAGTTACCTGGCATATAGCACCTGATTCGAAAGTACGCTCGAAAGCGCGTTGAACGCATCTAAATTCAACGTAAACGGTTGAGAATTGACCGAGAAAACGGCTCGGCAATCGGGCGAATTATCGTAAGGATGCCAATCAATGGATGGAGGGAAGACATGGCGGTTTCGTCTATCGGGTCTACACCAGGCCGAGGTCAGGCTCGCTGAGTGGAGACAATTCTGCCGAAACCGCTGGGTAAATAGATTCTCGAGGAACCAAGCGGCAATGATGTTGTCGTGTCCACCAGCTACAAACGGAGGATGGCAGTGGCGTCTTCCGAGATAGACTTTCCGAGCCGGGGGCTGTTTACGATCAAATAGTTCCCCTCGATGACGGTGTAGCTCTACCCACAATCCACCCACATGCCAACCCGTTTTTCATAATCGCAAATGCGGGGCCAAAGCTCGAATCCCACTTCAACCTTTTACCCCCTGCCGTGCAACGCGATCAGGACATCCTGAGCGACATCTCTCTGATGCTCGCACTATGGGTCAGGTGGTCGAACGCTCTACCAACTGAGCAATGGAGTCAAACTGTCTCAAACGAGCAGTTATCACTGCTCAACCATTGATATTGGCCATGACGCCCACATCGACTTCACGAGCTGTCGACTTCAGATCCTTGATATGCGAATAACGGCCGGATTCCATGAGCACAGAGTGATAGAGAAGGACGCAACTCGCATTGACAAAGCGGGCAGGTCCGAGCAGAAGGTAGTCCTTCTTCATCTGTTCAGAGCAGATGATGCTGAAATCTTTGCGAACGTTCGAGCCATCAAGGTCATGCTTTTCAAAATGCCCAGATACTTGTTGGGCTCGGTAAAAATGCCACAGGCCAAATACAAAAAATCTGAGCCACCCAAAAATTGCACAAGGACCAGGGCTATCCATTTCCAGTGAGCACACCTGAAACAAAGGCCTTCGAACTGTGGTACAAGCCAAACTGTTTCTTTCAAGGTCATGCTTTTCCAAATGCGGTCCGATGGGAAGAGCGAGTTTTGCTGCAAATGCTCCCAGCCTTGTGCCCATTGCAAACAATGCCACCACTGCGGCAAAGCACCAGCATTTTCTGAGCTACATGGGCTCTATGTTTGACGGCTCGAGGTCTTCGGGGTGAAGTTTTTGTTATCCCCAGCTTCTGCGAGGTGCTCGGCGAGGAATTCAATCAAGCCCGTCTCATCCGGGACACGCCAGACAGCGGCACCGGTGGTTGGAAGTCCGGACGTCAAGTTTGTGGGGCCGGCATTTGGCGCCATCGGAAGGACGATCCTGCGAGTTCAGGGAGGGTAGAGCAACGCGCGCGTAGAGTTCCTTAAACACATTTTGAATCCACTGGTGTGACCCTGTAAATGAGTCAGGTACCCACGGTTTTGTCACAAACTTTCCCAAATCCAAATTCGGATCCTTGACGACCCGTGGCGACGGTTACCCGAACCCGCGAGTTGGGTTTCGGTTTCCCGCCAGACTAGCGTGTACAGACGGCATTCGCGAAAGTGGTGTTTCATGTTGTTTTGTGTTCTGACATGATTATATGTCTTTGCGAGGACTTTCATAAATCATTTCAAAGATGTAACAGTGTATGATACATGGTCCGTCCATAGAGGCTCGGTCAGGTGAAGAGGCACCAGGGGTGCCCTGAGGGCCTTTTGAATTTGAATGATGCGCTAAATTTATAAGCGTCCCGTGCCCACTCCCCGCTCATTGTACTCAGTTTGAAAGACTGTGTTCAATTTCAATGACCCGACTCGTCATGTTACATGGTTGGCAATGTGCAACCTTGTTTGGCCTGCTGGGACCCCCCAAACTCAATAAGAGTTTTGGAGCGAGGATGAAGGGAAAGGTAATTTCACGCAACTGGGCGTAGTTTATAGGTAACAGACGAAGATGGGATTTTGAATGTGGTGGTCACAATGAAAAAGCAAGATGAAGTCCACCATCTGGAGGTAATAGAGAGTTTGCGCAGAGCCACCAGGTCAACTGATGGCTATTTTTTCTCTGCAGCCAGCATATCTCTCGGGGTCTTTTAGCCACCATATATAGCCCCTGTGGAGAGGATTGCATGGTGGCTATCTCGAGCTGAATGACTGCACTGCACACTGGAGAGAGCAGCCACCAGTTAGACTGGTGGCTCTGCGCAAACTCTCTAATATTCGTGCAAATGGGGCAGGATGAACGCAGAGATGCAGAGGCAACAGATTGGGAATGGGGGCTGGGTGAACTCGTGGAGACTGGAAAGATGAGATGAAGACAGAAGGGAGCCAGGATGGAGGTCTCTAGCCGGGTGAAGGTAACTTCCGTGAACACTGGGGAAGATACAGGCCACGGCCTTTTGGAATTAAGGTAACACATTCGCAGGATGAAGGCGGGATTTTTGATTGCTGTGGCCTAGCCAGTCACAATCTCTTTCTGGCCAGTCGGCGACGTTTACCCCTGATGGGAGTATGTGCCGAACTTCGGCATGTTTTACTCCCCCTCCGTTCCTCACGGGGCCTGCGGATCCGTTTCCTACATATAAGAACTGTTCAGGAAAGTGAATGCAGCATCACTTTGAAATCTGTGGGTATGTAACCATTGTCTCAAGTAAAAATCGACCATTACCTAAGACAGACCCAAGCTGGCCCCAGGTTATAACATAACAGGAATCAAAATGATAAAACTATTACCGATGATTGCTGTCCTCGCGACGACATTGATCATAACAGCGAGTTCACGACCGACAAAGGAGAACGGTCAGTGGGCCGAAGTTTTCCTTATAAGCGAGTCATTCTCATCCAAGATTCACAGTGCTGGATATCAAGATATCGTTCAATGGAACATCATTCGAACTCGAAGTTTCCGAGAATGATGAATTGCGTGTCCCGGCCGCGGGTGGGTCTGGCCCACTTCAAACAGCATCTTCAATCGGAGGTGAAAATCCCGGAACATCGGCTTCTTCAATGACGGGAGGATCGGCAATGACAGCGCCGTCGTTGAGCCCCATGTCTTCTCAATCCGCAACGGCGTCCAGCCCCGGAGTTTCCTCACTTCCGAACCTGTCAGCCAACGAGTCCCACGTCTCTTCCCTGAGGAGTGGAAGCAGTATGATGAGTCACTCCAACATTATGTCTGTGATTGCTGCATGCCTTCCAACCTCGGTGTTCCCTGTAGGCACTACTTTCGCATTTGGATTGACGTGCAAAATATGCCGTTCCACATCTCTTTGATTCGCCCAAGGTGTGTGGTTCTTTATCAATGGTTGACTGTAGATTAATTTCGTTCCACCTCCCAGATGGTATCAGGATTCAGCCCTTGCGGCGGAATCTGCCGTCTGTAGAAATCGTGAACTCGGGGCCAAAGAATTCAGGCTTCCAACCAAGACCATCCGATCTGCTTTTGCTTCAAATCCCCTTGACAATACCTCTCACGAAACGACTCCTCCACCACGCACACAAACCGTTCCCGCACGGGATGTGTTCCACAATGTGCAGGCTGCAATTCGACCTCCGATCGCCGGTATCCAGACGCGTGAACAAGTGACAGATTTGATACAAAGCCTCGAGGACTTGCAGTACGTGTCAATAATCTCGCTTTCCATGTAATGTTGACTTTTGACTCAACTCGGCTGCAACAGTCAACGCAATGTTGATGAAGCTCGGCAAGATCAGATTATGGACCCTCCTGTTATCTCTCACAAGGGTCGGCCTCGTACCAATCACCTCACAAATGCCAGAGAGGGCCGGCAGCGGGGAGGCGGCACCCGATCGAGCGGTCGCGTGCAGGCACAAAGAATGGACCCAGCTCCTTCCACATCGCAGGTTGGCCGAGCATACAAATGCTCCTTGTGCCGCCAGGAGGGACACAACCGGTCCAATTGTCCTCTGCGATAGATACACGTACATGTTGGGGTTGTGAATCTATAAAATGACACTATTGCATTGTGCTCAGGATAGTTGTACTGTACGACATGTTTGGAATCTTGGCACCAAACGCGTCATCGTTTGGACTTCTCCCGGAGTAATGGCTTCGAATCAACTTCGAATTAGGCCTCATGTTCAACTCATGTTCTCTCACACTCACGCTGAGCTCCGCAGCCCACTTAAAGTAATTACCACCCAACTTACCTTGCCTTTTGTCGTTAATTCCTAGGCCTTCAAATCAACTGCAGTGTCGGAATTTGTTTGGCGCGAGTATCTGGCCCGACACCGCACATTAGGTGACCGTGTTTGCCGACGGTATGCCCGGTGTCATGATCACAATGATGCCGGTGAGGAACCCCCGAACATCCGGGCTTCCAAACAACACGCTTACGAAATTGGGGCTTCTCTTGAAAGCCGGGCTTCCAAATAGAATAATACATTGGCTATGGGCCTGGGGGAAACACGGGCCGTACGGTGACAGGACCACCAGCAGTAAGGAGTATAGGTAATATGTTCATTTCAGATAAGGTAGATAGGTGATATAAAAAATACTCGGCGGCTTGGGTGGACGTCTCCGTCATTGTCAGATGGAGATTTCTGGTGCCGAATGGAAAATGGAACCACTCACAAGTGGTAGGCCCAAGGACGCCACGCAGAGTGGACGTGGTGAATTACTGAACCCAATTAAGAATAAATGTGCAGCGAAGACTGTTGTAGCTATATCTGCAAGGGGCTGTTAGAGCGAAGAAGAAGTAAAATTATCTTTTGGTACGCGCCGAATCGTTTCCAGCAGCTGCAATCTTCCAAGCTTTCAGTCTGGGGAAACCCTGGAGTAGCACTCTCCACAGTCTTCAGGACCAGTCCTACGGTTTCCCGGTACCTTTCTTCGATCTCAGCCACGCTCAAAGTTTCCCGGGATCTTCCATAGACGATGACTTGATAAAGCGGTTCTGGGACCCCAGGGGCGGGTCTCCGATGAGTGGTAATCAGAACACAATCCATGAACTTCGCTAGCACGTTGTAAGTTGGTTGAAAAGACAAAGAATCGTGTAGGTGGCGTACATCGCCGACGGGGTTTGCTTGGCGGACGAAGGACTACGGGTGCTCGGCGAGTCCTCACGACGCGTGTGCTGCGGGGCGGAGACATTCTTTTTCTTGGGTGGTTGGTGAAGAGGGTTATTATATATGGGCATACTGGCGTAAAGGCCGAAGCCCGCCGTCCATTCGAATCAAATGGAACGCTAGGTGAGACCTACCCTTTTTGGGACAGACAACAGAATAACCGACCCGAGTTAGCGGATAATCCAGACTCCGGGAAATCGCACCGGTCTGCCGGGCCCTCATCTACATACACAGCCTCGGTAATGAGGACAACAATCTCAGTGGCGGTATTAGCGTAGCATTCGGATCAGTTCCGGTCTGGGTCCCATCACAGGGATCCACAGAGGCCGGGCCGGCTACGCTCTCGGGTCAATTGACACAAACGGTAGCTCTCCATACCAAGTCACGCTTTTCAAAATGCGTAATAAAAGAAACAAGCTAGGCTGTATTTGTCAGGGATAAGGAAACACTTGAAAGATTTAAGCTTTTACCATCAAACTTTAATTGTGAGCGAGAATATCGCAGCCAGGATTCAAATTGTACTCGAGTAGGGTCATACAGAGAGTCTGAAAATCGGATCGAGGGAATTTTCTACACCCGTTTACCTCTAGACTAACAGACAGCGAAAATTGCTTTATGATTCACGTCAATCACTGCGTCTATTTTCGAGAATGTAACGGCAAGCGAACATGGGTGACTGTTTGGGTGGATGACTTGCTCATTTTGTCGACTTCACGGCAGGAAGCCAAGAAGACACCATCAATAGAGGCGTCTTTGGATGGGTTAATACTACCACGACCTTATTAAACGCCACCATTGCTGGAGCGTACTCAGATGTTCAAAACACAATGAACAGCGCATTCGGAGGAACCGTGCTCGACTCGCCAATTCAAAACTTCATCCAGTGCGTCTTGGGCAATAAGGTTGATGAGATCGAGACAGCGTTAACATTCCTGCAAACCAATCTGGTAATCAATGTACCTCGGTTGAACAGCAGCACCCTACTACTCTTAGATGATGCCATGAGTGAGGTAGTACAGGCAATTGCCGAAGCTGCAGTCGGGGGAACCGCGATAAACCCAGCAGGATTGGTAGGAACACTCGTGGACTCTTATGGAGAATCTTTGAAGAAGGAGCAGTTCATGTATGAAATATTCGCGGCATTCTGGGTTGGTGTTGTGGTCCTTGGGGCTGGCTTCATAATGTGGGGAAAGTTCAAAGACATTTTGACTTTTAGAAGTGTTGGCATTAGTGAGTGACTGGTTGGGCATTGAATGCTGTCCATTCAGCCACCCACGTCTTTCCCCCCTTGACATAACCAGCATATCCTTTCTTTGTCCTGGATGACTTGTACCACTGGTCTGTAGTCTGGCGGCCATTCTCCAGTAAAGACGACCCAGATGGCAAGTCCGATGAAGGCACCGCAGTAGTCGTCGATTTTGCCGATTTTCCCGCTGTTTTAGTTTTATTTTTTGCGGCGGAGGCAGTGGTAGGGGCAGCAGTGGATGCAGCCTTTTTAAGCGTGGAAGTTCTGTTAGATTTCCGCGTGGAACCAGAGGTCCTCGTTCAAGGCATGGCAGAGTGCGTGAAGAAGAGCAATAAGCGCTGGTCCAATTAGAAGGCAGATAAGTAAGCAATGAGGCGGCTGGTGAACCTGCCGGCCATTCATTGCACTCAATTTGATCGCAATCAACGACTAATATTCGCCAGGAAGCCGGTCCGACTCATTTTGGATTTATGAAAGCGGTTTCGCTCAATTTCAATGTAGCTCCTTCAATTCTTCGCAGAATCTTATATAAAAAAGATAGACCCCCCCCATAAGTATATGCTGCGAATGATTCTTCAGCTTTAACTTCATTGAAATCCGCTCACAGAAAGTGCTTTCATGAATTGATCTCTTGCTGTTATCGCCGGAATCGCTCCGACATACCAAATACTCCGTCATGCCTCGCACTTTTCTCGCCAGCTTGTTGAGTGCGGACAACGGTCCGTACTCCTTCGGACCGACCAACCACTCGCATGGACCCCCCCCCTCCCCCCCCTCCTCAGATTTCTGAGCATGATATCATCAATTTTCTGTCCGACCACCTCTTGGTCTAACACGTTCAAAACTCGATTTATGCCTCTCAAAGTTACAGATTCTGCATTCCAGCACCAAATAGTCATACCAAGAGAAAGAATCTCTCAATTTCGTTGAGAAATGAGCAAATTGACCAATTGCCTTTTTTGGTAAAAATTTTGCATCGGCAATTCAAACTCAGATCGACCGGTCTGTCTATCGACACAATTCACCCACACAGTTTCGATAGACAGATGGTCACCGGTCTATGCCGCGTTGTACAACGCCTAACAACGCGACAATCAAAATGTCAAAAGTCTGATGTTGCAACCCCCGCTCGCGGGGAGTACAATGCATCAATTTCGATTGTGAACGTCATTTCAGACTGCTCATCAGTTGAATCTCAAGCCCGTTCGCATGAGAATCCGGCCATTGCTTCCTACTACTTCCAGAAACGGTTTGAAATTCACTTTGAGCACTAAGATAAGTACCCGGGTAGACAGAGGGTAGACAGAGGTAGATGGAGGTAGACGGAGGTGTGTCTACGGGGGGCCTGAACGCAGTGATATGTGGGTAGACCGGCCCGGTCTAGGCGACATTAGGTCTAGGCGACATTACGCCTAGACCGGGCCAGTCTATCTAGGGCCGGAACGCAGTGACTCACTTCAAATAAAGTTGTGGCAAGCTTCAGTGATCTTATGAGCTTTTAATCCATTTGACCCATACGTTACCTGGCTCACCTGCCCAGAATAAAAACAATGGGTGTTTGTTGGGAGATCGAGTTTGCGGATTCATCCTATCCTATCCTGTTAGTGATAATGGTTGTGATCGCAACGCACTGCGCACTGCTCCTTGCTCCATCCTCTTCCGATGTCGGGGGGCGTGCTATGTAGTATCCTAGCGCATCCTCTGATTTATTCGAGAATTTAAGCTCAAAGGTTCGAGAGTACTATTACCGACTGGGTAACCGGCCCTACTAGGTAACCGGCCACTTCGTCTCTAACAAGGGGGGACCTTCATAAATCTCCGACTTTGGGGAAGGAATAGGACCTGCAACGCTAGTCCATGCCACATTTCAACCGGGAGTGAGTTTCGGATCAAAGGTTATGACACCTCGGATGTCGGCCGATTAGCCCCGATCAGCGTTTCTTTGCTTCCGCAAGACTGCCTTCGCTCTTTCTCTGTCAGTTCTCCATCTTTCAACCACTTCTTGGGCTCGTTCTGCTCCCACGATGCAGGGCTTCAATCCCCGACACCTACGGCGCGCATCCAAGCCACTCACTCTTGCTATGGCCCGGATTATGTATACACCTTCACCTTGAGTGGCTCAGGCTGGTCGTGTTCATATCGTGCGACTCATCCAATCAAAGTTACGTGAGCTGTCCGATGTGACAGCGGCACATCAATGGCTGATGTGCGGCTGGTTTCGGCGCGGAGTCAGTAATATACGCGGAGGGAGCAACCGGCTCATCGGCACTGGTCGGCATTGGCTGATGGCGGCCGCCACTGCCGAGCACCATGATGCCAGCGGAATCCAGTGGCCGCCACTGGGTCCTCGCCTCTCCCTGTACAACAGCCGCAAGCTCAGAAAGCATGTGTTTCGGATGCTTTCCACTGGATTTTGCTGGAATCCATGGGAAATGTCATCAACATGCGGCGAGTTCCACCCAATACCACCGGATTCCGATGGTGTCCACTGGCTGCCCTTGCTAAAACTCACTGATATTTTGCTTGTGGCGGAATCTACTTCTTTGGAGTGTATAATGGTGTAGCCCATAGATCAACACATCGTCCCAATGTTTCACCAGGTTTTCCCCCGCGGCCGCGCCTCGTGCGGCAGTGTAGATCAATGTTAATTCAGCACGGTGTTGAAGGTAGGCAAAAGGTAGGACTAATTTCTTCTGTTATCACCTCGTACAATGGAATTGTTGTAAATGTTGAGATATCCTGCCAATAAATAGGGCATATGGAAAGGATTTATTGTGTTTCCCACGTCCAATTAGAGGCCCCTTGAAACTAGACCGAAGTGGAGCGATTTGGACCAGCCAAATAATGTTATACCGTGAGATGCGGGATTATTATATAGGGAGCTCGAAGGAGGCCGCCCCGAAATAAGATACTGCAGCCGTGACATATCTATGCAATCAGTGAATGGAGATTGGGCGCTTCATAAAACTCCATTTCCCGCACCGTGCTTCGCCATCAGATGCAGCGCAAATAATATAAGGCGGTAAGTGGTGTTGTTCCGTTTGGAACTCTTGATTGCGGTGAAGGTCGAGCAGACGCAGCGCCGAAACTGATTGAAACTTCATAAATTGGATAAGATGACCAAGATCTCGTAGTTTGGTTTTTTATTTGCACATTTGCACATTTGCTGACGTTTCGACTGCAGATTGGGGCGATATCAAGACCGATCACATCGAGCGTGGCCTTGTTAAGCTGAGAAACAAGCGCAACGTGCACAAGTCTACAGCTGCACTGCTGACGGTTCCTCCGAGGCCTCGGTATCGTGACTTGCTCGACGAAGACTCCACTGAGCGAGGGCGTGCTTTAGTTTTGACCAAGGCAGGCTGGCATTGTAAACTGTAAACAGTAAAAGCACTACATATTAGTACCTAGGTACTAATTTTGCAATTTGGGCAATAATATTTAGTGCTTTGGGAAGTAATTACTTGCTTTTAAAGTGCATCACTTTAAATTAGTACCTTCAAGGTACTATTCCACCAAGTAGGAATGTCGGCCAAATCCGCCCCACCTGATGAACACTCTTATCAGTTTGGACAGTGCCTCAATTTTCTGAACCATTTTCTATAATGATACTGGCAACTCGCGACAGCAAGAAACATGTTCTGCAGAAGCATTCCAAGATCATCCGCTTATGTTTCTGGTTGTTGGACCAGTCATTGCCGGGGAAATTGTCCAGGAGGAAATCGGGATACCATTGGGAAACCTTATTAGTTTCTTATTGTGTGTTTTACAGCTAATGTCGGAACCGAAGGCGCGGTCAAATTTTTCGTGTTTTGGGATGTTTACAAAGAATTGTTAAAAGCTCAACCAGTTCTCCGCCGATTCGGATGAAACCTAGTTAGATCTGTCGGGCTAATTCATGCGCAATTAGTGACAGAGAGCGATTCATAAAAATATTCTATATTAGGTAATCTGTGCTTTTGGACCATTTTCGTGCCAAATACCATTTTTGATACAGCCGGAATTGCGGATATTTTAGTTGCAGTCCTTGTAGCTCCATTGGATATATTTAGCAATTTTGGCATTCAGAAATATTGCAAGGATCGCATTTATCAAGAAGCCGCGGCTGGTTTTAGTGCGGTTTTGAGCGCGAAATTTAGCTTTAGCCGATCAATCTGCCATGCCGCATAGTGAGCCGGCACTCCGGCTTTTCAGGAATTCATTCACATCCCCGTTCATGCCATAAGTTGGGAGGCGGCGCATCAAAATTTATTACCGAGCCGCGCCTCGGCGGCCGTCGGCGCCATGCAGGGACTTACCATTACAGTGTTCCCCATATCTTATCAATGTTTACCAAACCCCGGGGCTGCCAAATTCTATTTGGCAACCCTCCCTGAGAAATGGGGGCTGCCAGGGGGTTGCCAAAGAAGCCGGGTTGCCAAATAGAATTATCCCTGAAAGTACTCGCATAATAGGGCTAGATACCTATGCTGTGGGCACCTGGAGAAATAAAATAATAATTCCCAAAAAAGGAAAAAAGGAGGAGGAGGGGAGAGAGAAAAGAGAGGTTCTTGAGCTCTTTTGACCTTGTAACTTAGCCCATTCTCTCATGTACTCATTTGAATGAAATTTTACTGTTCAGAATAATTTTTGCGCGCCGCAGCGACACATCTCGAATCATGTGAGGAAACGAATAATACGTGGGAAATTGCCTTTTCAGTTGCTATCGTTCGGGTACCTGCTCCCGCCGGTACCGGTGATGCCAGATAGCTCGCTCAAAACGGTTATTTATTCGCGGCGGCGGCACATCGGGGCTGATTGCAGACAAGTGCAAAGCCATCAGTCTGCCTTCGGGAGGCGCATACTGTACTATTTCATTCAATTCGGCAGGGGGTGTTACGCATTACGGCCCCGTCCGAATTTTGTAATTCGGACGGACGGGTAGAGCGGCGTTACGTCCAAACAAAATTCGTACCGGGCGCAGACGAGCCCTTGGAAGCCTCTGGTTGTTCAGGGCAAAGTGGCAAAGAAAATTCAGACACTTTGGGTCTGTATTTGACATTTGACAGTGGTACTTGGTAATTGAGGTGTGAAACTTGTTAAAAAAATGGGTTAAGGTGTCAACTGGCGAACGGGGAGCGAAAAAAAAATAAATTTAGGCCATTTTCAGCCAATTTCGAGCATTTCAGCGTTACGTTTTGAAAATTCGTCGAACCCGGCCGTTATGCATTACATGTCCGAAAATATTCGGACGAAAAGGCCAGCGTTACGCGTTGCGTCCGAATTGAATGAAATAGTACAGCAACCGCTTCCCCTCCATCTCTCTCACCACCACTACGCAGCACGGAGCCTGCTCAACACGGCGCCTGCTCTACACGGCTGCCCTTCGCGTCCCGAGCGACCTGTCCGCTTCATCAACACGACCTTGGGCTTTGCAGTTGCAAGCACATGGTCTGGTCTTCAGACGAGAACACTTGCGCTGCATTGGCAGAAGGTGCGTCGTTGTTTGTTTGTCTGTTCTTTGCATACTGATTTCAACCTGCAGGCTGAACCTGAATAACCCCACCGCCATTTTTGCGCCGTCACGCTCCTGTTCCCCGCCGCCGTCTATTCTCTGCCGCCCCCGCCCGCTCACTATCAGTACCAACCACCTCCTTTCTCTTGTTGCAGCGAGGCATCACCCTCTGCTACTCGTATCTTGCATCTCAAAACACTAGGGCAACCACTGGCGCGGCGCGACGAATCACGCGCGCTATTTCGACGGCGGGCTCAGCAACAACGACCTCCTGTGCATCGACTGTGTCCCGTGTGTCGCTAGGATGCTGGTAGATTGGGTGGGGTTCGCACACAGGGCATCGTTTGCGCCGGTGCGCGATGCGAGGTAAGTTTGCGTGTTTTTCGTGTGCCGGTTCGTCACTCGCTCTCCAGATTCTTCATACAAATCGACGACATCGTTACGACATAAGCCGGTCCTTGGACGCGTCATCACCATTATCTCTGACCTCAACGCCTTCGACGAGACTCTGACCCCAATTCATCACATACGACTGCTTCCCCGTGCCCAATGTCAACGCCTTCAAATAATTTGACTACCGTACTCAATACCGTCGATACCGTAGCTACTTCCTGAATGACAATGTCATTTGCCCCGTTTCCTTCCCATGCCGCGTGAGCCCGAACTTCTTGCAAACTGCATCTGTAAGTTCCGTGTCCGGTAGGTCCTTGACCGGGATACAACGTCGTACGTTTGGCGCTCGCGACGAGCGACCAGCACACTCGTGTATGCTCTTACCACAGTCTCGGCAGAAGTTCTTACAATGAATCCAACTCCCTTCCAAGAGCGGAAGCGCGACCCACAACCACCAGCACTCTTCCGGCATCCATATGTAAACCCAATCAACCAGAAGCAGCTGTCGATATCCACGACACGCCGTGGTCGCTGCACGATGCCAAAGCGGGTGAGATGATGCTTGCATTCAGGGTTGGACAACGCAGATTGAAGTTGGTGCCGAGGATGTTTAACGGGTCCCATAGGAAGAAGTTGCATGCGAAGATGTCGGTTGGCTTCACATTTGTCTTGTTGAGCAGGAATGAGGTTGCCCTGTGCGGGATCCAGAACGATCCGTTTGCGTAATAGCGCGAGCGCGCGGACGCGGACGCCATGTCGGTTGTGAGCTCGGCACGAATCTCATCGACTCGAGCGGTGAACCACGCAGGGAACTCGCACTTTGCGGTTTCGGCATCGGGATCCTCATCTTCCTCACCCAGTCCCTCGCTGTGGATGAACGAAACAGGGTCGTATTCACGGTCTACATTGGAGTCCGTAATTAAACCCAACGGGTTCGGGGGAGACGACGTCGAGGAGGGAGGTGTCGACGGGGAGGTGTCGATGCCAAGGTCGCGTGCTCGCTGAATTGTGCTGCGAGCTCGTGGGGGTGCAGGGTTCGAAGCAGCACACAGAGCTGCACGAGATGTGGAGTACAGCGCGCTGGTGGAGGCGGTGCTTGCGGGAGGTAGTGTTGTGGGAGGATGCTGGGGAGTAGGGAGCGATGACGGTGACACAGAGGATGTGTGCGTTGGCGGGGGACGTAGAGACAACACCGTCGAATCGTGTTGGTGCGATGGAGCTGCACCGGCTTGAGCAGACGTGGAGGCGGCGGCACTGGGCTCGCTTGTCGGGCTGGACGGACGGCTGCGAGGGCGGAATAGTCCATGGGCCTAGAAACTCGAGGTTAGAATAGCTTCAGAGGTATAAAAGGTACTGCAGACGCACCAAGGACGAGATGGACCGAGGATTGGGCTGCTCCGGAGCTTGTGGCATGCCCGGAGGATCCCCAGTGCGTGGTTTCTTCTTGGGAGGCCGAGTCGTCGCTGCAGAAGAGGTGCTTGCTGCTGTTAACGGCGGCTTGGGCTTATTCTTCGAGCCCCTTGGTCGTCCGCGGACTTTGCTTGCCGTCGCAGTCTGCGCGGCGTTGTCGGTGGGGGGAGGATCTGGAGAGGGTGCTGGGGCCGTATGGAACTTCCACCTGAGAGATTGGAACATGTCGCAGGCAGAGAACGTCGGTAGAGAGGAGGAGAAAGCGGTTAGGCGGTGCTTGGGCGGTGCTCGCTTGAGTCACCGAGGCGTGGGACGATTTGACTTATTAGGCAACTCTCGGATAGCTAGCTATCCGCCCACAGCATAGGTATCTATGATAGCCCATAATAGACCTTATCCGTGCTTTGTTTCATACACATCCATACATTTTTACGGCAATTTCCCGTCAAAAATGTTCAAAATGGCCAACTTGCACCGGGCATTGCAAGCCCAAAGCACCATCAATCCGGGTATTGTCAGTTTCGCGACTGGGGGACGTTCCTGGCGTCTGAAGAACCATACGTGGGCATCGATTGGGATCAAGTCCACGTGTACGCAGCGGAGAACGGCGACTTCATCATCTTTGCCGACACTGGGGCGAACGTCCACATATCCCCTCATCGCTCCGATTTCTCTACATTCACTCCCATCCCGCCGCGATCCATCAAGGGTTTTCAGGGAAGCTCAATAAACGCCGTGGGGATCGGAAGTATTATCACGGACAAATTCACACTCGAGAACATGCTATATGTCCCGGACGCTGCATCCGCCTGCTCTCCGTCATTCGCCTCTGCAAGGCGAACAATCTCAAGTTTCATTTCGACTCGACGAACACTTGGGTCACAAACGTCGCCGACGCCGTCATCTGCAGAGGCTCAGCCATCCCCGGCCGCGACTTGTACAAACTCGACTGCGAACTTGCCCTACCCACTGCTGCCTCGGCCTCCTCCAATGCCCGATCCATCCACAGCTGGCACCTCCGTTTCGGACACGCGAATCACCAAACGTGCGCCGACAGTTACCAGTATGACTCTGTGGACGGTATGGAACTCGACACCTCATCTGTCGCTCCCTCGTGTCCTGAATGTATTCTTGGGAAACAGGGGCACGCTTCTATTCAATCGACGCGTGAGGACGCTGATTCAAAAGCGACGAGGCGGCTGGGGAAGATTTTTGTTGATCTGAGCCGGCAGATGAGCGTGCGGTCGCGCAGCGGAAACGAGTATATCCTTGACATTGTCGACGACCATTCCACCCGAGGCTGGTGTATTCCTATCCCTAATAAATCATCTGCATTCTCCCACCTGAAAATCTGGATCCTTGTCATGGAGGTCCGCACCGGCGACCGTGTCTGCATCATCAACATCGACAACGGCGAGTTCCAATCCATCGAGATGGAGAAGTGGTGTGCAGACCGCGGCATTGAGCTTCGTTTCACGGCACCATATCCCTCTGCACAGAATGGAAAGGTGGAATGTTTCCACCGTGTGATGCACGAGAAGGGCTGCGCTATGCGCCTGTCCTGTGGCGCTCCGCCGTACCTGTGGGATGAGTTCATGGTCACGGCTGCATACTTACATGCGCGCATTTCATCTAGGGCGGAGAAGGGGTTGACACCTCACCATCGGTTCGAAGGCCGCAAGCCAAATGTCGCACACCTCCGAGAAATCGGCTGTCGAGCATTCGTTCTTATCGAAACACACAATCCGAAGACATACGCACGATCCATCGAATGTACCCTCATCGGATACGCCCCACACACGAAAGCATATCGCTGCTGGGACCGATCCACAGGACGAATATACAATTCAATCAACGTTTGTTTCATTGAGAGTGGACAAATTGCTAAAGTTGTGTACGATAGAGATCGCCTCGCTCAACGCCTCTCCAAACCACCGACAGGTGGATGATTCAAGTCTTGCAGGCTGCGCTGCAGAGCAAAGAATGGGCGGCAACGATGGATCCCGGAACCCCGCAGAAGATAGCCGTGCTGAAACCCGCCCCCAAAAAGAGGAAGTCAGACCTGCCAGAATACCAGCAGGTTTTCGATAAGAAAAGAAAACAAGAAGGAGAGCGTGGGCCTGATGAAGATGAACCTGAGAGTGATGTATTTTCTGTAGGCTAAGCTGTAATTGTAATATTCAAGTTTGTGCATCGGATTGACCTAATTTTTTTATATGATGTACTTGGATGTATTTCGGAGGGCATGAAACCCCGGGATAGTCAATGTGATGTGTACTTCAAATGTATTGTACATTATGGTGGGCCACATTTTCATTTCGTAGTGTTTTCACGAGAAGATCCATGATTGGATGAGGCATGGAAGCCGAATACGCTGTACAGGGTGTGGTTGAAGGGAGATGAACACGCAAGCCCTCGCCGAGGTCCGAGAATGCTGATCGGAACGCTGCTTCCTTCCCTTGCGCTCCGTGGTCGTGATGAAATGCGCTTCATCGATCTGCAGTAACTTGATTCGTTTCACCCATTTAGGGTCGTGAAGTAGCTTTGCGAAGCGGGGGATGTGACCTTGGTACGGCCCGCATTGTTCCGATGATACCGAATAGTGTTGGTACATGTTGTGTTCGCGAATGGTCTAAATACCGTTTAATTCTAGGGAGTCGCAGCATTTTCGATGCATACACTCACCTTCCAGAGAGCAGGATCCTCTGGGGTAAAAGAATCGATTGCAATTGAAGGGATTCCGTATTTGTAAAACTCTGCAACCTATATAGACTGTAAGGATATACCAAATAATGTCAAAGACGCGTCGCACATTGTTGTCTTGTATAAGTCTAAGAGGACTGATAGTGATCACGACTGCACTTTTGGCCATCGAGGACGGGCAGTATCATCGCCAGGATTTTTCAAGAACCGGGGCCTGAGCGCACGAGCAAATCCTTTCCAACCTTTACCGCCAGATCTGCCCGAAGCTGTAGTTCCCGAGCAGTTTTTGTACCTTTTGACGGGAAAATCGAGGAATAGAAATGATTCAAGGACTGTGAGTCGTTCATCAGCAGAGAGGGTTTAGACATGGGTAGGGGTATCTAGACGCGTAAGGGATCCATAGTAGCAAAATACTGAGCAATGAGTGTCGGACCGCAGCCTATTGAAACGGAACCTAAGGGAGGGAAGGTTTCAATGGTGAGATACCGGAGTGGGAAAAAATTGGAGTGGGGCGCACCTATGAAGGACGAGCAGCCAAGCGAGAACTTCCCTCTATTTCTGTGTATTGAACCTGACGTTGATCCATGCTAAATATGCATTTCTCCAGATGAACGAAGTTGAAACTGAGCAGGCTTCAGGTACTCAAATTGATCGCATCCCCATGAGACATAAGCAGAGACATATTTAAGCATACTGTGGGCGCTCCCATTCGAAAGCTACCCCTGAAAATGAATGCGGAGATATTTTTCCACATTCTGCACACATATCCCATGCGATCGACCCTAGTTGGCGTTCAGTCTCCTACAGTGCTTAGCCAAGTATGTCGGGCATGGCGGAATATCGCAATCTCCTTACCACGACTGGCGCTAACAGCGGAAGCGTCGCCTACTAGTAGAAACCACGGCTTTTCCACCATTCAATTTAAGATAGAAGCCCTTCGGTTTCCTTGCACGTTGACCACGCCCCATGTTCAAAGCTGGCAGGAGCAAGCCATCGGGGGGAGTGATTCTTCGTTTACGGCCGGAAGGACGGATTTGGCTGGGAGTATGGGGTGCAGAAGGCTCCACCGTCCGTGCAGGTTCGAGGTTAGCTGGATTATTGGCTTCGGTGTTTGGGAATTCCGGATCTTGCGCAGGTTTATTGTAATCCCCTGAAATGGTAAATCATCAAGCAGGGTAAGCTAATGTAACATGACGTACCTAACTCAAAGTTGCCTGCTTTATTGGTAGGCATTCTCGGTTGAGTTGCAAGATATCCCGTGTTATCTGCGACGTTTATAAAGCAATATTGACCGGATGCTAAAATGACCAGAAGGTCATTAAGCCCACGCGCCAGGGAAACTACAGCGGAAGGGAATGAATACATTGGCACGAAAACGTGACGGATCTGCAAGGTTATTGAGCAAAAGGGACCCACCCGGTTCCGTATGAAGCTCACATTGTTGCGGTCGTCTACCAAGAAGTCCAGTTTCTGGATCAAGCCACTCCGGAGGCCAATCGCCAGGGATCCTCGCAACGGGAACATGTTCGAAGAAATCCACGCGAGAGATGATACTGGGTGTGCTAGCTGAGCTCTCAATACCACCGTGTGATACTGCAATCCATTGATCCGCAATATCATCTGAATACTGAAGAATCCGTTAGCTCCCCCGCTAGCTAAGAGATTCTGCTCGTCATTGTAACAACAGGCAAACGTCGGAACTGGATGGAAAGTTCCAGCCATGATGAAGTCTCCCAAGCTTCGCATTTAACCCGAATTTATAGTAAGAACCGGCACGGATCGGTCTCATACTTAGGTCTGGGAAGGGGCGGGGATTATGATGTCAACTCACACTTTTCAAAATGTCAGGCATTGAATGTGAAAAAAAAAGGAAAGAAAATGGCTCGATGTTCCCAATGATCACGGCCATCCATTTCTGAAAATTCAGAGGTCAAGTCACGCGTTTCAAATTGTAAAGAATTGAATGCTCTTTGGAAGAAGCAATGAGCGGGATCTGGATAGCTGTGGATTTTCCCAATGATCAGCAATTCCTGTACAGTCCAGTTTTCAAAAACTAATGACTGGATGGTGTCCATCTAAAGTAGTGCTTTCTACCGAGGTACATGTACAGTCCCTCTAGCTCCCTTGACTATGTTTGCCAGTTTTGGCATTAGGGTTTCTATATATTTCTGGCTCTATCACATGTTTTTTTACCCTCTATATAAAATTAAGCCAGTCTGAAGCTTTTAAACTCCGCTTTTGGCCAATCAGCCCCGAATCCCTGGAATATCAGCATTTGACTTTCCGGCGCTTATTCGAGACCTCAAAAACCCAAGTGGATGCGAGGCCGCGAAGCGGCCGAGCAGCCACTTGTTAGCTATACATATTGTTCATGCTAAAATATTAGGCTGCTGGGACATGTTCCCGGCATGCTAGACAGCTTTCGGTGCGAAAACAGCCCAAAACCAGCAATTACCTAATACATAATATTTTCACCAATTCCTTTCTATCACTAATTGCGTGGGAATTAGCTAAGTAGATATATCTAGTTTTCATCTGAATCGGTGAAGAACTGATTGAGATATCGGGAATTCTTTAAAACTATCACAAAACCGAAATTTTTCGTGCGCGCCTTCGGTACTGCAAAGGGCTGTAATAATGTACTCTGTATGAGTTGTTGCAACTCAGGTTCAAACATCATAATCCATGCCAAACTGATCCTAGATGAAGAGTCTGGCAACAAGAATCGGAAAAATTCTGGTTGGATACCTTTAAAACCGGTTACTTTTGTGGGTAACGAGTATTGCCAGAGCATAGTTTCAGTTACGCCATTTCTGCATTACCCGCCCTACCCATAGTACTTATTCCCTTCCCTCGTTTACGTAGTTTAGTGCCATCCACCAGACTGAGGCATGGCACGAGTTAACTCGAGCGATCACGGGGACCTGCGTCTCCAAATGATGAACTCGGATCTGCGTTGACTTGACCCACGGGTTGACCAAGTGCTCACGAGTTTTGGGAAACCCGTAAGTACCCGCGAGTACCTACAGTTTCTGCGCATATTTTATATATGGAGGGTGAAATCAGTGTTTTACTATTGATACAAAAGTGATTCCATGAGTCTTTCATTCTAAAGGCCCCTCCACTATGGCAGGCATACTGTGTCAAAAGTATTTGGACAACTTGCACATTTTCTGGTTAAAAATCAGGTACAACTTACATGTTACTGGAGTTCAACTTTTTTAATGTGCAGCTTTGATGAAGACAACTCCAACTTTGTTGGTGGCATGTTTAACTTGGCGCAACTTTCATAGACACTACTTCAACTTTCTCGTGATACATCTTTGCCCTGTGACAACTTGATTTTGGTTGCAACACAACTCTATGGATATACAACTTTGTGTGGATCAACTTGGAAAGGGCTACAACTGTGATACACCTGAGTTACAACTTTGGGGTGTAGAAAGACAACTATATGTGGAGCTATTGCAACTTTAACTAGTCAACAACTTTGTCGGACCCAACTTTCTGAAGCACAAACACAACTTACTTTTTACCTGCCGACAACTACAACTTGATGGGACACAGCTTCAAGTATCTGAAGTGACAACTTTCTGTCCAAGAATTACAACTTTTGTTGAGACACAACTTTCCAAACTGCACCTTTCATCAACAGATAGACAACTGAGATTTAAACTCCGCCATCAGTAGCATGATCTTGTTCGAAAGCAGACCCCAGATGTGATAACATCAGTCACAGAAGCACCTGTAACGAGTAAGGATGCTTAGTTTTCACGAGCTTCAGGCATGTGAGGTCAGAGGGAGCAGACAAGTAAAGAGGGAGGTGATCAACCAACACATTTCAAATCACGTGAGGGCTCGACTCTCATCGCCACTGATTGGCTGATTGGAGTGCAGATCCTCTTAAGTTGTATTTTGTATCTGACAAGTTGTGCCTTGACTGAGTGAAGTTGTATTTGATGTTTGTGTTTTAACGTGCCGTCGGTAGGTAGGTAGGCAGGTAGGTAGCATTACACGGCACGGTCCAACTCATGAACGCCGGTTTCCAGGAATTCTCCCGATGTACACGAACTACTACTGTACGATTTCATTCAATTCGCGCGGCCTGTGACGCGTGACAGCTCGCAACGAATTTCGGTTTTCGCGAATCGGCCTGGGTGGCCGTGACACTTTTAAAAAAATTCCGTTTTTTCGTCGGGAATACTTAAATTTACTAGCCAATTCAGCTCTCACTCCAATAAATGTGGTCACGCACCCAGCATCTAGATACGGGCCGCCAAAACAGGCTGGATCAAAAATGGTGTGGCAACATCAATTCAACATCAACTGTACATCAATTGTTCCTTCTTGCGAGGTTTGAGGGAGCTTGAGGGAGCAGTAGAAGGCCAATTTGCTCTCAATCACGTCGAATAGGGCAGTTATGTGAGTGCCGCGGCAAATTGAACGCCGAGACACGGCTGGAGAAAAAAATGCATTTTTCATGTTTTTTTGGTGTGATTTTGTGACTTTTTTGTCAAGTTCGCGGCTGAACTCGGTGACCCGTGACATACGCGAAATTTTTCGCGGACCCGGGGGCCCGTGACGCGTGACACGCTAATTGAATGAAATGGTACAGTACATCATCGTCCCTGGGCCTCTCTCCATCCCAATAGCCGAGCTCACGGTCACATTCTTGTCGAGTCGCCGCGGTAGAACTAAAAGAACACAAAAAAGCGAGTTAGTAGCACATAAACTAGGTCGGCCACCCAAACAAGCACTATTGACACTACTAGAACTATATAGAACCAGCGAAGACAGATGCTAATGGTCCCGCCTGTGTTCGCGTCTGAATGCAGGTTGCACCACATTCAAGTCCGCCCTACAGGTTTACATGCATCATCGACTCGATATGTACTTACGAAGATGTCAAAGACCAAATCCGGAGTTTGAGTAGGATATGAGTCGAAAGTCTCCTGTTGTTCCATATGCCTGGGGTACAAATATAGTACTTGACTGAAGAATCATTCATGTCCATAGCCATTCCTCTTCCGGTTGCAGCTTCCATCTCGGCACCATCCCTAGGCAATGGGAGTGGAATGGAAATCTCAAAGCATTGGATCTTCCGCTGTTTTTTTCCTAATGCAGGGATTCCCTGCAGGATCTCATTAAAGAGGGAAATGAGAAGCGGTGGTGGTCACAGCTTCGTATCGGTGCTGCAGGTCCTGACAAGGTTTATGTAACTCTCTCTGGAGTGACTGTATTCCTGGACGTCAGACCCGGTGGGACTCAGTCTTTTATATGCTGCGACGGCTTCGATATTTGCAAGGGGTAAGTCGTTTGAACAGACCAAGCCAAGCTTGATGAACCTCTTGATTTCAGCCACACCAACATACTGCACGCCGACGCATGCCAGATCGACCCCTGGTGGGAAACCATCGAGAAACCTAACAATACATCACAATACTTCATAAGAGTGGAAAACCAGCAAATAAATCATCTTGATCAAAAGCTCAGGGTGTTCTAGGATTTTTGATTCGGAGACCCAACTCAGGTCTACTTGAGTCACTTGAAGTCACTTGTGTTGACCTTGAAGTCAAGTCAAGTCTTGTGTATGACTCAACTCGACTTGACTCAGGTCGACTCCATCAAGTCCAAGTTGCAGCGACACTAGTCGTGTGTCGCGTAATGATGAAATGAGTAATGAGATCGCACGCGGTTTGAAGAAGATCGGGGAGGGCATGTCGGCTCCCATGATCAAGAAGAGTGACATGTCCCCACGTCAACGCAATCTCCCAGCAGAGGAACAAGAAGGCGGCAGGGTACATTCCAAGCTGGTCAAGGCATTGTTCGGGATGGCCATTCATGATTTCGTTGAGCCAGTCCTGCCCAGTGAGAATTTTTGAACAGACCGGACTGCTCAGAACAGTGCTGGGTATCATCTGCCAATTTGCCAGATACAATCAGCTCTTCATATCAAGTCACACTTTTCTGAGCATGTGAAAATGTCTGTATTTGGCAGGGATGAGGAAACACTTGACTGATTCAAGCTTTTATCATCAAACCTTAATTACAACCCAGAATCTGCACTGCCACACTCAATATGGAGAGTTCTGTGACCTCTGTGACTGAAATAACTCATCGAGGTTTTGGAACCGTGGTCTTGTGTTCATTCGACCCAAAGCCGAAGCCCGAGCGGCCGAAAGGATATCCCCGGAAACCCAGTATGTAGTCGAATATGGTGCGTTCATCCAACATTGTACAGTACTTGGAGACAGTGCGGCACACCATGTGCTCAAGGAGCCGTCAGTGTTGAAGACGCTGGCAATGGACAATGTCTAAGGTCTCCAGTGAAATAAAATTCCCTTGGGGTAATTCAGTTCGTTATTGGAGCTCAGACGTATTGGAAAACACGAGTCTAGTCATGTTTCAGTCATTAATTGGGGTTGATTCGGGGGCACCTGTCGGAATGTTTTTGGACGATTTTTTGGGACCCAAACGATGTGTTTTGGTTTGTAAAAACCCCAAACAATTTGATCTAGGATCCAGCACTCCGTATGGAAGAAACAAGAGGCTGGTCACTGGAACTCTCAGATATGATGACACTGTGACTTTTGGTGTTGGACTTTGAAATCTTGCTCGCGCGGACCGCCGACTTCTTCTCTTTCAGGGGAGTTCTCTCCCCCAGGGAAAAATCCCCGGCGTCCACCAATACACAGAAGCTGTCACATGTTGTTGCTGTGCTTGAAAGATGTTTTCTGTGTGCTGAACACAAAAATTAACCACAGGGGAACTGAGTTATGCAATGCTTCCTGTTCATTCAGAAGTGGAATGAGTGCAGATTTTTTTGGGGGGATTGGGTTTTTGTGCCTTAAAACTGTCCTCTGTGTGCAGCACACAAAATTAACCACGGGCGAACTGAGTTGTGCAATATTTTCCAGATTTGGCACATTTTTGCTTCCTGTTATTGCTGTTTTCAAATATAATGACATTCCAGGTTTGCGACTGTACGTATTTTTTCGTTTCAAATCGACAGGGAGCATGATGCGCCCCACAACTCAGCGTGCCGGGCAAGTGACGGGGACCAAAAATTCGCCATAGCGCCAAAACGATGCCATTTGGTTAACAACTCACCGGGAACATTGCAAGAATCCCTGGCTTCATCTTAACTTACTCAAATCCCAGGTTTTTCCTTTTTGATTTTTCCACGCGTACATTTGGCCCAAAAAATGGATCTAAAATGCGCTTTTGGCGGCATAGAGACAAAAAACGAAGAAAATGATTAAATTCAGGTTCACTAGGTATCCGGACATTGCAAAAACTTTATTCCCCAATTTATAGCCATTTTCTGAGCATTTTCTGAATTGTTCAACCAATTCGACATCACGTGTGACGTCGATTTGAATGAAAAGAGTACAGTAGTGTTCACAATTATTGTGAAGATTGGGAGCCTTTGCGGATCTTTTACGAGCCTTGCAGTAACGCTTACAGGAAATTCTACAGTAATCGGTGATGTGCGCTCTTCTCACAGGCGCAGCCCTCGGAAATGCAGTTGCTCTCGCTGTTGGAATTGGTCCCGGAGGCATTGCGGCGACGATCGCAGCCGCAATTGGTCCTGCCATCGCAGCCGCGGTTGGTCCTGCCGTCGCGAATGCCCTTGTCCCAGTCACCCAGAGACTGGACGCCATTGAAATGAAGCTCAATAAAACTTTGGCTTTTGCTGCTGCAGTAAGTGCTTGATGTCTGTCATGCCGTCGCATTTGCAGTAATTCGTCCTTGGTAGGCTCACAACACAGGTGGACGGTAAACTGCCAAATAGACCCTTTGAAGTCGTGCCCTTCAAAGATGGCACTATGCCCCCCGCGGTGAGCGGAAAATTATACGCTTTGGGTTTGGAACTAAGTACTCAGCCAGGCCCTTCCCGCTCTTGTAAACATCGACATTATTAGACAGTTGAGCGATGCAGAGACATTAGCTTACTACCGGGGCTACGGCGGCACTGCGAACAACCTTTTGGTGCCAAAGAAGAAAGAGTTCATCCGTGTTGCTGTCGGATGCATCGTTTGAATTGTAGACCGTTCATTTCCACTAGTTTGTGATTTGTGCCTAGTAAAAATTGCCTGACTCACTGAGGGCCTGATCGGGTGCATAGAGAAATTCTTAGAATCTTTTCTAGAATCTTATCTGCATACTAATTTCGTCCCTAAACTATCCCAGAATCATCAATACACCCATTCTATGTACACTTGAGCACCGGGGGGGTGGCAGAAAAAATGGGCTGCAAAGTTTCAACAAGATTCTAAGATTTTACAACAGAATCTTAGCTCAACTCCAGAATGCGTTGAATATTTTGAACCCAGGTCACCTCCTCCACTCCGTCTCATTAATATTCGAGGAAATGTATGTATTTCGCGTTCTGGGATAGTTTAGGGACGAAATTGGTATGCAGATAAGATTCTAGAAAAAATTCTAAGAATTTCTCTATGCACCCGATCAGGCCCTGTGATTTTGCTTTTTTTTTTTCCCTCGAACATCCATTGCGCGTTGAATGCGTTGGACGCGTGATCGAGAGGGAAGTGTTTGCGACTGATCTGCACCGGAAGACCGGTCCGCTCCGGCCAGGTGGCTGTTTGCAAAGAGTCGCCTCGCATCGTTGTACACCGCGTCCTCCATCTCATCCTCCTCGTTCGGCAGAGCTTGGGATGAGAAGGTATTCACCAAGCACTCTTGGGCTTCTCTAATGGTCCCTGTTGCATTATGGGTATCGAAACTCTTCACGGACATCTTGGCTCGAGTGGCGTTGGATAACCTTTTTCTTGAACGGCTGAAGAATATACACATCATCTAGAGGTGTGGCTCGCGACAACATGCATGACATTGGGACATGGCAAATGTTTCCGTAGAGAAGCTGATGGAACTGGTCTGGTCCCGATAAAATGAACTTTGAAACAGCGAACCGGCTCGTTATTTCTGCGAAGGACGATTACAAACAATTTACTGCTGGGCCATCGAAGCGTGCCAAGATGCACTAGGTTCCAACATCCAAACAAGTTACAGTAGATTCTTTTGTAAATACAGTGGGTTCTTTCGTAGATACTACAAATGGCCACAATGATGATAATAGCCTTCAGCGGCTCCACTAGTTACCGAAAATGCAGCCTCGAGCAAGTGAATATACACATATGTATCATCAATGGATTGATCAACATCCTCCTGTGCCAGTTCACCGGCGCGTCTGACGTAGCCCTTGATAGACGAAAACGCAAGCTCGATGGGGTTGAAATCGAGCAAGTATGCAGGCAAGTACATGATACGCATCCCTCTGGGTGTGATTTAGATTGCTAAGTAAGCTGCGAGAATTATAGAGCTTACCGCGCTTCGACGAGCTCTCGGATCGCGGGATCTTTATGGATTCGGGTGTTGTCCATAACGATGACAGAGTTTCGTTCCGGGAATGGTCGCATATGATGTAGAAGTCCTTCAATGAACTCATAGAATAGTTCCGCTGTGAAGGATCCTTCAACAATCTTCGTATGGATTACAGGTGTGTCTGATGCTGAACCGACTCCAGATCGATGTTCTTGCCAGCAAAAACACTTTGTTTCATGTTGTTTTGAGTTTATGGTGAAAAGGTAAATTTTGCCTCGAAGCACAGCCACCGGATCATTCGGCAGGTCCCGGCCGAGCTGAAAAGCGCGAAATCCAGTTGACAAAAAACATAAATACGATTTTCAAACTTTTGACCCAGGGAATCTCTTCTTTGCCTTCTTACGGCATGTTTTGCATAGTTCCCTGAAGGAGAGCGCAGTATTGTACTGCGCCATGTTCTTCCGGAACTCCTTCGACTGCATATCTGTGCCGATGAAGAGCTGTTGCAGTGGAGCGGGCGGTTCCTCGAGCACGTCAAGAACAACTTTGCCATGATTGCAGCAAGAGCCAAATTCCGGAGCATCGTCTTTTGACGATACAATCTTCTCCCCCATCCAATGGAGTGCCTGGCAGTGAGAGCAGACTCACGTCCATTCGTCCGAGGTCGTGACGGCTTTCGGGCTCGACGTAAGGGGCTGAAGAAGATAAGGAAGATGTCAGATTACCTGCTCGTGGAGGAGGAATGAAACGTACCTGCCGCGTTCGTCCTCCGACGATTCTGCTGTGTGGCGGGTGGAGTCAGTGGCTGCCCGTTGGCACGCTGCAAACGCTCCTGCTCCCGACGCGCCTGCTGGCCTGCAGAGCGGCGGTTGTTTTGCGGCAGGGGTGCCGGGGTGGTCGCCTAGGAGGACACGATCCCGCTCCTCCCGCTCTCGGCGTTCACGTTCACGACGTTCTCGCTGAGCTGCGGAGCGCCGATCCACGTCCGCTTCAGGAGGCCGAGGTTGCACAGGTTGCTACAACCGATCTCGCTCTTCCCTCTCTCGACGCTGTTGCTGAGCCGCCGCCTGCCGATTCGCCTCAGCTCCTGGAGGTTGACGCGCTTGAGCTGAGCCGGTGCTAAGGGGTTACCGGCAGCCTTGGCAGCAGCCCTCGCGCTCTCTGCGTCTCTGTTGTCCCAGAATCCGTGCAGCGTTAGGAGCAGCTGCGGTAGCGGGAGGCGTCTGAAGGCCAGACGGACCGGGTCGTTGCTACGGAACAGCATCTCAGAGCATGGAATACTCGACAGAAGAATAGACGAACCTGCAGCACAGGCCCTCGAGACGTCCGGGGTTGGAGATGTCGGGCGTCGATTTTCATCCTCCCGTGGTCGAGGCTCCCGTCTTTGGCGCCGACTAGGAGTCTCCTGAAGTGCGAGCTGACGTTCGCGGTCCGCATCTCGGATCACCGAACGCTGCGAGTCAAGAAACGGAGAGGCTGGACGCGACGGAACTGACGCGTCGGCCGTTCTCCTATTGCTTATGTCGTGAAGAGCTCTGCGATTGGGGGACGTTCGCGGGACGTGGCGCGGGACGTGGTATAACGGAGCCATGACGACGTTTCGACCTCTCGAACGCGTCTCTGGTGGCGTTGAGCAAGAGAGGAGGAAGGCGAGGAGGACGGGGGAGTGGGCCTGGCGACCCGTGTCAGGTTTCAAGCAAGATAGACACGAGAAGGACTCACTGCATGCTAAATAGCAAAAGAAACAATGCGAAGAGCGACAGCACCGCCAGAGGCCGCATTGAGGCCGATACGGGAGAACGCAAGAGAGGCGCAGATCGGGTTTTTTCTCTTGCAGATGTGACCTGGGTGACGGAACGCACCAGAAACTCATCGCATACCCTCAAGTTTCATCCCAGAGCAGCGGCGCGTTTGAAAGTGTAAAGCAATAATGCATCCCAGAGGAATCTGAATAGCTGAAAATGACCGGAATAGTCAGCCCGTAAGCAAGCCCAGCCGTCGAATCCGATGCGTGAATCTCGAGCGAGATGAAGATATCCGTGATGTTCCCCGCGTGATTAAGTATCTTCTGCATTGAAGCCCCGAATCCGCCTTCGAGGCGCAACCTCCTGATAAATTTACCGAGGTCCGGGTTATCATGTAGCGCCGCTTCAAGGGCACGCGCCTGAGCCTTGGAGCGAATTACGATGACGTGGTATAGAACAAGCGTCGCGACGCGTAGCCACGCTTTGCAGACGAGCAAAACGGCTGAGCTCGACACCGTGGATTTCACAGGGTCCGAGTCGTGCATTGCGTTCAGCGGCCTACTAGAGCGTGCCAAAGCGGCTGCAGGAGATATTGACGCAGTATCTGAGAACGTGGCCTCAGGCACCCTGAGACCAGGAGAGAGAATCTCCAGGATGAGTTCATCGGGAATGGTTTTGGCCATTAGACAATGAAATTGAGATGGGCTGGGCACTCAATCCTGCTTCTTCGCCATGTCCGCTTGCTTGGTTTTCTTGTACGTTGTGGCGTAAAGCCTACCCCGTCCGCGTCCTGCTCCACACAAATCATCTCATAACGTCTCTTTCTCGCTTGATCACCGTCGGCCCACTTTATCTCTTCCCTGTTTGCATGCAATTACTGGTCATCGTCAACAGCACACATGTTTTTATTCCTCAATCAATTGTCGTCCCACTCATTCCGTTCAGAAAAATTAGAGATTAGGGCTAGAGTACGTAGTACAACAACTAGGTGTGCTCTAGGCAGTGGGAGAGAAAAGGAACCAGGCAAAAATCTTAACCCGTGTAAGCATGAAAACTATTCAAGCAACTACTCGATTCTTAACCCCGGACCTCAAGTTGTTTGAGCTCCCGGCAGAATCCCGCGATCCGGCATTGCGCGTAAGCGATATAGTCGAATTCGGGCTCTACTGCGTTTTCCACGTCCCCTCGTGCCTGTACAACCCCAAATCGCCCACATTGCATGCGATGCGGGGCTCGCCGCCCGCACCTGCTTCTCAAGGTCGGGCATAATTCGCACAAGCTCGAGCCAGGGCATGGGCCGCAAATCCAAAGAGACGGCCGAGTGCTAGAGGTACGTGAGGTAAAAGTTGGGGCGCTGCTCTTTGGTCGAGTACCGTAATAATCTCCATTTTATATAACGTAGCCCACAGAAAGATCTCCTTTACGCTATGTGACAGGTCCACACCCTATTTCTTCAGCACCCGGCGGTAAGGCCGCCACTCATACCGCGCCCGCAGTTTAGCAATGTCTCAGCCGATGCACTCGTTGCCTGGCCACCCGAGCCCAGTGCCATTCCGGTCGAGTTCATCTGCGAATAGCTGCGTGCCAGTTAAAATGGACAATCATAGTGGTTGCTGACGCTATCCATGCAACACAGGAGATATATTGAACTTCAGTCAGTTGCCGGAATCTAGCCCTGAAAATCTGACCCCCACCCTCATAAAAATTGATGGAGTGTCATTACATATGCAAACAGCTGTAAAAGATTCTCCCACAATTAATTACAGTATAGTAGGGTTCCTTGGATAGTGAGACATCCTTGGGTAATTTTTTTTTCAGCGCTGCCCAGTGCCTTCCCAGGTCAATTTTTCTTCGTAGGGTGAACTATGCACTTTGGCCCCATCTCTGGAATAAACTTCAGGCTCGGTGAAGCCTTGGTGCCTAAACAGCAGGTGCTTTGGAGGGGCTCACGGCTGATGACATCATAAATCACTTTCCTTCTCATTGCTTGTGCATTAATACGGGCACCAGCGACCTCGCCAATTTTTCTAATGAATATTCACACTCACGGCCGCCATCTTCGCGAAAATTCTGGTGATCCGACCAAGATTGACAGGTCCACCTGCCAAAAGCGTGACATATTCTGGGCACGTGAGACCATTCTTGACGCAGGTCATCAGCCTTCATCCAGTCGACAAGCCGTCTCCGGCCCCCCGGCTTCCACGCCAAAATCTAACCATTTGCTACACCATCACAGTAATCACAGAGGAATAGTCGCCGAAGGGCAACCCATATGAGCCGAGAAGAATGATTTGTGTGTGACATCACGCTATCCATGGAACCCTCCGTGTGACCGATCAGTCGTCGATGGCATTCTTTTGCCTGTGGCTACAATTCACGTGCCAAATTGGTGAGATTGTGCTCCATAGCTCACTTGAGTGTCCAGTATCTACAAATTTTAAATTCAGACTTCATTCTTCATGTTGCGGACGCCGTAGCGGAAACATCAAAGCAGGTATCCAAGGAACCCTACTATACTGTACAGCTCTTTGCGGTACAACAGGCGCAGCTGCTTTTTTTTGTTTTTTTTGGAACTTTCCACTAGAACAGTCACTGTGGGGTCAGTTTTTGTCGGAATCCCTTGGAAATAGGCGCGTTAGAATCGCACTGCAGGGGACTAAATACCGGCTTTTTTGATCTGATGACATAATGAAATTTCTTCCGAAAAAAACATGGTCTTGAGCAGAAACACTGTAGCACTGTGAGTACTGGCCCAATTCACCTAATTTCCGGATATGTTATGCATCTGAGGTGGGGCTTTGGGACGGTCTACTCTAATAAGCAGTACTATTGATAATATTCAACATAGATGTGTATGTCTTTCCTTCGAATTTGTTTTTGGTGCATATTTTGGACCATCCATCCATGGATGTAAACTTGACAAAGATGACATGAACTGAAACTCCTTTCTTTATCATCTCCAGCTTGCAATATTCACCAGTGTACATCGTTTTGACGTAAGGTCAGCATCGCGCGCTGCTGAAACTGGGGTGACGGTAACCACTACACCATCCTTCCCCCGGTGCACTTCGACATTTCCTGCAAAGACATGGCGATGGTATACAATCACTGCAGCAAGAGTCAGAGGAACAACCGTCACCCATCGAAAGAGTTCGTGCCTTCCGTAGTTGATGGTAATCTCCTCGTTGGGATAAATATCCTTTTGGAGATGACGAGAGCTTTAGATTTTCCTTCTGGCGTCTGCCAGAGCTCAACCACAGCATTTGGATCACAGCTATGATTGATGTACCGCGCGAGGTTAATTCGAGTTGGCTTGCTGGCATCAACGAATTCCTGGGGAAAAAAATGTTAAACACTTGTTGAATAGGGTAATTTTGTGCACCTTAGGTCCAACGCGAAGAATGTACACACATCCCTGCTTCACGAGCTCATACATTTTTTTTGGCCCAATTCGATTGCCTGTGTATTCAATGACAAAAAGTTTCCCTTGGACAGCGGTGAGCGTCGTTATAAAGAAGGTATTTTGACCACGTACTGAGGTATATGCTCCCCGGAGAAAAGGCCCTTCCCACGCCTACCCGCGTTCAAAACATATGTGGCGCAAGGATGTGCCGGTTTGGGACTGTTGTATTCAGTTTCCGGTGACCAACGTAGCATACCCTCTCACCAAGGACAAAAAGCACCAGGGCAATCGCAAAGCGTTTGCGAGCAATAGTTGAGCCAGCAACTTCCCTCGAAGGTCGGCCCGCCTGTGGTAATTCGCGCCTTGAATCCTGTTTGAATCGTATAAAATTGCAACCAGCCCTATACCGACCTTGTTTCTTCTCAAATCACTCATCACAACATCTTGTGGCCAGGAATACACCCCATCCACGTTCATGGGGGATTTGACTTGCATTTGCTCATGTCTGATCTGCATTGCTGCAATCCTTGCACTTCTTCGAGGTCCATGTGTCAGATATCTGTCTTTCCGCCTCTAGGTGTGGTCAATGTTTTGAACTCTGTCAGCAACCAGTAGTGAGACTAACTCGAGGCATTGTCGAGTGGGCCTGCCAATTAATCGGAGAAAATGATAACTTTCATCAGGTTAAGTACGCAATCATGGGCATCGGTACCCTATGGAATCACGGGGTTCGGGCAAGCGGATAGAGAAGGAAATGGGTGTCTTCTTGTCTTGTCAGTACTCGTCATGATCAAAAATAACCGGAAATCTGGGTTTCAGAAGCACCTATGGTGCCGTTCAACTAGTCACCACCAGTGCGGATCGACGCCTTGAGTTGCAGGTGGCCGTACGGCCTCCAAAACGAACGACCGGTGCGACCTAAAGCAATTTAATTAGTATAACAGCCTTCACAACAGACTCACCTGGCGAAAGTCCCCAGCGAATTTCGTTCTATCACTAATTGTGCCTGAATTATTCCAGAGGAATTCATTCTGAACCAAAAGTAGGAGATCGGTCTGACCTGCTCACCTGAACATCTGGGGCAATTGGTATAGTAACACCTACCATCCTGTCACATTCTCTTTCCCTCCCTCCTCCCACACCACTTTGGTGCTGGAGGCTGCTCATGCATACAAATAGATAGATTGATTGATTATTCCATTATCCTCACTGCAAGCCATTTTTGGCTTATGTCGGAGGCTAGTGTTACATCAACCGTATCACTAATTTCTGGAGACCAAACTCACGCCGCCAAGATTACATAAGAGTTCCCACGCTTTGGCTTTTTCTCTTCTGCTGCCTCGAAACCACTGCTGCAGCGCGGCTCCCCTGATGCTTATAGCAGAGCACCACTTCGTGGCACTTCTGCCAGCTGGGGAGCCGCGCTGAAGCAGTGGGTTTCTCGGCAGCATCCGGAGAAAAAGAATTGAAATATGAATTGTATGTTTTGGGGAACTCTTTCGGGTTTTCCACCCCAGACCCCGACCGCTGCGCGGGGGCCCACTGCGTGGTGCAAAAAGAAATTATTGAAAATTACATTGGCATGAATCGAACGCGGGACCTCCCGAGCTCAGAGTTCCATGAGTATTCAATCCTCGACTCTTCTCCATCGTTTTTAGAAAAAGTCCACTCGCCGCAAACACAAACACGTAATGTAGTCCCTGTGGGCGACGCGCAGTCCGATGTACATGCATTGGTAGGACAAACGAGTGCGTCCATCATTCCGCGGTCTAGCGCGTGAACTGACGTGCGGTTATCTAATAAGAGTTGCGGATACTTGTTCTGATATTCATTACCAGTACTGATGCATCGCTTTGCAGTGCTGTCAGCCTGACCGGCTTGCGCGTCTTTGCCAGTGACTCAGGCCCGCCCGGCCAATATTACTCCCCCTCCGAATGCTACATTGCCACCATGTATGACCTCCTCGCCCAACTTGGGTCCATTCTGGGGACATTCATTCAATCAGCGACACTTTCATCGCTGACGGCACACTTCTCGATGTCATCATCCTGCCGGGATCGAGGCATCTGCTTTTCACATATTCCTGATGACTGGGATCTCTCTATGGTTCGTAATATGGATGTATTTTGCAGACAGGCGCTACTTCCATTGCTTGGCAATGATCTCGCCCTACGTGATGCAGCTTATGCTCACTCACGACTCATCCTGGCGTCACCGCATAACGTATCGTCCACTCGTGTCCTAAAGTATTCCCTTGCAACACCGTAAGCTCATCTTTCCCCTCCCCCCGTTCACCTCACTGTCTCACCGTTTGTGTTCGCAGGAGCGGTCTACGCCTTCTACAGTCTGGTAATGCGACAATCGAGCTTGGATTGCAGGACGCAGTTGAGAGCACGTTCAACGACCTACAGCTCAATAAATGCATGAATCCCCAACTTGTACTGGAGAATATGGATGTAAGCGTCCTGGCAACGGGAAGTTACGATGCATCTCTAGACCATTGAAGCGGCGATGGAAGAAATGTGTCAAAACTGGCTTATTGCGGTGGGTATAATTATGCGAGCTGGAAAAAATGGCTCTGAACCAAACTGAACCGAACTTTCCCATCACTAAGAAAGAGAAGCGCAAAGAGCAACCAACATGCATGTGATTTATGATGGCACGTCAAACGTCAAATCAAAGTGCACGGACCAACCAACTGTCGACGTCGGACGACTCGCCGCGAACAGACAACGGCACCCAAAAATAAAATGACCCCTTGAATCGGATGGGCCGTGACTCAAAGACATCGCTGGACGCAGGACTAAGACTCCAGATCCACAATGCAAAGTTTGCAACTCCAAAGTTGTTCGCATTCCCATCGCCGCCTTCCGCAGTTGGAACTTGGGGCAGCCGACTCTGAAACTCCAGTCGTGCATTCCATACCACCTCTCTCTGCCGTGCCTCAATATACTGCCTGTCCTCAACTCAAGATTGAAATTGCAACCATTCTTTCTGGGATCAATTCATGCTTTGACCTCTCGACGCTACTACCTTCTTCTGGAGATCTATGGGATCGAGCTGCTCTGCTGATTCTGGAATACTTTTTCGGCGGTCTCAGGGAGGTTATAGCATCAATTTTATATCGTTCTTCGCGTCATTGGTCTGAACATGCTAAGCTCCGCTGCCGTTGGCGATGCGACTACCATAAATCTCCCGCTTGCCCATCTTTCTGGCTGTCTCATGATCCTTTGGATTGTCCTTTCTTATTCAATTTCTCGATGTCTTTTGGGCCACGGCTGCTGGATCGAGGGGAGGCTCGCTTCGTCCGCTTCAATGAATCTGATTAACCGTCACTCTTTGGCAGTGCAATCACCGCATTTTTTCTCTTCTACAATCCTTCGATATCACTGTGTTTATTTGTCAGACGCCGGAGGGTTCCACCTTGGGTTTCTCGCCCCGAATTTTGAGTTTGGGGTGCGCGCATTCAATCAACTCCCTTCAAAATATGCTGTCCTCCAAAATCGACCAGCTTTCACTCGCCCACAATTCCTGGATGAATCAACGTTGCCTATCTTGCGTCTTTGAAATCAGTCTTGGCCCGTCACATCCGCAATTCGATCAATGAATCCACTACCTGTTTGGAAGCAGTTCCCATACCGTTAAACAGTTCAGGCCTCGGGCACCGCAAAATTTTCTGTGGTCGTGCACTGTTAGGGCTGTTTCAATATAAAATTGACGAGGCATTCAACCTTTTCCCTCGCAGTTGGAATTGGTGAGAAACTTGAAGATAGGCTAATCGAGGTTGTAGAATTTTCTTGCGTTATATTCTGTACACATGCAAGGGATAAGAAAGTTCGTCTCGCATCATAATTCCGGAGCGAAGCGGAGATCCGTCTTGTTCTATTAATTGGCCGACACCCGGGACATACCGTGTCAATTGCCGTGTCATTAAAAATAATCACATTCCCACATTCTGAGCGAATCATCAAGCTTGTTGAATTCGCTCTCAATATGACGTGTATTGCCGGGCCGTAGTACTCTTATCTACTATAGCAGAGTCGATGTAAATCAAACTAAAGCTTTTTGCCGTTCACTGTCTGCATGATAACGGCAGTAACCCTGAACCAATCATGCGGCTGGACCGCATTCTGGTCGGGATGGTAGATCTTGTGAACCAGGGAATGTCGCAAAACAAATTCGTGACGGGAGCGGTGAGCTGGGAAAGGAGCACCTGTATCTTTGTATCTGGATGAAAAAACCAACGTGACTGTGCGTAGGTGTGGGAAATTGAGACATGGAAGCGCAACCGAGTCGTATTCGGAGATGTCGGAGAGCAACTCCACCAGGGCATGGAGTCACGGCAGCACTGCCAACGCGTCGAAATGGTCACAGAAAACACCCGTGGTTTGGAGAGTGTAAGGCGCTCCCAGGGTATGGAAAATCGCTGAGGATCAGAATCCCTCCGCCGCTGACAACCAAAGACGCGAGATCGGTAGCACGGACTTGGAACTGGTCAGGTAAACGCTTGAATGCATAGGTCGTGTTGTACCACAAATTGAGAGACTCCAAAGATATCGTTTTGGATTCGAGGAGAGCGGACAGTTGCAGTGGAGATCCGCATAGATCGAGGTGGTCTATGCGATCTATGTACGATGTGATAATGGTGCGGAAATGTTTATGGCTATTCCGAGTATACGGACGGACGTCAATGCGGAGGCGCTTCGAGCCATCACCGGTCCAGCTTCCTTACATGATTTCCAGCGCAATCCAGATTCAAGCCAACTTCAATCATGTCATGCCCCACGCCTGCTTTTCCTCCCTTTGAAATTCGGTCGTGCTCATCTTGTTCATTTGCGAATCATGAATTCACCGTGAGCTCCTCTTCCGGCGCAATCCAGATTAGATTCAACTTCAATCACGTCATGTTCCGCACCTGCTTTTCCTTCCTTTTACGTTCGGTCCTGCTCATCCGGTTCATTTGCGGATCATCCATTCACCGTCACATGAAGCAACCAACCCTCTGGCAGTCTAAAGTTGTTCCCCTTCGTTGTCTCGCCACTCTGTGCACCTATGGCGCTTCCTCTGGCTTCTCTATTGCTTCCGACTACTGTACCAATCCGTATGGCTAAAATGGCAAATGGGGCGTTACGTATTGGTCAGATCGAATCGGTCCATGATGCCGTCAATGCGATGAAGTTGCCCGACATCGTGTCGTGTGATGCACCACCACACCATTACGCTGCCCCGCCGTGCTTGACCTTCTTTTTCGTGTATCTGGGGCCGTTTGCCTCTCCTTTGTGCCTCCACCATCACTGCCGGCCATCCGAAACGAATCGACAATGGAACTCACTGCGTTTTCTGCAAAATATCCACCAGGGTAGATGGCTCCATCGTCTTCCCCATCTCCATCACAAAGAGGACGAGAAGGAGGAAGAAGGGGACAGCGACAACTTATATATAGTCATCAGTTCTCTCGATCTTCTAGAAAATGATGGTTGGCTGTGTAGCTGCGGCAGAGCCTCCGGCAAATGTACCGGCGAGGTTCGGCACGGCCACGCGCGAAAAAAAAAAAAAAAAAAAAAAAAAAAAACCCAAAACGGGACCCTATTCATATGTTGGTGAATCGCTTTTGGGTCCAAAATCTGCGGTGCAAGTGGGGCCATTTTGGGCATTTTGTAGCCGTTTACCGTGAAAAATGCCGAAAATGACCATCTTGCAGGCCCGCATGTGAGCCCAAATCCCAATGAGAGTAGGTCAATAAATGCGCTATACTAACTCACATCCAGTTGCCAATCCGATCACGATTTCGGCAGTGGGGAGCGATATCAAAAACCGCGATCTCGAGTTTCGCTCCCTCCATAGTGGCCTTCCAAATACGATCATTTTGGAGTGACCCTATCAGTGGATTCGCTGAGAGGGGCTGCGTAGCGTTCAGGCGCCGGATTTCAGAAGACAGAAAGACCAACCATAATTTCCGTCCAAACATATGATCCATCCAGCTTGTATAGTCGACGCGACGAGGCCAGCAGATTATCTGGAAGCAGAGCCTCTTATTGCTTCGATCTGGATATCAATGAGGGTCCAGATGAAGAACTTTCAGAACATGCATTCAGCGTTGACGCCTAAGTTATATGGGTGCGGTAAGGCAGATTCTATGCCAAGCACAATATAACTCCGCTATCGGGAACTGGACTCGGTTTTTACGTAAAGTACTTCAGAACCATCACTATTCTCAGTCTCTAAATCCATCTTCATTCTTGTAGTCCCAATCTGCATATTATTTCAGTGGTGTATGAAACCATGCCTGAGGTACCTCATCTCCCGCTACTATCCACCCCTCTGATGTCTTTCATCTCAGGATAACCTGTTTATAAGGTGGTTATGAGGCGGTTATGAGGCCTTATAAGGCCTTATAGGGCCCTATAAGGAAAGGTTGAGCAAAGTGAAATAAGGCAATTTCGATTTTGCCGACACTTACCTTCGATTACAATCCTGCCCACCAGGCGGAATGGGATTCCAGAAAATACCAAGAGAAATCTCAATCCAAGAAGAACACGATTAAGAACGGGAGACCGCCTTGCCTCTGTGGCGCAGCCCAGTGTCGATGGTGGCTGCCCGTGGCGGAGTGATGTTATCAATATCCGAAGACATCTATGTACTCTGCTTTAGCGGGCACGAACTTGCAGTCTTAAATTATTTACCACTACTATAGGATCGAGTTTGATGCGAAGGGTATCCACGAGAATGTATCAGTTTATGCTACGAAATTGTCTGGGGATGCGCTATTTGAGTGTTGGCCCATGCATCTGTGCCATTCCTTTCCGTGGACAAAGTGTGTGAGGTCTCGATGGGCCGGAAATTGTAGAATACTAGAAAAAAAAACAGTACATCCAATGGCGTTGTAATGGGAAGATCGGCAGAAGAACAGCCGAATGTCTGTTAGCGTGGCCCGCAGACGTTATATGATAAATCAGATCATAGCAAAAGTAACTTTTGCCTTCAGTTGGCATCCATAGGAAGTTTGGCCACCGGCGAAGTGCCTTCTGGAACATGGAATATACACCTATCTAAGGCTATCTTATATAGCTTGGCGACGAGGAAGCGCGCATGAGGGGCGGCGAGGGGCTCAAATCGGCGGCATACGAAAGACGAGATGAATTCTAATACATTAGGCTCGTGACCAGTCTGCCGCGGCATACCTTAGTGCGCGGTGTCGTTTGCCTACGGCAAACATCCTCACCATACCCTTCACCGTGTTGCCTAACGAGTCTACTATTGCTCACAATGCATAGCATCGGTGGACGCCCAAATCTGATGCATAATGAGCAATATGCATTATGAACTCGTCCCCACAGGACCCCCAAAACCTATGCATTATGAGCAGTAATTATGACCTCGTGCATTGTGAGCGATCTGACTATACATATGAAGACATTTTATTTTCCCACTGGTTGGTTTCGTTCTTTTGAACTCATCAGGTGGGCCACACAGCCCACAACCAACTGAGCACACCATCACGCAAACAATTTGGCAGATTGTTTCCCACGATGAAGCCATGACAGAGGCAAGACAACTGGCCAGGTTGTCCTGTTACCATCAGGCCAAAGCATCCTCGACTGGCCAGAAAGAAGTTGTGACTGGCCAGGCCAAATCTCAATCTGTTCCCCCAGAACCCAAACAGAAGTCACGGCTTGCCAGGCCACGACGTCAAGCCCCCAGAGCCCAAACAGAGGTCGCAGCTTGCCAGCTGACGACCCAGATGTCCCCTGATGCCCAAACAGAAGTTGCAGCTTGCCAGGCCACGACCCGATGCCCCCTGATGCCCAAACAGAGGTCGCAACTTCAGTCCATGACCTCAAGCCCCCAGAACCCAACAAAGAGTCACAGCTTGCAAGGCCACGACCCCGATGCCCCCTGATGCCCAAACAGAAGTCGCAGTTTGGAGGTCACGACCTCAAGCCCCCAGAACCCAAACAGAAGTCGCAGCTTGCCAGGCCACGTCCTCAATCCCCAGAACCCAAATAAAGGTCACAGCTTGCCAGGCCACGACCTCAAGCCCCCAGAACCCAAAAAAGAGTCACAGCTTGCCAGGCCACCCCTTGATGCCCAAACAGAAGTCGCAGCTTGCCAGGCTACGACCTCGAGCCCCCAGAACCCAAACAAAGGTCACAGCTTGCCTGGCCACGACCTCAAGCCCCCAGAACCCAACAGAAGTCGCAGGTTGCCAAACCACAACCTCAGGCCCCCAGAACCCAAACAGAGGTCGCAGCTTGCCAGGCCCTCGAGCCCCTAGAACCCAAACAATGAGCGCAGTTTGCGTTATCCCTTAGAACCAGATAGAGATCGCAGCTTCCCAGTCCATACAACCTCGATCCTCGGGACCTTCTTGCCATGAAGTCTCAGAGTAAGTCCAAATTGAGCATCTGTCAGATCATCAGAGGAGGTCAACTTACTAACTTAAGTTGCCATATGAGAGTCCGTGTTGGAGGGTTATTCATTCAGATTGCTGATCGAGGTGGTGCGAAATTGTTCTGCGCCTCAAATAAAACGAGATAAAGGTCAGGGAGATAATTGTTAGTTACCCAAAGCCGCAATACTTCCTTGTGCCTCTGATGATCATGTACCAGCCCCCAATTACAGGTAA
This sequence comes from Mycena olivaceomarginata, assembly GCA_029378375.1. Classification (NCBI taxonomy): domain Eukaryota; kingdom Fungi; phylum Basidiomycota; class Agaricomycetes; order Agaricales; family Mycenaceae; genus Mycena; species Mycena olivaceomarginata. Next base: position 64,134 of record JARKIC010001262.1, read on the forward strand.
TCCTGTGCTGAAAATCGTCAAGGAGCACAGAGCAACCGCAGATCAGAATGAGAACTGTGCTCGTCGTAATGCAATGACAGTCCCCTGGGGGGAGATGAGCCCCCGTGCCTTGGGATTCTTCTCCTCCCAGGGAGCTGTCATTAAACGTCGCCCAGCACCGCACCTTTGGAAGTTGCCCCTGAAATTTCCTGATTAGCATGAGATTATCTTGTCTGCCATTTGCTATAATCAGAATGAACGAACGGTACTAGTATGGGGTTGCAACTTACGTTGACCTTCTTTATTCGAGTCGTTTAGGCCATGAATAGGCCACGCGCAAATTCTTCATCCTTGTCGCCGAAATGTCTTTCTAGGGGAGATTTGTGAGCGACATCAAAAGAAGGCCAAAATACAAGTGAAACTCAGCGGTGTTTGGCACTTAGGCAATTGAGTTGTGATTGATCCCCCAGAACCCAAATGGACTCGGAACACCGATCCAATGATCCCCCAGAGCCCAAATAAAGGGATTCGGCACAACTGACAAGGTCGCACTCAATCCAACGATTCTCTCAAGAGACCGGGACCCGGATACATGGAGTCGACACAACTGGCAAGGTTGTGCTCACTGCAATAATCCAGAGCCGCACTGGAAGGATTTGGCTCTGCCGGTGTTGCGATCAATCCAGCAGAACCCGGATACATGAATTCGATGCAACTGGCAAGGTTGCTCTCAATCCAATAATCCAGAGCTCCGCTGGATAGATTTCGCACCGCTGGGCTAAATCCACCAGAGCCCGGATACATGAAGTCGGCGCAAGTGGCAAGGTTGCACCGACTCCAATAATCCAGAGCCGGCTTCCACGAAGGAATGAGGGAAATGGGGCTCAAACCGCAGGCTTTATATACCATTTCGGCTTGTGGTATCCCGGCCCCGACGGGCTTCGGAATTCTCTTTCCGCCTTCCTCATCTCTGGCCCGGGTCCGGGGAGAATGAATCTGACCTGCCTCGCTTACTGTTGCAAGCCAGCGCGCGCCGCCGCGGCTAATATGAAGCTTTCTTTTTCTTCAGATTCTGAGATTGCCCTCAGGAATGTTACTGAGGTATGGCCCGTGTGCTCGACATGAGCGGGGTCCCAGCCTGCTTGTTGACGCATTTGTGGATACATTTGTGGATATCATTTGACATTTGTGGACGTCATTTGTGGACATCATTTATGGTTCCCGACAGGGTCGGCCCAGAAATATTTCTGCGAACGGGCAGCGTCCACAAATAGCCTCCACAAATAAGTCGGTGTCCACAAATTTGAAATACCGCGTCCACAAATCCCGTCCACAAAATTATTATCGGAGCCGCCGTGGATGATAGTGGTTACGTGGATGACTATACAATACAGAGAGCCCCAGGGCCCGCAGGGTTCGCCCGAACCATTGGCCAAGTGGCCAACTACCTAGGTCGGCCAACTACCCAGTCGCATACGGTAGGCTATGTACGGAGCCATTTCAAGGCGGATTTTGTCGGCGTCATCTGGGGTGATAGCCAGCGAAATTTCGCTTCGAACTGTGTCCTCGGATTATTATTCAGTGCTCTGGTTGGCTTTCAGGCTGCTTGATGCGAGAAGAGCGACGAGGCCCTCCGCCCGCAGACGTTCCTGGAGCAGAGTGACCTCTGACCATTTCCGTTGGGGGAAGAAGGAAGGGGTGTGGGGTGGCCGGAGATGACGGGTCATGGAAAGGGGTAAGTGGACCGGGTCCACCCTAACCTCTTCATCACAGTCTTGTAATAACACATTCAATATGGAGGTGAGCGACGCATGTGACCTGAAGTGGCCATCTGACTCTGTCCATTTAGCACATTGGCCAAATGGAAATTTGGTTGGATTCCGGTTTCAGTGGACAACAAACCATCGTCGTGATTGAAGATGAATACCAATGTTATACCTCCCCATTCCAAAACAGTGTTTCGCCCATCGAAGGACCTGAACTGCATGGTATCTTGAGATTTCTTCGGGGCACCTCCAGGTCATTGACTGGGTCAGATTTCGGTGTTTCTAGCTGTCTGAGAGCAGAACGTGCCACAAAGTAGCGCCAGGCATTCGGCGGCGCTCACCTAGCAGCATTTCTCGACCCGATCACCCGGCGTCACCCTTAGGAGTTGGGGTATACAAATTCCCATGAATTTACATGTTTCCGTGAGAAGCGAAGACGGTGAGTACGCAATGCCCATGTGACTCGGGTCTGAGGCTCACGTATTATTGAAATAAATGGTGTCGACTCATTACAGACGCTTCCCTTTCGTACATTATTTGTGATACGATACACTGGATTTCTCTTTCTTTCTTTATGTTCTCATTACCAAGGATTGCTCCCTTCTCCACTGGGTGGAAGTGTAGCTGTCAGTAGAAGGTTTTCCCCTGCTTAATGTGAGCACCCCCGCACGCGGAGGGCATAGGCATCGACCATGGTACCCAACCTGCTTTGCCAGACAGATAAATATTCGTCGGCGCGTCCTCGCGAAGATTCCTTACGAACAAGATTTGAGTCATTTGACTTTCGGTACCAGTGCATGCGTGTACTGGAGAAAACCTCGGGACCCGTGGGCGATAGCGAAACACGCACGACGATGGTGTCCTTGGCCATCCCTATTGGTACGCGAGCGTCATCGGGATTTTCCACGCAGACGTAGTCTCTTATAAACAGACGCTACAACAATTCTCACTCGTGCCTCGTGTGCTACGTAGTCGAGTTCGGTTCCTATGACCCAGGTATTGCTGCGTTCATTCCAATGCAAAGCTTGGGTAGCATCAACGAAACCAGCTGTGTCGTTGGCTTTGACCAGACATCATTTAAGTATACTCGGTTCCACGGCTGATGTTGGAGACGTCAGATCTGGCAAGAGCCAGACCGTCGTCCAGACGGACACGCTGAGAGCTGCGCGATGGTCAAGAGCAAGCTATGATCTGCCAACGGCCTCGGGCCCAAACAAGTATCTACACTACAGCACTGCCGCCAGGATGCACTAGTGCAATGTGTTCCCAGAATTTAATGCATCGGTAAGCCGTTCTCTGAGGTCTTTCTGATTCACATCTTCTACTCACAGTCTCATCTCGAACTTAATGACCCTAGCAGATTACAATTTTCGGCAAGAGTTCAGAAAATCATTCCTCAAAGCAATAATGTTCGGTTGGATGGTGGTATCGTCCCAAATGCTTTCCATGGTCGTGCTGGCTTTTCTGAAGCACACGAGAAGTTGTTGACATTAGCCGACGGTGGCCTTGATGGTGCAAACATCCCACTTCAACCTCTTCTCGTGAAAGCACGCGGGATACGGGCCATTATCGCTCATGATGCCACTGCAGATAAGGAAGATAACCTCGCGGATGGTACTGCCATGATTGTGCGTCTTGTCATTGCCCTGCATATATTCTAATTATTATTTGTCCAGGCCGAATCGAGGAGGAGAGTGAGTGTGGGACGGGAATATTATATTCACATTACCTGCCGTATTTAAGGCCACCCGTGGGCGAGTGCGGTTTTTTCCTGTGGCGGACCTCTCTTGATGGACGTATTGGGATTCCGGGGACAAGAGATCCCGGAATTCCATAGGGTGCATCCTGACGGCGATTGCAATTCAGGTCGGATGCCATATAATATATGATATTCACATTACCTGCCCCGTTTAAGGCCACCCGTGGGCGAGTGCGGTTTTTCCTTGTGGCGGACCTGTTTATGTACGTGTGGGGATGCTGGGGACAAGAGATCCCGGAATTTCATCGGGTGCATCCTGACGGCGATTGCAATTCAGGTCGGATGCCATATAATATATGATATTCACATTACCTGCCCCGTTTAAGGCCACCCGTGGGCGAGTGCGGTTTTTCTTTGTGGCGGACCTGTTGATGGACGTGTGGGGATGCTGGGAACAAGAGATCCCGGAATTCCATCCGGTGCATCCTGACGGCGGTCCCAATTCAGGTCGGATGCCATACAATATATGATATCTATGCCTTGCTCGTCTTGGGAGAGAGTGAGAGAGTGTTTGGGCACAAAACGAGGATCGATTTGGTCGCCAGAGCTCTCTCGCTCGGCCCGTGAGGGACCGCGCTCGAGCCGGCCTACGGCGAAAACATGAGGTACAGCAAAAAACTAAGTAGGGAAAGCGGTAAGGGTGGGAGAAAAAGCAATCTAGTCTATCAAGCTGTGTGAGTGTAGGTAGAAGATGAGGACGAGAATCTACAGAGATGAAAGAGCATATATATATGCGGAACAACGCAAGCCGATATGGTGTCTCGCCTGCATAGACCGTGTTTGGCGCGTCAAACACCTCTTTCACATTACCTGTCCTATTTAAGGCCGCCCTGGGTGAGTGCGGTTTTTCCTTGTGGCGGACCTGTTGACAGACGCGTGGGGATGTTGGGGACAAGAGATCCCGGAATTCCATCGGGTGCATCTTGACGTCAGGCGCAATTCAGGTCGGATGCCATATAATATATGATATTCACATTACCTGCCCTGTTTAAGGCCAGCCATGGGCGAGTGTGATTTTTCCTTGTGGTGGACCTGTTGATAGACGCGTGGGGATGCTGGGGACAAGAGATCCCGGAATTCCATCAGGTGCATCCTGACGGCGGTCGCAATTCAGGTCGGATGCCATACAATATATGATATTCAATGCCTGCAGTCAACAATGCCCTACACTCTAGGCCCCCTACGTATGATTAATCCCTAGAGTTTAGGGTCCCCCAAAATCCGCCGGATTTTCGGCTAAGTCCTGGGCTCCTCGGCGATAATAATATTTCCACAATATTATCTGACCTGGATGTTAGAGAGGAGCCAACCAGATTTTCAGAGGTATAATATTATGCCCACCACATCACTGGGTTCTTCCAGTGCAGCACCGGATGGGCTATAATATTATGCAAACTGCAGGTTTCGATAGACCAAAATATTTTGCCACCTACAGGCCAGGGTTCGGCCGATCCAGTTACTGACCGACTGTAATATTTCATCACCTGCATACTGGGGTTCGGCCGATGCAGGTCCCAGCGGACTGTAACATTTTGAGCCCTACAAGCTGAGCTTCAGCTGAATGCACATCTGTAAGACTATAATATTTTCCACCCTGCATGCAAAGGTTCAGCCGATGCACCGGATGGGCTGCGATATTGTGCAACCTGCATACCTGGGTTCGGCCCATCCAGGTTGGGATAGACTGTCACGTACAGGCCAGGCTTCAGCCGATCCAATTCCTGACAGACTGTAATATTTCATCACCTGCATACAGTCGAACCCCTCATAATCCATACCTTTTGGTGGAAGCCCCAGGGCATGGGTTTTGGGGGTGCATTCGGTCTATAGGAATTCTTTTTAAAAAAAGTCAAAAAAACTATTTTTTCGCAGACTACACAAAATGTGTGCACTATCTAGTAATATCTACTCGGTTCTAGCAAAGAAATCAGTAATTGATGTATCGACCATGGCATTCGTTGCCTCAAGCTGCGTCTGGCGCCCAAAAGTACCAAGAAGCGCGTCGAGCTTCCGTGCGTACAAGATCAGCACGCAAGGATCCCTCTCTCTTGGCACTGCAAGACCTTAGGATGTTCCAACAATTCCTCAAAACGCTCAAATTGGCCCGACTAGATGGTCAAGTCCTTTGTCAAGACCGGCAGGGTCATGATCTCTCAAGTTTCGGAACCAAGGGATCCTCTCAGCCGAGCGGAAACATTCCTCCGGCCTCTCAAGATCGCCTGGGCAATGTATTGATTTCCGTCCGTTACTGAGAGCTGTCCCCTCATCCTCTTTCGTCCCGTTCATCGTCACGTCTTCCTCAAGTCTTGCCGTTCCCCAACTGCGGTACAGGTATCGTCCATTCCGCATTTCGAGACATCCCTTCAATCTCGCTAATAGTTTTGGAAACAGGTCGACGCCGAACACGAACAGTATGTATGTACACACAGTTCTTCATTGAACTGACGCCAGACCCACTCAGATTGTTGGTTATACTGCCTCTTCATCGGCGCCGACGACACAATTCAGGTGCGTCCTAAATGTTGTGTTATCTATACGCAGTCTCCAATCAACGGCCAGTGTTATGGTGATCTATCCATCGGTGAATTCTTGCACACTCTGTTGCGCTTTTCCATCCAGCCGCTACTATCCAAAGGGTCACCATCTGGCGTCCATTCGCCCACGAAGTACGACGTTGATATGCCGCCGAGTTTACGAATGGAATGCATGTGCTAATGAATTAGCACCAGATAGCTAGCAGGTTTCAAGCTTTCTCATTCAACGTCGCGGTTTGGCGAGGCGACGTGTTGCGTCTGCCACACCTCTGATTTAAAGATCTGCTCCCGAATCCTATTCTCCACACGGGACTTCCGGTATCTCGCGAGCGACGCCCTCTGCTGCAGTACGTGTTTATCGGTTTTTCTTATTCTCACCACCGCTGTCCAACCCCGCGAACATTCACGCGTCGGCATCACACTCGATTCTCATTCAGCTCCCTCTGTCGCCTCGGATGTGTCCCCGACGCATTAGGTGGATCATTCATACTATTTCATTGGGCTTTGCTAGCCAACGGATACGTCAAGGAAGCGTTCCTGGTACGTCTTCAGTAGTTTGGGCATCGAGTTCGATGCTAATGCATTTCTGTCAAGTTTTCGGGGCCCGTCGCTCAGATTCACTCGGGCCCAGCCCTTCCGCCAACAATTGTATTGAAGTTGTAGGATTTGCCGATGTAACGGATTGAGTCGCGGATTCTACTTCAATTGAATTGTGTTGTGTTGTGTTAATGGTTCAATATATATTTGAATTGCTTTTCAAGTCAGGGCTGAGCCTTAAAATTGTTTTTCAACATGTCTGCTCTTCTGCCGCCGGAGCGAAGCGAAGGCATGTCTTGTGCTTCATGAACAAAACGGCCCATCAGCGTAGAAAGAGCGTGAACTCATAAGGACTTGCCTTATATTATATGAGTGAAAAGTACGACATTTGGGAGTAAGAAATGTCCGCGTCCGCGTTCGCGACGTTTGAACTGAATAACATGATCATATGGAGAAAGAAGAGGTTAGTATGCACTCACAAACAAAAAGAACGTCGACCAAATGATAGCGCAGGTATATAAAGACTGAAGAGCCAACAATAAATCGGGCAAGACAACCGTGGCGTGCAGCAAAGTGCATGTGCGGCTAGTAAGGGAGGAGGTGTTGGCGAGACCTACCTACCTACCAGGCTTGAGGGGCTGCTTTTCTTCCCACCCAATCTCCCTGTGGAACAGACAAACAACACCCTTTTCTGGCATGACTTGGATGAGCGTGAAACTGGGAGAGAACAAGAGTGTTGACGTGGTTACACAGGTTTGGATAGCCCGTGACCCGGAGAATCGAAACCCCAAATTTCACTATGGTGAACAGGACATTGGGATAATTAAGTCTGCTTATAATGCATAATTACGAGTATCTGCCATGCAATGCGGTGGCCACACCCCCCAAGTAAGTGGTGGTATGTGTTCCATTTCCACCGTTAGCGCGCATTAATGGCCGACCCAGCTCCCCGTCTCGTTCGTGTCGCCTATTCTCAGGACACTTATCGCATTAATCCTACCCTCCGTGATGTCTTTTGTCGGAAAATCTTTCATGTACTGACCTTCTGTCTGACACCTGAGGCACGACTCTTATTATTTTTGGAGTCAGTCTGATCATGGTTTTCTTTGTTATAGCGCAATCGTGATCGGCGATCTGTCCTGATGCTTTCGCCTGTACGTATTGATTGTACCTTCGTTGTGCGCCCATTAAAGTTCCTGCATTCAGCTTCCGGCCAATAATGTGAGTGTTCCCGCGTTCTTTCTCCATCTCACCGACAGCTCATATTTGTTCAAGGGGCTCTCATCTCCCTTCTATTTCGGTACGTCTTCCATCTAGTTTGCACAGATGTCGAGCTGATGTCTCCCTAGATCGCAATCCGCCAATCGCAACAATAAATCCCCCTGTCGGTCGATATGCTCACGAAGTTCGTCGCATTGTTTTAGTTCTGGCCCTAATATCTTTGGGGTGAGTGTGAACCGTTTGATATCTTTCCTTGGCTGACACTCTATTCCAAAACCAACGCTCGGCACATCAATTGAATCGAGCCAATTGGGTCGAATACGGGCTTGGGCCGCTTAAGAGGGTGCATCAATTGAATTGAATTTGCTCAAAGCATTCCCAAGGCCACCACCGCCCCAAAACTGGTCATTTCTGGACAGCACGTAGTTTGGCAGAATGCCAGCTCATCAGATCCCGCCCATTAGACTTGAGTAAATAAACATTTACTGATTTGCGGCACTTGGGGCGCGTTTTTTTTTTCTTCTTTTTTTTCTTTTCTTGCACTTCGGACGGCTCGGGAGGCGAGGGCCAGGGTAAAGCACATATATACGTAGTCTTCATGAATCCTTTTCCAGTAATATTCTTTTGACGGGCCACTTTGAAAGTTGGGCGCCGCATGTTGCGTATGGTGAGCACTTATGTTCTCTGAGGAAGTGAAATGAGATTCGGAGACTTGCCAGTTTGGATGGGCCATAGGCACTCAAGGATGGAAAAAAAGACTCTAGATGCAGGGCAATCAATTCCAAGCTTTATCCAATACCCCGAAACAGCGCAGGTGGGCCTGGATAAGCCGCTGCCACCTTTGCCAATTGAAAAAGACGACGAAAGTGCTGCGGAGCAGCAGTCAATTAGCGCAGATTATATTCGGCCGCCGCCGAGGGCCCATATCCCGATAGATATCCGGAGATCCCAAAGTCTCCATGTAATGAACTAGCAGGAACCTGTGCTCCGCACGGTCAAATTTTATCAGGGTGTGAAAACTGGGCAGGAAGAATCACTTTGAACATGCCTGAGTCCACACGGAATCCTCTGACAATTGTCAATTGCCAGTCCACGTCCAATTTTAAGGGTGGACACTGGTCACCAACCTTCGCTTGGTTCCTCGTGTCCCGGCGTCCATATGGTCATTGAGCAATTTTAAAAAATAAATCCCAAAGACCCGCGCAGTTCTGTGGGCCTCTCTCCTAACCGCCTCCCTGCAGAACGAGGAGGTTCTGAGCCTCTGGGATGAACACAATTTCAGAGTATTTACATAATGAGACGAACCGCCGCCGTTGCACCTTCTTTTATTTGGACTTAGGGACGGGGATGCCAATTTCGACCCGAAGTTGTTGTTGTAGTTATTAATGCAGCTTCGGCCATCGGACATCATTAGTAATTGATTAATAACTTTCCGTAGTTCAACCAGACACATGTAGAATATGATTGCAGACCAAACTTCGTGACAAGTTTTTATCCCAATTTGGAAATCACTACTGACACCCCAGTTTTTATCGAGATACAATGTTATTGTGTGGATAGCACTATCAAAAGGTCCTCCACGGATCCCCCGGAGCAAAACTTTGAAAAGTGGAAAAAATGTTTTTCATCAGGAAGATTTTGCGTTTTCAGTCCGGGCCGGTAGTAGCCGGTGGCTGTGCCTCGCATCAATTTCCTTCGATTCATAGGTATGTCTATGTTGGCCTCAATGGCTGTCAAGTAGGGCTGGCAACCGTAACCGTGTAAGCACGGAATACGGTACCGTATTACGGTCACGGTCCCGTGACCGTGCAGCTCGCGCGTCTTTCGTACGCGGTACGGGCACGGCTCGTGCATGAGCCGTGTTGACCGTGTCCGTGGAGCCGTTACGGCCGTATTTACGGTATCACGGCTTGGAGACGAAATGGGGTTGCAATGCATTTCTTGCCGCTATCCGGTAGTGCGACCCTGCACTGTTACTGGGATTATACCTCACAACCAAGTGGAACCAACTCCACTCTCCGTTTTTTTCGCTCTGAATTCTCCTTTTAGGTGCACCACAATTCATTCGCTAGTTACTCCAGCCCTGATACTGTGGTTTTCAAGAAAAATATAAATGCTGCTTTGTTCTCGTCAAAACAAGCCAGCTCAATCCCCCATCCGAATTGTTCCCGCTGCATTTTTGTCGACCCTCTTCTTGCCATGGCTGGCCCCGCATATCTCGTTCAAGTGCCAGACCTAGAAAAGCGCATCCACCGGTATCGTTCAGGTGTGTCTGATCCTCCTTCTTTGCGGAAATGACTCCAACTGTTGCACAGGTACCCGTGGATGCCTCACACCTAGCAGCGATGCTGCTCTATCATTCAACCTTTTCCGCTGGCTCGCACTCAACGTCTCGCTCTTCTGCCTCCCGCTGACTCTATTATTTGCTCTCCACATTTCCCGGGTGGTCAGAACCAATGTCATACTGTCTACATTCACTCGCACTTCCGTTGTCTCTCTCCTTGTAGTCTCGGGCCTCATTTTACTTTTTATCGGTGCGTAATTTCGACTCCGAATGGATCCGAGCTGATCTGTCATTTATTCAGCGAATGCTGCATTTCCCGCCTTTATGCGGTATCAAGTGATCATCAGGTCTTCGATCGCCAGGCATCCACGCAAGCGTCGCACGCACTGGTCCTTCATCACACCCCGCCGGTGGCGCCAATACTTCGCGCCAGAAGATAGATTCTTTAGCATCTTCATCCGTGGAATCCTGACAACGACTATTGTGTTGAGTGAGTCAAGTCTTACTGCGCAGACTCTTTTTCAGACTCAAAATATCGCTTCAGGTGTATTCAAATCCACAACTTTCGCTCAAATTCAATTCAATCTTGGACACCATCGCGACCGCGCGGTTTCGGGGGCAATAAACCATCACTGCCACTACTTTGAGACTGTGGAAAGCTTCCCTCGCATTTTATATCCGCACCAGACCATTCAGCAGGCGGGAATCGAACCAGACAGCCACATCTACGTACGATTCCCACTGCTTGGGGGTGCGAAGTCCAGCTCGACTGCCATGGACATTGACAGCGAAAATCGTACGTACCACGTATTTCGTCAATTACTCTTGCTCTCAGCTCATTGTTTTTGCAGCGGATGACGTTCAGGGCCCAAATCAAGGTCTGTTTTCCGCCAGAGAGAGAAATCGAGTTGTTCTAATTTTTACTGAGCCCACAGGTTCATCGAGTCGTCAGCGCAGACAAACAACAAACTCCAAGAAATATACCGAAGCTATTGATGCAGAGAAACTCGATGAGAACGGGCTCCCAACGACTCGCACGTCGGCTCCCCAACGTAAGCGCCGTCGAGCCCCGAAGAAGGCAAAGAATAGCACCCAAGACACCTTGGACGAATCTGACGAGGCGTACTCCGGAACCGACGACTCGGAGTCGAGCGGCGTAGATTCTGACTCAGAGCATGAAATCGAAATCAGCAATGAAGAGGTGGGCATTTGATGAGTCCGTCGTAATCCACTAACAGTATACCACAGCTTGCGGATTCTCTTCCTTCTAAAACAATTCCGGCCACGTCGAAACGCCGCAAGGCATCGGGGTCCAAGGAGAAGGCGCCTGGAAAGAAGCGTGCTCGAAGGCTACCTGCTGAAGAGCATGTGAGTTACACTTTCACTTTTTTTACCTTCATTGATCGTCATCTAGAGCTCTTCGCCACTGCCAACAGCAAATTCTGCGCCCTCAATAGCAGTGACTAAGGACAAGGCAGTAAGTGATAATTTTGTCCTCTGTTTTTTTCATTGTGCATTCACGTTGTAATTCCCAGAGCGTTGGCAAGAAAACAAACGCCGTGTATCATTTCTTCGAGCAGGTCGATAGTGATGCCGATGGAACAGTCGAGGAGGATACGAAGTACTACAAGTGCTGGCACGGCAATCGGAAGGTGGTTAAGATCACCAAAAAAATGCGTGGTAATTTGAGCAGTGCGTCGTTGTTCTCTTATATCTTTGACCATGCTGACATTGAATAGATCTCACCGGACATCTCCAGCGAACGTTTCCCGCCCACTTCCGACTGTGTGAAGTTCTGAACAAACGCGGTGGGTCTCCGACAGCCGAGGAGATCCAAATCGCCAATGGTAAGAAGGCGCTGGATACTGTGACAGCGAAGAAGTATCTTCAAGAGCTCGACAACTTCTCCCACAATATCAGGTTCATGTTGGAGCAACAGATGGATAAGTCGCGGGTCGGTTCGAAATCTTTGGCCTTTGAAATACATTCTCACCCCTCGCGTAGGAGCCATGGGACCAGAAAGAATTCGACGAGCTCATTGCGAAGTGGATTGCCGCCTGTGACCAGCCATTTTCGACCGTTGAAGAGCCCGAGTTCCGCGCGATGCTTGAATATGCCTACTACCACAGATCCTCCGAGGCACTGAAAATTCCGAACCGAAGGAATGTTCGTGAGGCCATTATGACCATGCATACGGATATGGTCAACGGATTCAAAGCCATGTTCGAGGTAAGTTTGTTCCTGGACATTGTTCTGATAATATTCACGGTATTGGTAGGAAAATACCTCTAACTTCGCAATTTCTCTGGATGCGTGGACTTCGTCGAATGGCTACGCGTTCATGGCTATAATCATTCACTATATCAGCAATACCGGCACACTGGGTGAGTGATCAATCTGTTTCCTTCTCTTCGATGATTTTATCAGAAATTTTCTCAGAGGAATGTCTTATTGACTTTCGGGAGCTCCGAGGAGAACATTCTGGAGAGAACATGGCGAATGCAGTTTGGGAGACGCTGGAAAACTATGGTATTGAGGGTCGGGTGAGCTCACTTTCCGGCATCTTTGCACCGTCGTGAATCATCTGTGTCTGTTAGATCATCTCGTTCGTCATGGACAATGCGTCGAACAATGACACGCTTGTGGAGCACTTTGCAAAGCTCTGTAGCGCGAAAAATATCAGTTTCTCCGCTCGCAATGGGCGCATGCGTTGCATGCCTCACACTGTCCATCTGGCGGCTCTTGTGGTACGTTGATCCTCTCATTTTTATTCTGAGAATTCTAAACTTACTGGGTTTGTTCGTTTAGCTCCTCGAGGCCATCGGTGTACTCGTCAAAGAGAAATCCGACGCCGCAAGCCAGCCTTATCAAGAAGTTGCAACTGAGCCGACCTCACGGGATTACGACGAGAAGGCCGTTGACCATGACGATGGCGAGGAATCGAGCGAGGAAGAAGTAGTCGCAAAAAGCGCCGGAACCATTGGAATGGCTATATTCAAAGTGCGATTCATTCGCTTTCTTGAGCTGTTTGCTGATCTAGAAATTAGCTGCGCAAAATTGTTCGGTTCGTTCGTAGTAGTCCCCAACAACGTCAATCCTGGATCGCGCGGGCATCCGAGGCAATTTCTGCAGGGACCACCGCTCGAGAACGTGTCACGATGCTTATATTGGATGTACGTACGCGTTGGTCTTCTACGCACCAAATGCTTCGTAGGAGAACTTTTTTTTGGTGTACGCTCGATTCTGATGGCACACTGCAGGTCGCGCACTGGGATTTAAAGAAGCTATAGACGACTATGTTGCCCTCACACGGAACATGCGTCTGTACGAGCTGAGCGGCGCTGAGTGGAATTCGATCCAACTTGTCTCTGAATGGCTCAAGGCATTCCGCGATGCTACGTCCCAGATGTCCGCCACCAAGCAACCAATGGTATCCTCGTCGCACGCCATTTTCTGCGGCTTGCAGGAACACATTCGCCGGATTCTCAAGGCACTTCCGGACGACGTCGATTCCACACTCAAGAAAGCGCTCACGGACGCCCACCGAAAGCTCAGCGACTATTTCTACAAGTTCGATCAGTCCGAATATTATACTTGGGCGGCGCGTGAGTGCTTCTTTCTCTCGCCACCTTGAATATTCTCTAATTTCTTGTCAGTCCTCGATCCTCGCATTTCGTACGCAGGTCTTCGCAACGACTATACCGACGACCCCGATCTCGTCGCCACCGCGGAGTTGGCCAAATCCAGTCTCCAAACCCATTTTGAGATCTACTATGCACAGCCCGAGATGGACGCTACCTCTTCCGCAGCCACCACCGCTCCTGACAATATACGGTCACCGGTGAAGAACTTCACCTCTCGTTACGTGAAGCGGAGTGGTATAAACAAGGAGAGCGAGCTTGACTGTTACTTCACTTTGACTAGCCAGCCTCTTCCTTGGGACACCGACCCGATTATGTGGTGGAATAGTCACCGTGAAAGCTTTCCGAACCTGTATCGGCTCGTTCGGGATATTCTTTGCATCCCAGGTGAGTTTCCGAATTGCACTTGCACAACATGTTTAATCTTGTTCAGGATCGGCGGTTGCTGTTGAGCGTGTCTTCTCCGGAGGCCGTGATCTCATTGGGATCCGTCGTGCGAGTCTCAACGCAGATACAATCCGGAGCCTCATGCTGGTCAAGGCACAACTCAAGCTTCAGCGCAAAGCTGTCACTGACCTTGTTGGGGACAAGCTATAGCTACTTACTTAACTCTAATACAATATGCTGCATTTTTTTCCGCCCCTGACACGGCCGTATGACCGTAATGACCGTAATTTTACGGTCACCGTACCGTCCGATACTCGAAGTCATTGCTCCCGGGCCGTAATCCCACGGCCGTATTCTTGCACGGCCGTATCCAGCACGGCCGTGACCGTATACGGTACGGTTGCCAGCCCTACTGTCAAGGAGCATGGAGAACCATTCAATGCACTTTTTGCGCGGAAATGTCTTGCCACGAGGATTTCCAACGTGCTATCCAAAAGGTATGGTAGCAGACAGAACTTTGTGACAAGTTTGAGTCCCAATTTGGAAATCGTTACTAGTGACTCAAAAGTTTCTTAATTAGAGAGTTTGCGCAAAGCCATATGAGCCATTGTATGGCTTTCGAAGTGGCCAACTCGGCCCAGGACTTTGTCAGGTCCAATAGAGGCTTCATCGGGCAACAATTTGTGGCCCAAAGACTCGGCAAAATATCCAGCCAGTCTGTCGAAAATTGCCATTTTTGGTAGCCATAAGCCACTGTATGGCTTTTGCGCAACCTGGTTATTTTCGATTCAAGTGTGTACAAAGCACGGTAGGAAGGTCCTCTACAGATCCCCCGGAGCAGAAATTTGAAATCCCAAAATTATTGTTTTCCGGCAGTGATTTCGCGCTTGTGATGGCGGGCCGGGTCATAGCCGGTGATAGCCGATGTTAGCCGGTGGCTGTGCCATTCCCTTTCAGTGCTCGGCATGCACAAAATCACTTGAGATCCATCCTCTGGGCTTCAATCTCTCAATGGGTTATTTTCTTTACTCAATATAGTCAAAATGGCTGTCCCTGTTGTTAAATTTGACGTACACTAACTTTTGAAATTTTTGGCTGAGATTTCGCGCTTTTTTTCCCCAAGGTCAAACCGCCTCCGTTTTTTCTGAAATGTAATTTTACCTATACAACATCCCATTCTGGGTCTAAATCGCAAATCTTGGAACAATGTGATGGAAATTCCGGCTTGTCATGAAGTTCTGTCTGCTACCATACACTATATATTTTTTGGTCAGCCGGCCAAATTTTGCGTTTTATTTTCCCACGGTACAACAAGGCTCGAAACGAAAGTTTTGTCGATAAAACAGGGTTCTGGGGTTCTGAATCTTCAATCCCAAGTTGAAACAATAAAAATTACGGCTTGTCGTGAAGTTTGGTCTGCAACCATACTCTAGATACATTCTGTACTGGCAAATGCGGCGGCGCCGGATCGGTGCCACGAGTAGCGCAGGAGAGTGGCTGCTCCCCCGATTCACCGCTGGAGTACTGTGTGGTGGGCAGGGGGATGTGGTACCAGCACAGAATTAGCAACGCGAAGACCTCCTGCATTCCCCGCAGCGGGGCGCGAGGGTTGGATGGGCACTGGGCCGCACACCTTGCGCCTGGCGCAGCATTGCATCGGTGGGCGGGCGGCATGGGCGCTGGTGTGGTGTCGGGGCGCAGCGAGCAGGCGGGCCGACTCCGGCGTGGTGGCGAAGGGGAGGTGTGGCACGGCCCGCAAGGCGCACGTATGCTGGAACTGCAGGGGGGAGTACAGGATGTGCCGCCAGCAAAGCAGGGGCAGTGGCGGT
Source organism: Mycena olivaceomarginata (assembly GCA_029378375.1). Taxonomy (NCBI): domain Eukaryota; kingdom Fungi; phylum Basidiomycota; class Agaricomycetes; order Agaricales; family Mycenaceae; genus Mycena; species Mycena olivaceomarginata. Next base: position 80,071 of record JARKIC010001262.1, read on the forward strand.
ATGGAGCATCATCGAGGCGCTGCCCGGTGCGGCGGAATACGAGGAGATGTATGCACCTCACGGGGCCAGACGGAGCGTAGATGAGCGCATTGCTTGAGGCTGCGCGGCGCCTAATCAGCGCATTGGTAAAAAATGCATTTCACCGAAAACAGTGATTCCAGTTGCTACTACTTTACCTACTTTACCTTCCATATGTACTGTCCATACTTCATCCATCTACCATATTTTTTTTCAGAATTTTCGCGTGATTGTTTACATCATTTTGTCGTCGTTGTCGACAACGACGTCGAGGCCGTTTGATCGCCTTTGATCGCGACGTCAAGCCAGTTTGATCTCATTTGATGGCGACGCCGAGAGCCTCGTGTCAATGACGATGACCGACACTGGCTTAGAAATAAGAGTAGAAACCTACCTGCCATGATATATCAGTTTCACCTCTGAACTAGCAGTTTTGATACATCGCGGGTCTCCGACCATCAGTGGGCCATGATATATCATTCCCCCGTACTAAGGTGTGAGATTCGGATATGTCTCAAAGCTATCGAAATGCTTGACGTAGGTGGTGCTTTCTTGCTGCCGGTGGAGTCTGTTCGCGTAACGACAGGACTTCGCCAGGCCATTTGAGAAGAGGCGCTCGCAGCGCTCGAGGTCCTCGAGGCCCATCCCTTCCACATACGTCGCCAGGGGTTTTGTAGGGTAAAAGACTGACTGAGCACAAGCGAGGGGGGCGACTCAGAGAACCCGTGGTGGGAGAGTGGAACCAGAGACCATGACCGCGCACAGCAAAGACCGGTGACCAGGAGTTATGTGTTATCAGTTGCGTCATTCAGGCACCATGGCGACAGGAACAAGGAGTCCAATGGAGGAGCAAGAGGAAGATGTGGGCGGCACCCTGACCGCGCAGCGAGAGAGAGAAGAAGTGAAGGACTCAGCGACGAACCTGGGATTCCCGCTTGGCCCCCAAAGTTGGAAAGGACAGCGAATGGCCAGGAATTAGCAGCCGATATATGTGTGTAGTGCATTGGCTCTATTGTGTCAGGTCATGCTTTTCAAAATGCCAGCCATTTGAATGCACCTCTATTGCGTCTGGTCATGCTTTTCAAAATGCCAGCCATTTGAATGCACCTCTATTCTGCCAGCTCACACTTTTCAAAATGCCAGCCATTTGAACGCACCTCTATTGTGCCAGGTCACACTTTTCAAAATGCCAGCCCTTTGAATGCACCTCTATTGCATCTGGTCATGCTTTTCAAAATGCCAGCCATTTGAATGCACCTCTATTCTGCCAGGTCACGCTTTTGAAAATGGCAGCCATTTGAATGCACCTCCATTGCACCAGGTCACACTTTTCAAAATGTCAGCCCTTTGAATGCACCTCTATTGTGTCTGGTCATGCTTTTCAAAATGCCAGCCCTTTGAATGCACCTCTATTAGCAAACCGGGGAAGAACGACTACACTGTCCCCAGCGCATACCACCCAATCACGGAAGAGGAAGGTCAAGGGAAAGTGATCGAGTTGGTCTTGACAGACTGGCTTTCGGTGGAGATGGCTCGGGTGTCGGTATAGCAAGGCAAGCAGTAGATACAGTGTGGGAGCAAGCTAGGCAGAAATGATGATGTAAGCTACGCGGTTACGGGGCCATGCACGCGGCCCAGCGGCTGCAGGTTCCCCCCTCTAAGTAAAGGATGTCCTTGTCCGTAAAAAAAATGTCTGACAGAAAAGGTGGGCATGGGGCATAGGTAGATGAGACATTGTCCTGTATAATTCCAGCTTCGAATTTGGTTGAGGATTGAAAATGTTATGGTGAGTTCAACAATTTCGATTGAAAGATTACTTCCGAGCCAATAGTGACTCAATGGAGAAGAAAATCGTAATTCTGGCTACATCACCCTCTCTATAATGCATGTAAGTCTTCCCTCCTAAAAATTCAGTGTGTTCGAACAAGTGCCCACCCTCCTAGGAGGTGTTGAACAGGGTAGGCAAAATCTTGGAGAGAACCAGGTTGAAACGAGGCCGCAAATTGAAGTTCACGATTCTAGCGATCAAAAGGCGTTGATCAGTACAGCTTTCCTAATTTGGGGGCCTTGTCAGGGAGGTCTGTGTGCGATCGGGAATTCCCGCGTGCCTCTTGCCTAAATATATCGGAAATCCTTTAACAATACATTTGTTTCAGAGCGTGGTGCTTTCGCTTTCCATAGTCATCCGACTGTCGCTGATAGTCACCGACTTGATGACCAGACCTGCCCCGAAAGTCAGTGATCGTCCAACACTGGGCTGGCGGCGGTCGGCCGTCCGATCACCGCCGCCAATCCCCAGCGTGGCGCGAGTCATGGGCAGTTGGCCCGCCGTCCAGCCATTCCCGCCGCAACGCACGCAGGTGTTAAAAGAGCATTAATCCATTCTCGGTCTCGTTGGTTAAAAAACACGGAGTGCGGCAAAGCTGTAAAACTTCGGGTCGATCCGGCGGATCAAACCATTTTAGAACGACAGCTTGCATGTGGCCAACAACGCCGCATGGCAGTGAAAGCTGTCAGCCTCGTGCAAGGTGCCAGGCCCTTCCTTCTCCCTCGTCCACATGCCTCTGGTAGCAGCCGCTCTCACCTTTGGATCCTTCGGCGATATCTTGGAGGCCGCCAGGATCGCGAAGCGCATCATTGATGTCCTGCGCAAGGGAGGGGGGTCGCACGAACGTCAAAAGCTCATCTCGACCTTGCAGCACACATGCGATGACATGTCTAGGCTTACGGTGCTCCCCGAAAACCATTTACAACCAGATTGTGGGACAAGGTCGTTTTGTGCCGCTCACTCCTGGACCAGTTCCACGCGAAAATCAACTCATACGAGAGCTTTCTCGGCCGGATACGGATGGTTGCGTTAGAAGAAAAGGAATTGGCCTGTTGGAGGGCTCAGATATCAGAGCGTTGTGCTGCGCTCCGCGACCTGTTGGGTCCAATAATTATGTTCGTCTCCGATATTGATATTTGTTCCTTATGCCAAATAACTGTGCCGTGTCGTCTACAGTATACAATTGCATGACGTCGGACAACAACAAGGAGGCGTTAGATCCCAGGCGCAATATCTTGGATCCAGGGTTGACAGTATTGAAGCACAGGTCCAAAAGGGCAATGAAGTTGGGACTTTTGGCGTGTGCGTATCATCTTTTCTCCTCGATGGTGCGCTGACAGTGATGGTTCGTTATACAGACTCATGAACGCCTTTCTGTCCGCCGAAGTTTCCCGTATGGGATCCGAGATACGCCGAGTAGGCACCGACGTCCAAATGGTCCAACAGGCAATCCACAAAATATCGCCCCATATTTCGGATCCTTTCTTCTACGTCAGGAATCCCTTAGGAGAACGCATACCCATTCTACTCTCCCACTATCACATCTTTGACGTACGTCCCCCGCGCTTTTCTGGGCCTGACCTCATGTCACTGTAGGACCTCGATCGGATTCTAAGAGCATATTGCAACCGCCCTGATGCGGGAAGCACATATGTCGAGCGTGGTGATTACAGCATTGTATCCTCCGACGGGTGTCATTATCCCGCGTTTGAGGCTTCGCGGGGAGTTGAGAGCCGGGATAGAGTTCGACATGAGCATCATAAAGCGAAAGCCCTTGCGTGAGGCCGCCCAGAAGTGCCCTCATTGCTCCACACCAACCGAGATGCCGTCGAAGGTAGTTGGGTCAATTGGTAAGCAGCCGACCTCTATTCTCAAATATGCAAACACTCCTCCCTCCTCCTCCAGTTCAAACGTCACATGTGGGGCGAGATATCAAGTGTCCGGGATTGAAGAAATTTCTTCTCCGCAAATATCGTGCGTAATATTGATAGACTCTGTATATTTGCTACATGAACGACAGTCGGCAAGACCTCGCAGAACCGTTTCGGGAAGAAGACCGGGCAGAATCGTTTCAACTTGTCCAGATTTTCTATGTCAGTGTCGGCATCTTCAATGTTTTCGTTAACCTGACCGACCATTGGTTCGTTTCCTGTTCGTAATAGGTCGCTGTGAGTTTCTGTTTGGTCGATGCGAATTCTCATCCATATTCTTCCAACAGGAGGTGAGTCTTTGCCGCCTCGATTGATGCGTCTATGCTGTCTGACCCGCCCGCATTCTTCTTCCAACAGCCCGTGAGTCTTTGCCGCCTCGATTGATGCGTCTACGCTGCCTGACCCGCCCGTGTCCCTCGAGGCCGAGCGCGTGCGCCTCAAGCAGAAGGAGGCCGCTGCTGCTGCCGTAGACCTCCGCCGGCGCCGGGTGCGTTGCGTTCTCTCCCTGCTGCTGTCCGATTACTAATTTTTTGCTCTAGACGAAACCGACTGCGCGCACGCTTAACTTCTGCCTCGTCCCGCCCGTCCCGCAGCCCCCCGCGCGGTTCACGTACGACTTTCCCTTCACACCGCGCAACACTACCGCCAACCGCAGCCAGGGCGTGAGTCTTTGCCGCCTCGATTGATGTGTCTACGCTGCCTGACCCACCCGCATTCTTCTTCCAACAGAGCGTGAGTCTTTGCCGCCTCGATTGATGCGTCTACACTGCTGCCCCGCCCGCATTCTTCCAACAGTTGGTGAGTCTTTGCCGGCTCGATTGATGCGTCTACGCTGCCTGACCCGCCCGCATTCTTCTTCCAACAGAGGGTGAGTTTTCTATATCATCGAATCGTTTTTGTTGACAACCCGCACGATTAGACGAAACGTCCCGAACCACTGTACGTGCTCAGCACGTCCTCATACAAAATCCCACTTCTCCCGAAGGGCTGCCAACGTGAATCCCGTAGACGAGATCGATAGTGCTGTCGCACAAATTTATGAGGTTTCTGATGAAGAGGTACATCCAATATGATATTTATCCGGCCCGCACTCACATCTCTCCCTCGAATTCTCCACTGCTATCATTGTCCATGTCGCCAAGCAAAGTAGCGGATGTGGAACGTCCCAAAGAAGAATGATTGTCGGACAAGGTTTTGGTGTGGGAGAGCTCGGGGTCATCATCTGAGTCAGAGGAAATAGAGACTTTTGAGTTGGAAGAAGAGGATGAAGCTTTGGAGCGGGAAGCAGAAGAAGATTTAGTAGAGGAGTCGGACGGCCCAGGTTTTTTTGCTTCAGAGTCTGTCTTTTTCCGCTTCCCAAGGCTGGATTTGGGGCTTTCGGAGGCTGCGAGAGCGCGTTCACTGGGCTTTGGAACCCTGTTCGAGGTCCTACGCGGCGACGCCATTGAGGGAGGGACACCAGTGGGAGACGGGAAGCGGGAAGTGAAGAAGAAGCGCGCAAGTACGTACCATTTGATCCAGTGGCGAACGGTGCACCAATTGTGCCGTGATCCGTTTTTGGCGGTTCAACGGCGCTAAATGGGAGTTTGGTCGATAAGAATCAGTCCTGCACCCTCAAAAAACCACCAAAAGCCATGCAGAGGGCGGGAAATGATGTTTAGCACAGGATATTAAAAGTTTGTTTCTTTGTTTTTTTTGACGGCGACTGTCATCAATTTCGCAAAGAGCTGTAATTTGAACCCATTCAGTTCACTTTTAATTCATTAAATTGTCAATCAGTTGATCTCGGTTCACCATCTTTGACCCACGAAGGCGCAAACGAAATCGGACCTCATCTACACTGCATAAGGGCTTCTTGCTGCCTCAATTGCCTTCGAGGATGACCCAGATGTCGAAGCAATGGCCATATTCCAAGATCAAGAGGGTTTGTGAAGCCGATCTCGCAGATGACACCGCAGATCTCCTGGAGATTTCTGCACTCATGTGGGTCAAGATTGTAGAGTGAATGGACGGAGATGGATCCAGGGGACCTCATGACAGAATTCCCTAGTTAGTTGACTTTTTCTCAACTTTTTCTCAGTCTGTTTGCGAGCACCCGACCGAGACGGAGAGCACGTACACAAGGTCACGCGGTTATTGATCGGACTATCGGAATCTCGGGAGCTCACGGACATCAACCGATTGACAATTTATTAAATTAAAAAGTGAACTGAACGGGTTTGGATTAAGAATTGAGCCCCTAAATAATTGAAGCATGTGCTTCAAAATGAATGGAAAATACAATAATGACTGAAATTCACGGTCATTTTCTGAGGCGCGCGATTCAGATCTGAATAACTATGGCCATTGCGAACATTCCTCTCGCTGTACAGAACAAGTCCATTGGAAATAATTCAGTTTCTGGGCCATAGCCGAAGTCCCATGCCGCTGTTAACCTGTTAACAGACGAGAACAGAATTTGGAAGACCGCCCGCGTTGAGACTGGTGTGGGCCGGAGGTCGGAATTGTAGGGGACATACGAGTTGCGAAGTTGACTTGTTGAACCTCGCTTTGAATCGGCAGCCCATTAATTCCTATCAGCTGGGCTCATCGGCAGCTGGTTTGGGTCAATAGAGTCGCCCCAGAGCTCCCTCAACTTTTAAGTGCCGGCTGCATCTGAGCTCATACCTATGATTTAGCCATGAATGTTAATAGGGGAAGATGCAGTACAGCTGGACCATCGGCAGCTGGTAATCCGATTCACTGCGTTGACTTTGTGCGTTAAGTCAAGCACATCAGGAAAAACTGAAGTTGCTATATAGACCCACATAGACCCACATAGACATCAAAGTCGTCATAGCAAATAGGTCAACCTCATAGAAAGGTCATAGAAACCCCTATGAAGTTTCAAGGAAACCCCACAGCGGGTTACCTCGAGCTGAGGAGTTACTTCCATACCGTGCATTTGATGCGAAAAATTCCGATCGAACTTACTTTTGAAGTGAGTTCGAAAGCATTTGTGCCTTGGCTGTGCACTCCGCTGGGTCACCCCTCACCCAAATTGACCCCCTATGGAGTTTGAATGTCCATGCTGCCGTGCAGTGATGATGGGAGAACCAATTTTTTCTACGGACTTCAATAATCTCCTCATCGCCGCTCACCCACAGCATGCGGACAACGACTTGGCCGACTAAATTGGTGAGGCGTCTATTGGGTATTGCGACGTATTAATCAGGGTGCATGAATTTGATCTGGTGGAGTTCGCTTTTGATTCATTGCGTGCTCAGTATTCGGTATGTGTTTGGATCCTGGTGGTGTTTCTTTTTACTGAGTTCCCGAGCTAGAACATGAGCCCTCCTTGAACACCTCTTGGTTCAAACTGTCGGCGTTTAAAACCTTGTGCGCAGTCTCCCTGTCCTAGCTGCCCTTTGGTTAATCAGAACACTGTTTGAGTTGTGATTTACGTTGAGATGCTCATTGTTTAAACAAATTTCATACCCATCATGGTCTGCGTCGCCTCGGAAGCCAGACGAGAAGGAGTTGAGTGCGAATGACGGCGGTCTGCGGGTATGATGATGCGCATATGTGCGTGGTGGTACGCACTTCGCCTGAGGTTATTGCCCGAGAATGTGGTGCACTGAGAATAGATGTTTGCCGGGTGTTTCATGAAACATTAGAATTCGCGTAAAAGGAACCACAAAGTAAGCCCGTACTGCGCAACGGCAGCAGAGGGCGGCGGCCGCTTAGCGGCCGCGCGAGGGGCGCTACGATGTATAAAGGCTGAGGTTGCACTTTGCCGGTACGGACTCTCTTCATATCTCTCACTTACTTATCTTCTCACTCTGTGCTCATAAGCTGCGGGGCACGCGACGCGGGCGACTGAATGATTAGACAGCCCACCACCGACACAAAGATGTGCACATACCTAAGTACCTTGTCCCTGCGCACTCCAGTCACGGACAACTTCCGCATCACTCTCTTTATAAAATTACGTGTGTCCGTCCGAAGCCTTTTTAAACTCCGCCTTTAATCTATCATTCCGACAGGTCTTTGCCGGGCCTCGGCTAAAGTCCTCAAGCATTTAAGTTTATTCACTTTCCTCGCTACTCCATTGGGTCTTTCGTGACAAAATTTTGCTCTCCTAGGAGCTTCGGAAGGGGATGCGAGGCCGCGAAGCGGCCGAGCAGCCGCTTGTATTGTTACAGCTTCAAATCTGACACTTAATCAAAAAATTGTTCAAACCCGAATTTTTACTGTGAAGAAAGACACAATGGATGATGTTTTCCGGTCAGATGTTGCAAGAGAGTCTGTTGTATGTATCATGGACAAAGAGTTAGCTAAGAGCCACTAAGTTTTCGAAGGTACCGTCTATTCAGGCTCCTACACAGCCGCGGTTTCGAGGATAACAATCTCTGTAGCGATATTACAAGGCTAATACAGTTGAGTACGTCGTGAGGAATAATATCATGTGGAATATCCGTCATATGGAATGGGTTTTGAGCCTCTCCCGAGTCGGGAGAACCGAATATTCCACCTCCCCGTAATGTGGAATATGGAATAGGGTTTGAGGGTCAGTATTCCATTTAGCGGATGGCACAAGAGCCGGATTTTGAAGTCCGTCATCGCATTCTAACTTACCAAAAGGAGGAAATTGCTGGCTCATCGCATTGTTTGTGTCCATGATTGAATCTATCTCTCACTTCCACCACCATGGCCATAACTGAGTCTCAGAAATCTCTAACTGTCTGTACAAGGGACAAGAATCCGCCGAAACCGACGAAGCCACAGGCCAAACCTGGCCCAAAACCAGGCCAAAAGCCTGGCACAGCCGCTCGCTTCAGGAAGGATGAACGCCACCAGGACTTGACGTACCACGACTGGGTTCAGACCCAGAGGACAACGGACCCCCCGCACTCACAGACCGAGTTTGCTGCTTACTTTTCCACCCCGCCCTGACTAGGACGGTGGCAAACTGCGATTTACTCAATCTGCGTTGTCAAAAAATCTCAAACGAAAGGACACTGGGCCGGGCTCTCCGAGATTTCCGCGCAGCTATGGCTCAGGAGGGTGAAGAGAACAAAGTTCAGACCAGCATAACATCTCTCTTCAAGTAGAAATAGTTGCCAGCTCAAAAAATATTGTTTTTTAATTGATTTTATTTCGAATTTATCCTCTGGAATATCCGTCATATGGAATAGCCCTGAGGCCTCTCCCGACGATATTCCACACGACGTTACTCAACTGTACAGAGAAATGGACCGTGTGATGTGTGACTGATGTGACTTTAAAGTTGGTCTCCACTGCAGCTGCCCGATAACATATACAAACAACATAGCCACAAATCCCATCACTGTGCAAGAACTTCAACATGAAAGCTTCATCGGATTGAATAAAATAAATTGAGTGGTTCAGGACACTAATCTTGTGGCTCATATACATTAGGGAGTTTGTGCAAAAGCCGCACGAGCCGCATGCGGCTTTTGTGCATTGTGCAAAGCCGCATGCGGCACCGTGCGGCTTTCGTCTCCCTATCAATTATGTATTTAAAACTTGTATATCAGTGCTATGAAAGCTGTCGGCATTGATTCCGGCATCATGTGGGAAAAGAAGTGTGGAGAATGGCCTTTTTAGGCAGCATCACGGCCATAGCCGCACAGCGGCTGTGGAGAAGCCAAATAATGACGTCAGAAATGATGCATATTACGTTTGGTAAATGGTTCAACGTACTGGATAGCACGTAAATTACCATATCTCATCAAAATCAACATCAATCCACTCACAAATTCTACATTTTATCACGCGGCTTTGCACAATGCACAAAAGCCGCATGCGGCTCATGCGGCTTTTGCACAAACTCCCTATTATATCCAGAACTTGAACTGACACGGGTCCCGCTGGGACATCTCTCAGCTAAAGGTGTCAAAAAACAGTAGCTCATGCCACAACATACAAAATATGGTGAAATAAAACCAGTTGTCTGATTAGTAACCTTGATTCCAACTTCAAAAGAACAAATATTTTTCGGTCCCTGAGGAGAATGTGCACCCCACTCTTACCTTCGTTCCTTCACTCCCCTCCATCCATTCCCATCTCCACCCCTCCTCTTCCTTGATCGCGCGATACTTGCAGACTAGTTGTCGCGCAGTTACCCTGTCTTCTACACGCTTCTGACTCCACGAAGTCAACGCAGCGTAGTGCCCGCACCTTGCACCTCGCCACGCTCTCGACTCCTCCTGCGCCTCAACGCCGCAGTGTGTATCCGTGTTTCAGCCCCGTGGGTCCGTGTACCCATAATTCGGTATTGTGCTTGGGGAGGCTCTGTGGACACGGAGTTGGCGGACACGACTGCCGCAGCTTTGGCTTTACGGTGACGGCTATGAGTGAGTTCAAGCTTCAGGTCAGCAGGTGGATCATTCATTGTAGCTTGATGACGACTCTGTGAAAGAATTAGAAAATTCGTGTAGACTTGGAGGAGCTAATGAAATCACCAATAACAATGCCCAAGTTGCGAGCTCGTTTTTCTGTGGACGCAGAAGGTTTGAACAGGGCGGTCAACGGCAACGGTGGGGTGGCGTAATCCGAGTCAACAGTGTTTTCATTACATGAACTAAACTCATGTGTTCCATGCACGAAAGACACCTTTTATCCTGCTGCCCTCATCAGGTATTTCACTCACACCTCAATATAAGAGGAACAAATTTCGCCCACCAGGTACATAGGTCATAGCATGAGGCTCCTGCTCCTGCTCAGAAGACCGCCCATATTTGAATATAAAGAATTTGAAAAGAAGCAATCGCAGTGGCTTGCGTGTCGAGGTGGCCCGTCAAAAAGCGTAGTAAGGGCGCAGCACGCGGCTACGTGGAGACCCTATTTTTGGAAGAAAGAAATCCAATGTTTAAAGTGGAAGAGGCTGTTCATGGTGGTGCCCGACGGAAATCACCGGTGGATTAAAAGCGTAGGAAGAGCGCAGCACGCGGCTGCGTGGAGACCCCTTTTTTAGAAGAAGAAATCCAATGTCTAAAGTTCTTCAGGGCGGTGCCCGGAGATCACCGGTGGATCAAGAATGAAGCGGCTTGAGCGCCAGAGATCGACGTGAGAAGAAGAAGGTGATGGTGGAGTCTGAAAAGGCTTCGGACGGACACCTTCCCTTTTCCTCCCAATTTTATTTTGACCAAATAACTGATTTCTTCCATCCAAGGAAACTCTCGGCCATCCCCGCGCCGGTCGCGAGGATGTTACATCAGGTCCAGGCAACGCCACGGCGATACACCCAAGTACATGGATGAAGTTCCTAAAGTCCTTTCCTTCTGTAGCCAAAAATAACTAGTCTCTCGTAGACAGACACTACAAACAATATTTGGCTCGTACTTCGCTTGTTTGTAACCTTACATCAGTGGCACGGTAAACTACAGACTAAAAAATAACGGAATCCGCCCTACCCACTCACACTCTTCCTCCTCCATCACCAGCCGGTAAATAGATGTGATTTCAGGATACCCAAGCAAACGCTAAGATCGCGAGGGCAGCAATGTCGATTCTAGGGGTGGAGAGGTTGGATGGCTGGCCATCTCGACAGACGATTGGACATTCTCCAATGACATGGAGGCCAGTGCAGAGATGGAGACGACGGGAATGCTGCGTCTGGGCTGCGGCTGGTGCAGCTTAAGCGGAGGCGCACAGGAAAGGAGTGCGGGTGAAATACACACTTCGGGATGCAGGTGCAATGTAATGTGGTCGAGGTCGGATGTCGCATTAGGTGTGAGACGTAATTTTGCGTCAAAGCACTGAAATTCTGGGATGGCTGCCGCTCTCTCCCAAATCGCGGTGGCATTGTTCTATTCGGCGACTTTGGTGTATGTTTGCCTCGAGTTCTCATCCCGTCCCTCAGATGCGTACGAAACATGATGATGATATCGTTCGCCTTTGGACGTATCTAGGGGGTTGTAGAAAAATGGCCCAGGCGTGGTCCGGTAGTAGGGCATTGGTGCACTCGAGGATGGGTTGGTGCTGTACGAATCGACATGGTCGTAGGAAGAAGAGAAGGTCGTGGGGTCTGAGAACCCGGAAATGGCCGAGGGAAAATCATATGGATTTGGGTATTCAGACGGCGTCATTTGGTGGGAATCCCCCCAAACAACGCCGTTTGAATGCGATGGGGAGCTCCGCCTTGTGGAGTATTGGGTAAGGCATCCGGATGATACATGTGGTGGGCCTCGGGACAGTCAAGCCTTTGAACGAGAGGGGATACGTATGCAGGACTATGGACGAAGAGAGAAAAGGGAGGATGAACGGTCGTGGAGTGCTCAGCTTTTATGGCCTTAAGTTAAGTTAGGCCTAACCCTACCGGAAATGATATAGACGGCCGTGTATTTGACGGTGTTCAGGCCGTACCATGTCCCAATTGTGCTCTTTGCGGCGATTCGCTTTTCTTTCGACTTTTTCTTGGTGTCAGGCCCGGTTCTGTAACCGGCTGATACAGCATAGGAAGTGGGAGATAGTGGTGGTAACGGATCAAGAAGGCCCCCGGTCAGGCAGATTTTATCTCTTTGCGTTGCGAGGCACACACTGGGCCTCTAACGGGATGGACACGGCATTCGCTGAGTGGAACGGGCATTGTCCCCCGTGATGTCAACCCATCGAGGCGCACACTGGGCCTCTAACGGGATGGACATGGCGTTTATTGAGTGGAACGGGCATTGCCCCCGTCATGTCAACCCATCGAGGCGCACCCTGGGCCGCAGAGAAATCATTATCATCAGTTGAATCAGCCTCGGTTTGTGTGGAATTGATGCGGGTGTGTCTCAAGTCAAGAGTGATTGTACTTTGCAACGTAAATGAACTCGTTGGGAGGATATCCGGACGTGATGCAAAGAAGGGAGAGAGTGCAAGGCTGTGTTTTCATGTATAGGATTCTTTCTTCCCACAGGCATCAAACTGGCCGCTGGGGCTGATGCGCAGTTCATCAGGAAAACCCTCCTTTGGCAATTCGGCAGGTTTGGCCCGAATTTCCCCCAAGTTGACCTCTTTTAGTCAAACCCCCTCAATTTGCTTGATTACCTGTCTTGTGATCCCCCCGTCAAGTTACCTCTAATTTGGAGGTAATTCGGGGGACCGTTGCTGGATATTCTGTCGCTTTTGACCAGAATACTACTGCTTGAATGATATGCTGCGCGACACACTTCTTGGGCCGTTCAGAATTCGTAGATAACCAGGCTCCTACCCACCTGCACGTTACGAGGTTGGGAAAGACAGAGTAGGGAATACTCAGCAGTGAATTCTGTGACCCTTCACACAGCCACTAAATTCATTGCATCGAAAAACGGCGACAAGTAATAATTGAGGTGCGGAAAACCTCAATGCAAAGATATTACAGCTATTGGCAGTACCGAAGGCGCGGATCGAAAAATTCATATTTTGAGACGTTTTCAAAGAATTCCCGGGATCTCGGTGAGTTCTTGACCGATTTGATTGAAACCTGACCAGTCCTCTCCGCATAATTCAGGCGGAATTAGTGATAGAAAGAAAGCCATAAAGAAATCTCATATTTGGTAATCTACGTTTGTGCCTCACTATCAAATGGTTTTATTCAGCCAAGAGCACTTTCTGTGAATTCAGGCAGATATCTGAGCACCTTTTTAAAGGGAAAAATCGAGGACCATATAGCATTGGAGGAACATCTGCGCGCACTATGTGATGCACACTGCCAAATGGAGAACATACGTGAATCAGAAAGTTCACGGAGTTCACCGTGAACTCCGTGAACTACGTGAGCTGATGGTGAACTGCGTGAACTCATTAGATAAGCTGCCCCTATCCAAGTGATGCCGCAAAATACTCATTTACGCCAGGCCTTTTCTTCGTGTGCGCGAAGAGGACCGACCATTCGAGGCCCCTCCCCTCCCTCGCTGCGCTCGGGGGGTCCCCCGAGCCGGGGCCTCTCAGGTCGGCACACTAAAGCCTCGTTCGCGCTTCTTACTCTATTCCTCTCCCCCCCCAGCCCCCAGCCACTAACCTTAACACTAACCCCAACGGTCGAGGCGGGATGCTACAGCTAATACCCGGAGTTAGGGCGCGCTGCGCTTGCCCTAACTCCTCGATAGCGGGACGCAGGCGTCGCCAACTACATGCTTTATCTCGGCAGCGGTGAACTCGCCGCTTACCAAGCAGTTCACGGAGTTCACGGAGTTTACAGAGTTTACGGGGAGTGGGTGAACAATCTGATTCAAGGATTTACTGGCCAAATGGGGCTCTTGAAAACTTTAGAACTTGCTCAAATATTTAAATATCGAGAATCCCTCTTGGGAAGCTGTTTCTCTCATGAAAATGAGACGCATTCCTGGAGGCACGGCAAACCATTCTTTCCGCGGCTTCGAGAATGAATTGCCGCACCATTTTCGCAATTGGGCCCCGGAAGAAAATTGATTACAATTATTGGCAGTACCGAAGGCAGGAATGGAAATTTTGTGTTTTGGGATGTTTTCAAAGAATTCCCAGTATCTCAGTCAGCTCTTACGAGATCCGGTTTTTGAAGGTGCTCATCAACCACTATCTGTGGATAACATGGTCAAGAATGCTAGGACCTTTCCCTTTTTGTGTCCATGCGGCTGTCTCGGTGTCTGTATATAAGTGATTACAAAGTTCATCGGTTCAACTTTCTTTTGGATATATTCCTATGTCCGTAATGAGTTTTGCATCGTAGCCAGACGCTGAGTCGTAATTCCCTTTTCTGTGGTGATACCGCTCCGCCAGGTGAAGAAAAAATCTATACCCAGACCGAGCTATGAATTCATGCATACGAGAAGACGATTAGAATGGTCCAGATGATGGTAAGCAAAAGAGCCTTCCAGCGCAAGGCCTGTGCAGACGCCGAGACCGGAAGCAAGGTAGAGCAAGGTACGTTATTGTACCTCTTTGCGTGTCGTGCGGGTGCTCATTCGCCTGCGCAAAGATCGTGGCCCATTCCTGAGTTACAGATGATGTTGCTCATGGCGACGCACTGCGATTTTGTTTACAATGAAGTGATGTACGTGCTTTATCTCTCGTTACCTCATATATTCTGAATCTTTTTCTGTGAGACTACATCTGTTCAGCACACTGCTACAGGCAGCTCGTCGACCCTCATCATCTCATTGAGGTCACCGAGTCTGATTGATTGATCGTGTCCTTGAAATTGCCTACGACAAGATTGTGTGCCGCACCGCCTTCATGTTAGCCTACCGTATGTTCCCTCAAATACACGATGTTTTGCCCATTTTGTTCTGTGCGAGAAACGAGCGAAATGAGGCCAAGAGCAAGCCAAACGATGCCAAGAACGAGATAAATGATACACAAAAAGTGCCAAATCCTTGCCAAACTGCCCCAAATTTGCAAACTTTTTTGCTAATTTATTGCGAAGGTCCAAATAGAGTATACTCCTTTTCTTGGGGCCAATCTGGCCTTATTCCCAAAGGAGGTCTTTCCTGATGACATCAATTGATGCACCAACCCCTGCGGGCACGCCGATAAAGCCAACATGTGGGTGGGGTCATGGGTTAGTGGACGGACAAAGGCAATGTGGCCAATGGATTAGTGTGCGGACAAAGGCAATGTGGTGGTGGGGTATTGTGTGGACAAAGACCACATGCAGGTTTCACGTGCACCTACAAGGTAGGGCTCCGACCCGTTCCCGTTTCGACAGGTCCGACGGTTACCGACCTGTCCGTCGGGCTGTTTCAACTTCCTTCAAGACGGACGGGTACGTGACGGGTTCACCAACCCGTACCCGGCCGTCGACGGGTTGACAGGTGTTGCCGAGGGTTATGGTCGGAGCAAGCCAGCCGCACATTCCGGCTCCATGCTATCGTGATGAGATCAGTATGGCTGTCAAACCGAGGTTACCGGCTCACCGGCACTTCCGAAACTCGCGGCCAGGATGAGCATATCCGTGGTAAAATTTTAACATTACTGAGTGGTATCCCGCTGGTCACTTTGGCACACACACCCAAACAAACACCGATCTGTCAATGCTCAATCTGGTGTGATTTTCAATTGACATCCTTATACACTAACCTTTGCTGCAGCAACACGCTCGCCTCAAATTTCCTAATTCATGTCTCCTTCCGCGAGATGTATTATTGATGCAAGATCGCTATGGCAAAGCAATTTCTGGGTGTGTCATAGCCAATGAGGGCATTTCCTCTAGGGGCACAACTTGGTCACACAAGTATCAAGGCTCAGACAGTTCTGATGTTGATCTTTCTGAAGGCCCGAGTGCGCATGGTGAAAGCAATTGAAGTATGTATAGGTTTACCTTTACTGACGCAATTCAGAAAAGCAACTCATATTAAACACCATTTATACCCGTCGAAACGGCCGTAACGGGTCCGACGGACAGGACCCATCCGTCGGGACCTCTCAGAATTACCGTCAACGGACGGGTGGACCCGCCCCGTGGTCAAAAACGGCCATTTTTTCGACGGCCGTCACGTTTAAACGGACGGGTCGGAGCCCTACTACGAGGGCGATGTGCAGGTGTGCAGGTGCACCAACAAAGGCGACGAGCGGGTGGGCCCACATACCGACAAAGACGGTGAGCAGGTGGGCCCACGTACCAACAGAGGTGATGAGTGGGTGGGCCCGTGTGCCGACAAAGGCGACGAGCAGAAAGCACGACAGCGTCTCGCTAAGCGCTGCCAAGCGGTGCATGTGATGCACGCGGGGCAGGCTGCTGCGTGATGCCTGCAGTGGGCGGGACCAATGAGAGCCCGGTGGCCCAGCCTGGCTCAAGTTCCAAGCCGGCTTGGCTCGAGGTTTAACCTGCCTGCCTTTTTCTCATCACGAGGGCATGACAGGTCTACGGCATAATTGACGGCACCTTTCAAAATGTAAAGGAATTCAATTAGGTCAAGCATTTCAAAATTTAAAGCACTGAATGGCCGCCAGAGAGGTCAATATTGCCTCCGAGCAGGATCTGAATGGCTCAAAATGACCGGAGTGACCAGGGCTATCCATTGCTGGCGTGCACGCCTCAGAAAATGGCTCTGGGACATGGAGGCACGGTCGTTTCACCCGGGACGCAATACTACGTGTGCATCAGGAGTTTGTTGTTGTGAGCATGACATGTATAGATTCGAGACTCTCGGACGTGATTCCCTCATTTATTTCGTGTTCATTTTCTGTCTGCCTAGTCAATTCATGGTATACAATGCCACTAACATTGCTATTAGTATTTACCCTCGCAAACGCCGCCATATATGAGCTCAGATTAGTAACAGACTATTTCATCCTCCTGGGGTATGTCCCTGAAGTTCACCTTCTGCTTTGATTTTGTAAATTGAACCTTAGATCCAGGCCAACATCAGTCATTCCCTGTATTGCGGTGAGCCTTCGGAATACGATGCCGATTGCATAGTCCAAGGTCTCGCGCATGACAATGAACATGCGGTCCCCATCCCCATCCTCCAGCAGCAGCACCGATGTTTCGGACGTCATCTTTGAAACTGATACAGAAATTTGAAGGCATCAAACTGTATAAAACGCCAACATTACGCGATGTCCTGCACGAAGGAGCGATGAAATTCTTCAGATAACCACGATTTACTTACCTACCCATTCATGTGCATCAACAGATGACATTCTTTTGTTTTGACCCCGCGGCCTACACACCCAATATTTCCAGAAATATCTTTCGGGATCGGGTTTTTCTGTGAATATAGTTCCTGTCGGCACTACCTCTCTTGTGTATACCACATTTTTCGCTGCATCCATGTCCCGCACAGTACCAGCATTAGAATCGACTGTGATTTCAATTCTAAGTCGCAGTCGAGGGGACATTTGATTGGAATATTTGTGCACGGGCGCGTGGGGCCGGAATTGCCCAGCTGCCGAGATCATGAAGGAATATGTTAATGGGCAGTCTGAATCGAGTTTGCCGTTCTTGATTCCTGTCGTGCAGCCGCCGTTAACTGTCGGGCCGGCACATGTGCCACAAGGATATTCTTTTGCTACCTGCCCCTCAAATTTAATATCTATTCTCTCGTTCTAGATTGTCTACGCACCAGCAACTTGACTGAAGGATCTTCAACCCCACAGATGGACTTTAGAATTTGCTCGCCAACGTGGCGCTGACGGTTTGTGTCTTTGACGACGATACCACAAACACGACAGGTGCTACGGTTGAAGTGTGTTTCTTCGACAACAGTGCCGGCAATTGGCTTGGAATAATAAACAGCGGGTGAATCTAGGAGGCATTAATTCTGGAAAACAAATCAAGCACGGGGGCAATTTACCTGGTGGAGGCACGGTAGTATAGGGGAAGACTCCGTCCGATATGCCCGTGAATACCGGGAATTTATTGTGGAGGGTTTTATCTGCGAGCAATCTTTCCCACTGTCGCTCAGCCGTTTGCCACTGGACAGAGCTCCATTCCTGGAACCCTCAGGGAAATTGACTATATTCAACGCCTCGCCACTATTCCCGTTTTACGCTTGGGGCACGATTCGGCGACAGTGGACAGTGTTCGAGATGGCATGAGGAAGTCTCGCTGGGCGCACTTTGCCTGTCACGGTGTCCAGGATGTTTATGATCCGACAAACAGTGCCCTCCTCGTAGCCGGGAGCTCCAGGTTGACACTCTCGAGCATCATACAGTTATCTCTGCCCGCAATGATCTAGCATTTCTGTCCGCATGCCAAACTGCTTCCGGGTCCAAAAGCCTCGAAGATGAATCGGTCCATTTGACTGCGGGAATGTTGTTGGCAGGATATCGTGGTGTTGTCGGGACGATGTGGTCCATCATGGACGACGATGCCCCCAAAGTTGCCGGAGATGTTTATGCCCATCTGTTCACGACGTCACCGCCGGATTCAACGAGGGCAGCGGAAGCGCTTCACCTCGCCATCGGTAGACTCCGGGACTCGGATGGGGCTGGTGGGACTGAAACAGTTTCCCACTGGGTGCCATTTATACATGTGGGAGTTTAGTAATAAGGACATTGAAAATGCTACGTGTACCGTAGGATGCCCGTTCTGTACTTACTTTCTGTATTGCAGTCTTCCTGTATGAAACTGTGCTGTTCTCGCGACAAGCTTAGCGTACATGTTTTGAACACCGACACCCAGACTAGTGTGAGTCGAAATGGCATTTTTCCGGGGTTAAATTATATTACACACTACTTATCACCCATACCCCAAGCAGCTTTGACTGGATGCAATCATGCAAATCTCGAGTTCCTTTCTTCAATCTGTACTGTATGAGGGTGGACATCTTCGATCATCATTGTGTGCGAGGGCTATTTGAATGACAGTAGATACCTATGAAGAATCTGTTTAATGCAACGTTGAATTCCAAGGTAATCTTTCCTAATCCTCAACTCAAACTGCTAGTTCTCGGTGTTTTAAATGTGTGGCTACTTTCGAGGACAGACGACGATGAGCAATCTACTGTGCCACAAAACACAAGATGTACAGAACCTCTCAATTCATGACGGCGGTCTCAAAACGCACCCAAAACATGCCTATACACAACACAAATATCCAGATTGGTACCGAGGGCCCTCCTGGTTCGCGGGAGGGTTTCGGGGACGTGGTACATCCCTCTCGTCAGTGCCTGCCGGCTACGAGTTCAGAGAATGAAATCAGCAGGAGTCGGGGTGATCCGGGGCCTAGCTCCGACTACCCAACACATGACCCCTTCTGTAGCGGCTCTGCTGCTCTGGCGGCTACAGCGACAAGCGAGGGGCAGCATTCACGTTCCCCTACAAACCTTCGAAATATGACTACCACAAACCATGATTCACCATGGTTGATGCCCCTATCAACTGCGACGACTCCCGATCTGTGGAAGATACCGAATAGCCGTATTACGAATGGTACAAATGTGATGCCGGATATAATTATGGGAGATGTAGAGGGAATGTATAACGACTCCCATGCCAACAATTCTAACACTGCAGCACAAATTTTAAATGAGCAAACCTATTATGTCAATATCGACTCGCTGCACATACCGTCAGACAGAAGCCAAGAAAATAAAGGCAGGCAATACCTGATCCCTGAAAACTGGGAAGAATTGAATACACACATTAGGCAGAGGAACAAACCTCCGAAACTCACTCGTTCAGCGAAGTTCACTCGTTCGAACGTAACAATTGCGTCCCAAAATATAAATGGGAGAGACAAAAATAAATCCATGAGCAGCACAGGACACAAACTGAATTACATGAAGAAACTAGTTGACGAGAAGCGGATAGGTGTTTTCGCCTGGCAAGAATCCCACATGGATCATATCGCTGCTAGCCAGTTCAACAACATTTACGGGAAGTGGTTCAAATTGTTCAACTCTGGACACCCAATAAAACCTAGCTCCACAGCTGGAGTTAGCTTCCTTCTGAACAAAAAATATGTTGACACAGAAAATGTGAAGGAGTATGTCCTCATTGAGGGCCATGCAATCATGCTTGTTATCCCATCGCATAGGGGAGAAACAATAAACATTCTGAACATCTACGCCCCAAACACACCTCTCGAAAGAGAGAGGATGTGGGCCCGATTATGGTATTGTTACTTAGAAAATCCAAGACTTCCATTTCCGACTGAAACACTCGGGGACTGGAATTTTGTTGAAGACATTAAGGATCGTACAACGAACAAGGAAGAGACAGTACCTCTGAGCTTCATATGCCTGAAGGCCCTCTTCCGCATGCAAGACGGTTGGCGCACAACCTTTCCTGATGCGAATGAATACACTTGCTTCCAAAAGCGCACGAATGTGAACAAATGAGACACATGTATCTGGCTCACGTCTCGACCGAATCTATGTACCGGTAGACCGTCTTAAACGATATCGGAATTGGTCAATCGAACCTAGTTTAATCACCAGTGACCACCACTTGATTTCTGTCCAATTGACATGCCGGCCAGATCAGGAGTATGGGCCAGGAATTTGGAACTTACCTATCTATCTCCTCAAAACACCAAGATTCATGAACTACATTTCTATCCGAACAAAGAGGCTCGCAGAAGAGCTGGAAGAGTTGAACCATACTGAACGGCAAAGCCAGCAGAACATCCAAAGTCTGTGGCACCAATTCAAGATTGACCTTACTGCAGAAGGTAAAAAATGCTCCCGCTTGGTCAAAGAGAGAACCCGCCAGCTCCGCACCTAAACGGCACAGAAACACCTTGTTATCAATGATGCAGATATGCCTACTGAGGATAAACATCTCGCAATTCTACACCTAGAGGGAAAGATTGAAACCTATCTTAGAGTAGAAGCCGACCGTCAAAAGGCTCAGTCAGAGGCTCGATACGACATTGAGGGTGAAAGCCTGAAGACTGACTATTGGACTCGTTCCACCAAGGACTATCACCTGAGGAACACTATAAACGAATTTAAGAGAACAGATAATGATTCAACTGTACCCTGCTTCGAAACTCGTCCGAAACGAATGGCCAAGATGGCCCAGGATTACCACGAGGCAACACAATATGTTGATGTTTCCAACGACGACTATGGTCGAATGATGTGCACTGAGGAAGTACTTGAGGAGTGCGATGCACGGTTATCTCAAAATGAATGCAACGAAATGAACAAGGATCTTACGGAAGAGGATATACGAAATGCATTGAAACTGTCCAACAATGGTAAAGCCCCGCGGATAGATGGCATCCGATACGAATTTTTCAAAGCCATGGACATTGAAGACAGAAAATATAAAGACAAGCCAGGCGGGGCTTTTAACATTTTGGGATTTCTGGCGGAGTTATACCGTGACATTGGACAATTTGGATTATCCGATGGATGAAACTTCAACATGGGATGGTTATGCCCCGTGTTCAAAAAAGGAGACACAGGTCTCATTAGCAACTACAGGCCAATTACGTTATTGAACACAGACTATAAACTTATGACAAAGGCTTATTCTATTCGACTAATGGATGTTGCTCCTTCTTTGATAAAACCGGACCAAGCGGGCTTCATGAAAGGGCGGAAAATTGAAGACCAGGTCAAATTAGCGAAATTTTCTGCTGAACTATGCTGAAGTTGCAGAAGAAGATGATATACTTATCGCCCTTGACCAAGGGAAGGCTTACGATCGAATTAATCATGATTACCTTCTCCGTGTCCTAGACCATATGCGATTCCCTCCCAAATTTTCAAAGATAATCCAAAGTCTGTACACTGACGCAAAAACTATAGTGATGATCAATGGCGAACTCAGTGATCCATATGTCGTTACCAGGGGTGTGAGGCAAGGTGACCCACTCTCCTGCTTATTATTCAATCTGGCTATTGAGCCGCTTGCATGCCTGCTGCGGAAATCTGATCTCGAGGGAGTAGGCATTCCCGGAACAAATAAGATTCTAGTGGTATCACTTTTTGCTGACGACACCACAATCTACTTGAAATCCACTGACTCCATGGAGACTCTGTGGAGCATTTTACGCCTCTGGTGTGCCGCATGCACTGAAAAATTCAATGAGCATAAAACAGTGCTCCTTCCCTTTGGGAGGTCCTCCTATCGGCAGAAAGTCATACATAGGAGAAAGACGAATCAATGATCACTCCCCCATTGGTGACATCAACACAACTGTTAGAATTGTGCCTGACGGCGAGAGCTGCCGCATGCTAGGTGCATGGATCGGCAATAACATCCCTTACACCACACCATGGCCTTCTGTCCTAGAAAAAATCAATACCGATCTCATGCGTTGGCAAGCAACACACCCGACTCTGGAAGGGAAACGCCACATCATTAGTATGGTAATTGGAGGTCGAACACAATACCTGACCCGAGTTCAAGGGATGCCAAAGGACATTGAGGACACACTCGAAAAATTGATACGGTCCTTCTTGTGGGACGGAAAAACAGCCAGAGTATCACTGGAGACAATGATCCTCCCAGTTGATCAAGGAGGCAAAGGAATTCTAGATATAGCCTCCCGGAACAAAGCGATTCATCTTTGGAATCTTCAATGCTACCTCATCCAAGGAGATGACCGACCATTGTGGTGCTATTTTGTTGACTTCATTCTCAGAAAATACCTGGTCAAATATAGTCGGCATAGAGTTTGTGCCGCATTTGAGATTTTTCTCGCGATATCAGGATCAGCGCGTTTGAAGGAACTGATGCTCGGAAGCGTTGGGAAAGTGTGAATAGCACCTGGGTGCAGCTGTGACGGTGACAGGCCGAGCAACACAATCAGACTGTCAGATTCTTCAGCTGCTTCAGACGCAATATTGGCAATCACATCTTCACTTGGCAACATTGAAAGAGAAAGGATGTCGAGTCCAGTGATGTCAAAATAAGTGTGGGAGTACTGTGCCGAAAAACTCTTGCAGGTTCACAGCAGAAGTGCCCCCCGATCGTAGGTGAGCAGTGAGATTACACACTAGAGTACACACTCTCCCTGGAGTGGTGGACTTAGTTGTTGACTGGCGTAAGCCGATAGGCAATACGAGTTCGATGAAGTGGCTAATATGATACCTTCACAGAGCATGTCTTAGCATAGTGCCCGGGTTTCCTGCAAATGCTGCAGGATGGAACCCTCCTTCGCTTCTGTTCATCGTCTTGTGGTTCACCGTTCTGCTAGCTTTTCAGTTCATCATTCTCCCACCAATGACCATAACTTACCTTCTGTGGTAGCCCTTGTACCGGCCCAACACCGACGGTGTCCAACGCTGATGTGGATATCACGATCTCGGAATTGACGATGGTCGCTGGATTAGGTGGTGCCATAGAGCCCATGGGGGTGCCCGGTTCTCTTTTGTTCGAGCATGTCTTAGCGTAGTGGCCGGGCGTCCTGCAAATGCTGCAGGATGCAATCCTCCTTCGCTTCTGCTGTTCATCGTCTTGTGGTTCACAGTTCTGCTAGCTTTTCAGTTCATCATTCTCCAGCCAATGAAGATAACTCACCTTGCTCGCCGCGAACGTGGATATCATCGCATCTGTTTCACGCCGGCGTTTGGTACCTCGTCTCTCATCTAAGCTAAATCCCCGCTGGAACGGCCTAAATTTTGGCTATCTGTGAGCAGGGCATTGAAAAAAAAAAAATGGACAAAATGGAGACCTGGGGCCCAGCGTTCCATCGTTGCCCGACGCTGTCAACTCCGATGACTGAGGAATCGGCCTCCATGCGTGTGGCGACGCTTGAGGGGTGTATCCATAGGGAGCGTAGGATGACTGCTTGCCCAAGGACGTGAGGAAGGACTGTGGAATAGTGATGACAAAGGCGGAGGCATTTGCTAAGGCGGGCTTTGAATTGACTGTCGATGTCGATGAGTCGGGGACCGCCGACGCGCTGGTGATGGGTTGGAGGTGAGAAACCGTGGAGAATACAGGACGTGGGTATATTAAATCAGGATTTTATTCAAGCTAGAAACCGCGTTAGATTGCCTCCAGCATAGTCAATCATCACTCACGAGGGTACTCGTAGCCGCATAAAGTGTTGGCGTCGGGGGTTCTCGGTGTTCAGGCGTGCAACCAAGTCCAAATAACTTGTGGACTGAAAATATGAGGAAATAGAAGATAGTTTCCATGGGTTGACATATTACCATATAAGGCAATTCCGAAGATATAGGGCATTTTTGGCCAGAATTTGGAATCGACTTTTTCTACAGGGACCGTGAGAACTTTTGATACTCATAGTCAAAAAGTGCTCCTTGAGTAGTGCAAAATAGCACTTTGAATCATATTAGTACCTTATGATTTGAGCTCACAATCGTGGCTAGAAAATGGGGCTTTTTGGCAATTTTGACCATTTTTTGGCTAAATTTGCTGAAAATGGCCACTTTGTACCGATGTTTTCAGGCTCAAATCATGACCTATTAATATGGTTCAAAATGCTATTCTGCACTACTCAATAAGTACTTTTTTGACTATGAGTACCAAAATTTCCCACGGTCCTTGTAGAAAAAGTCGATTTCAAATTCTGGCCCGAAATGCCTTATATCTCAGGAATTGCCTTTTATAGTAATAAGTTAGCCATTGCAAATATCTTCTATTTCCTCATATTTTCGGTCTACAAGTTATTTGGAGTTGTTTGCAGGCCTGAACACCGAGAACCACCCGACGCCAACACTTTATGCGGCTACGAGTATCGCATTCCCGCTTTGCCTCATTGAGCATTTGGAGTGGATCAACGTTGCTCGGATAACATTGGGCGACGACTGATGGATGCACGCCTTTCTGTTGTGCGTGAGGTGCGAGACGTTCTGATTGATTGAAACATACCAAAAGAGCTTCAGCCGCCCCGTAGAACTCTGCGCACAAACTCAACGCTCGGCGTTGTATTTCATGATGCTATGCAGTCCGCATGAGTACCGCGAGCTGTAAGGAAAACGGAAAAAGATGCACCTGGTGGTTCTGCGAGTTTGGAAGGTTTCTGCGCGGCGGCCCCGATGGAATGGGGAGGAGAGGGCGATTGAGGTTTTCTGATTTTGGACCCGCCGGGATCCGGCCCCATGAGGATCTCGCCCGTCCTGAAGTTCTTGTTTATCTATCAGGTGGTCTCAGTATCTGTCTGAAAATTATAGAAAGCTCCCAGACATCTTTTCATGGCTGCTGTAGTAAATCTTGGTATTCATTCTGTGTAGGACTCGGCCGAGAATTGGCCGGAATCTGGGACACCCTAAACTTTAGGCATTAATCATAGAACATTACTTCCTCCATTGGATTACACCTTACACCGAGTACGGCCCAAATTTTGGACCCTCAAGTCACTAAATGCCCGGGATGGGCTCGTGTTGAACACCTTTGGATGAGATCTTTCGATTCCGATGTGATAAAGCAGACTGCCGGGAGGAGCTAGAGAAGATGGATAGATGAGTAAGGTCAGAGCGAAGGTGACGGGGGAGACAAAAATTATGAGAATCAGGGTTTGCCAATGAAATTGACAATACCCGCGAAGGATCGGCTTCGCGTCTTTTGGTCCGGAACAGAGATCCATCAGCGGGGCAGACTGGACAGAAAGAGATTGTGCCGCTGGCCAGGCCACACAGCTCAATCTGATCCCCAGAACCCAAATAGAGGTCGCAACTTGGCAGGTTGCCACTCTTACCCCCCAGAACCCAAACAGAAGTCGCAACTTGGCCGGTTGCGACGACTTTGATCCCCAGAACCCAAACAGATGTCACAACTTGGCAGGTTGCGACGTCCTTGATCCCCCAGAACCCAAACAGAAGTTGCAACTTGCCAAGTTGCGACCTTGATCCCCCAGAACCCAAAAAGAAGTCGCAACTTGTCAGGTTGCGACGTCCTTGATCCCCCAGAACCCAAACAGAAGTCGCAACTTGTCAGGTTGCGACGTCGTTGATCCCCCAGAACCCAAACAGAAGTTGCAACTTGCTAGGTTGCGACTTTTATCCCCCAGAACCCAAATGGAAGTTGCAACTTGTCAGGTTGCGACGTTCTTAATCCCCCAGAACCCAAACAGAAGTTGCGACTTTTATCCCCCAGAACCAAACGGAAGTCGCAACTTGTCAGGTTGCGACATCCCTGATCCCCCAGAACCCAAACATAAGTCACAACTAGTGTATCCCTTCAGAACATGTGTGGCATGCAACAGCAGTGCTCATGGTCGCTATGATTGAATAAATCTTCATCCATGAGGAAAGAACATTCCACTCACCAAACATACAGAGAATGAAAAAGCTTCCTGCATGCCATGGGTAGAGACAAGATGAGCTTGGAGGATACTACCAATTACGCGCCAATGATGCTGTGTTGATGCTGGACCTATAAAGCATCGATGAAATATCAATAAAATCGAAATTTAAGGTGGAAAGAAGAAAAAGGGTATGAGTACCCAGCCCTGACTGCTCTCGGAGAATTTCGACAAGAGAGAACCACGCTCTGCCGATGCTAATTCACGGTGCATTATGTGTGAACAGTATGAAAGAGGGTGATCAGACCTCGGTCAGGGGCTGCCATGTGGCTTTGTGAATGAACGAGGGCAGAGGGGCAGGCAAACTAAAACAAAGGAAGAATGGGGCAGAGGCCAAATGGGCATGCACATCATAGACCACGGGGTAGAGAGGAGTTGGGCTCGTACTCTCACTTGCGACTGCCAGGCGAGGAGGGCACGTTGGAAATAGCGATAGGAGGTGTTATGCTTGTGGACATTCGGTGTATCACCTGGATGTAGACATTAGTAAATAACATGAGCCAATGGAGACATTGAGCCTACAAGTGCGTGATAGAGAGGATGGAAGGCCCTCATAGACCCCGGGGTAGAGAGGAGTTGGGCTCGTACTCTCACTTGCGACCGCCAGGTGAGGAGGGCCTGCTGGAAATGGTGATGGGAAGTGTTATGGATGTAGAGATTCGGTGTATCACCTGGATGTAGGACGTTCAGTAAATAGAATGAGCCAATGGAGACGTTGAGCCTACAAGTGCGCGATAGAGAGGATGGAAAGGCCCTCATAGACCCTGGGGTAGAGAGGAGTTGGGCTTGTACTCTCACTTGCGACCACCAGGTGAGGAGGGCATGTTGAAATAGCGATAGGAGGTGTTATGGATGTGGACATTCGGTGTATCACCTATGCATAGCAGGGTTAGAAAATGGACAATGGGTACTCTCCAGTAGCAGAGTACAGCAGGGTGACAGAGGCCAAATAGGCCTTGACCTTCGGATGCTAGCGTCACCCGATAGGGTCCACTGAAATTAAACAACCATTAGCACTGTACTGCACAAGGTGTTGACTTATAAATCCGAAATGACAGTGCAGTTGGAGCCATGCTTCCCACTCTCTCTTTCGACCCAGACTCCCGCTTTCGACCACAAGGGTGGAGAGCCGGGTGGAGAGTGGGAAGGGATGCTAAGGTCGGGTGATGAGGTCCACTGAAATTCCACTATAATTAAACAGACATTAGCACTGTACTGCACGAGGAGGTGTTGACTTACAAATCCGAAATGATGGTGCAGTTGGAGCCATGCTCCCCACACTCTCTTACGACCCAGACTCCCGCTTTCAACCACAAGGGTGGAGAGCCGGGTGGAGAGTGGGAAGGGATGCTAAGGTTGGGCGATGTGGTCCACTGAAATTAAACAGACATTAGCACTGTACCGTACGAGGAGGTGTTGACGTACAAATCCGAAATGATGGTGCAGTGGGAGCCATGCTTCCCACTCTCTCTTCCAACCCAGACTCCCGCTTTCAACCATGAGGGTGGAGAGCCGGGTGGAGAGTCCAATCGTCTCGAGCAGAGCTGCGACTTGAGGGAAGTAAACGCGAGCGGTTTAGCCAAATCAACCGCTCCCCGGGGGAGAGCGGCCCAGTGTCTATGTGCCGTTTCTGGATGGCGTAACTACGCAAAACTATAGGGACGGGAAATACACGAGAGCGAGTACATTACATGGACTGGCCGGCCATTGAATAGGCAGGACGTGCGGTTAGAACCCTGTGGGGCCTGACCTCCAGTGTAGTCCTGGAGTACGGGGGGAGTTCTCTCCCCCCAGGCAAAAAATCCCCGCTATCCACCAGTGTAAAGTAGGAGTGTCTGTGTGTGAAATATGATATGTAGGGTGGGTAACGAGAAAATGCGCTACGCTGTCCAGATGGAACGATAAGGAGGAATATTGTACAATACTCAAAAACGACTCACCTGGCAAGGCAGTGGGAAAGACCAGTAAGGGGTAACCACTGCCTGCCAGGGAGTTTATATAGAAAATCGGGGGTGTCATGGAACCGCGCCGTAAATTGTTGAAATTCTGAACGGCACTAAGTCGATGCGTAAATCAGAAACTCACCATGCAGTGCGATAAAAAAGGTGAGTGGCTCACTGCTACGACTCTCGCTTAGACCGCAGGGGTGGAGAGGAGCATACTCTTTTACAACCATTGAGGATTTACAACCGCAGGGGAAGAGCGTGAGGAGTGAAAAAGTGGGAGCTACTCACTGCTACGACTCTCGCTTAGACCGCAGGGGTGGAGAGGAGCGTACTCTTTTACAACCGTTGAGGGTTTACAACCTCAGGGGGAAGAGCGTGAGGAGGAGTGGAAGGAATCGGATTATATCTTGCTTACCTCGACGATTAGCCTTGTGTAAACTCCAGTTTAAACTCGAGGGAAAGGATGCTAAGGTCGGGCGATGGGGTCCACTGAAATTCCACTGAAATTAAACAGACATTAGCACTGACTGCATGAGGAGGTGTTGACTTACAAATCCGAAATGATGTGCAGTTGGAGCCATGCTTCCCACTCTCTCTTTCAACCCAGACTCCCGCTTTCAACCACAAGGTTGGAGAGCCGGGTGGAGAGTGGGGAGGGATGCTAAGGTCTGGCGATGGGGTCCACTGAAATTAAACAGAAAATGATGGTGCAGTTGGAGCCATGCTTCCCACTCTCTCTTTCGACCCACTCCTGCTTTCGACCACGAGGGTGGAGAGCTGGGTGAGAAGTGGGAGGTGTTGGCCTTTTGTACACCTTGTGCCAATGGACATGCTGTGCTTGCACAGAATGGCACAGATATGAAGCAGCGCGAGATGCTAAATTGTCCTGCAAAACCGAGCCCTTATATACGTTTTCGGACAGTCATTCCCGCCCCGCTTCGACTTTCGGGAATATACGTAGGTCCCATTGTTTGGAAGAGATCAACATTGTTAATGATTGCCGCTCGGCTTCGGGCTAATGGATGCTGCCACAGGTTCTGCTCATGGAATACGTTAGATTTCAACGCTCTTACGGGATAACCCGGGCAGAATTGCTGGCTGGCAGATGTGATCGAGAGCCGCGAGAAATTGTATTTCCGTCAGTCGTCTGGCTATTTTTGATCCGCTGATACTTTTGTCTGGGTCTGCGATGAAAGTCGAGCGCCAGCAATGACTTACATCGCGCAGGTATAGTGGCGGTTCAAAAGCCCCAAGGCTGATTTATCATGGGATTTACAGCTAAGGGCGGAACTTAAGGCGCGGGTGATTTTTGAGCGAATTTTGACGTTTTCACCAGAACGGCTACTACAAGCTTAGTTCTTACCCTGAAAATATAGCCATACTCGCTGTGACCAAAAGTAACCGGAAATTTGGTTTTGAGAGTTTCTGTCTCAAACTTTCGCATTTCTGTGGTCAATTTATCAATCTATGATTAATTCGGCGTAGATTAACGCATTTGGACCTGAGGTGGAACCTCTCACATCTAATATATTATGAAATTTCTAAATTGATCGAAAATTGATGATGTTTCCCTCCTTCTGATTGTCTTGATGGTATTTCTGGGTACATCAAGAGCTGATAATTAAGTGTGGACCTATAAAAATATGCATCCAAAATTTAGGGGGTTTATGTGCTTTCTACATGGCTCCATGAATAAATAAAAGGAGGGAAACAATCGCCACCTTGATCAAAAATTGATTTTTTTTTTCGCAACAAAAACAGTGCAGTAGTTGATATTTTTTTGGTTGGACATGTGAAGGCGTGTTCCCCTTCAAATTGCGGAGAAAGAATCTGGCCACAACCCGAACCAATAGCATGAAATGGCCCTAGCACGGATGGAATCTCGGAATTCCATCGCATTCGAATCAATAGTGGTCACATTTAACATCCTTGCCTATGCCCTGCCTAAAATGAAATCGCACCAACGATTAGACGGCTACTTTACTTTTTGTTGGCCACAGCCTGAACCAGTAGCATTAAATGCCATCACACGTATGAATCTCGGAATTCCATCACATTCGAATCAATAGCGGTCACATTTAACATCCGTATCCTGTTTTGCCTATGCTGCGCCTAAAATAAAATCGCACCAAGGATTGGACTGCTACTTTTTATCCGTCACATGCAAATCCAAACTCATTGAATTTTAAAAGAGCACTGGATTTTCTAGGCTCAATTATTTCATACATTTACAATTCAGTACACTGTTATACTTTTGGACGAAATACAACTATGACTTCAACTGCACAAAACCTTTCAAGTAGGGGCAGATTTCGGCATTCACAAGCCGGAGTTGAAATTGCGCCTGTTTACAGCCTTTTGAACTGAGGCTGCCAACCCCGCCTCGCACTCAGGTGTCAAGGACACTCGCGGTGCTTCAGCCTTCTCGGTGTCCGAGACAACGATAGGCGCCGAACTAGCGCCGGGAGCGGGATTAGCACCTCGCACGGGAGCGAAAAGGGAGTTCGCCATTTCAGCGTGTTGTGATTTGATAGTTGGCACGGAAGCTGTTAGGCTTTGGGTTACAAACTCCTGAAGAGTTGTAGCCCTTACCCTCCAGTATTTATACTATAGATGATTCAAAGATTGATCTGTTTCAATAAATTAATATGTGTGTGGAACACGATGGGGGGTGGCTGGGAATTGCGAGTGAGTTAATACACACAGTACTCCCCATGGTAGACAGCAGAAGAAGAATAGTCTAATGACAGTCTGATTATTACCTCTGGATATGGGGTTAAAGCTTGCTCTTCTCTTTCTCTGCGAAGCAGCCCCGAAGGTCTTGTGTTCGAATCTTGTTGAGGGCTTTGTTTTTGCTGTCATGACTCAAGTTCTCTATCACTTACTTAAGTCCTACAAGTAACGACTTAAGATGTCCCGCCGGTCATTTCACCTTATAACTTAAGTTGAGCTAATAAAGTATTTGGACCTCCGCGCTGTGATTTGGCGAACGGTAAGAGAAAAAATTTCAAAAAGGTTTTGCTTCAAAAGGCTGAAATGGGCTGTACACAAAAACCGATGTTACCTCAATTAGGAAGGTCCATCGGGCCACCATTAAAGTTTCCGACGCAAAAGCAAGCGGTGGGCCCATCATACAGACCATCATCATGCTCGCCGACTTGTAATTTGTACACGATTGCTGATCATTGCTCTGCCGAGCCATGGACTTGGATCAGCGGTCTCCAACTCCCAGGCTCTGAATGCAGAAGTCGCCGATCGCTCGCCACCGCCCTGTCCGCCCCTGCGTCCCCTCATCTGCGCCTTCGGCGACGGCGACATGTGTGTGATCTCTGTACCGGATGGGCGCAACGGCCCACCCCGCCACTTGTCCACGCCTTGCCGGTGCTTGTCCTCGCCAACGCCGACGTGCGGGACTGCGTGTGGGATGCAGTGGGCCCTCATACACCCTCCGCGTCCCGTGCGCCTGTCGCCGAAGACGTCGGGCGTGGGGTCCGCTCAACTCGTCCGCCTCGTCGGACGACGCCTCTACCGCCTCGGCCTCGGACAACGCCGGCTTCACAAGAAGGCGCCGCAGTGGTGGCTAGAGCCCGTGCCCGACGTGCAGCGGCCGCCGTCGCGTCTTCTCGAGTCTTCTGCCCGCATGGTTTTCATTTCGAGCAGCTGTCCGCAGGTCGATCCTTTCAAGCCTTTATCCTCATGTGTTTCAGTGGGTACATATTGCTGAAGGAGTTTAGATGGGGGATTATACTAGAGCAAAATATCTTGAAGGGTTTGTCGACAGTCGTTCAAGTGTAATTAATGTGCATATTCTGTGGCAAAGTACCAGAGGGGCTTACGGTCGAAGTTTGTGTGTAGGAATATACCTGCGTGCAGTTCTGGTTCTGTGCAGGTGTTGCGTCGGCCACCGTCCATCCCCGTCCAACCTTTTAGAGTAGTTACAAGAGCACGGGGGACCGGGTCCCCCACTCCGGTTGAGGAGGTTGCCAATTTCCCTCAGGTTCATCGCCCTCTTTTATAAAGTTCCACGTGACTTTCAATTTTAATTTCCAAATTTCGCTAAAATCGAGAAAATTATTGCGACGGAAACCGTCACAATAATTTCCAGAAATCGTGGCGCGTGACATTCGAATTGAGTGAAATACTCGTGATGGCACAAAGTGATGGACGGTCACGCGTGATCAAACCAAACTTGCACGTGTCATAACTTGATTATATCCAACCACCACACCGTTTCTGCTCGTTTTTTTATGCCACCCGATCGAGAATACCACTATCATGACCCGGAGACCAAAAACCAGTTTATTGGGGCAATGATCACAGAAGAAAACATAAAAAACACGCAGCCACCTTTGACATACCCTACGAGACGGCGCGAAAAATTTGGAAAAAATACCGAGACACAGGGTCTGTCGAAAATCGACCTCGCAGCGGCAGACCCAAGGTCATCACCCCCCGGATGGAGCACACAGTCCATAGAAAGGCGTTGGCAAATCGGCGGAGGCTGCTCGCTGACATCGGTAACGACATTGAGCCACCCATCAGCAGGAAGTCGGTCGCAAAGGTGCTAGATGGGTACGGGTTACACAGGCGGGTTGGGAGGAAGGTCCCCTTCCTCAAGAAAAAGCCCAGAAGAGAGCAAGGCTGGCGTGGGCGCGCGAGATGAGGAACATGAATGAGGAGGGTTGGATGATGTGATCTGGTCCGACGAGTCCTACGTGCATTTAGATGACAAAAACGGCCGGATCTACGTGACACGCACCGCAGACGAGGAATACAAGGATGAATGTCTCATTCCGACGTTCAAACAATCCAACATCCGGCTCATGGTGTGGGGATGCGTCGCACATGGGTGGAAAGGGCCACTTGCGATTTTGGAGTACCCGGCGGCAAGGGAGGTGGGATGACGGCGCAGCGATACCAAGAGCAGGTCCTTGACGGGGTGCTGGAGGATGCTCTACGTGATATCCGGGCGAAACGACCTGGAATTCGCTTTCAGCAAGACGGTGCATCATGCCATAGGCCCATAAGGCCAAGAGCACACACCGATGGTTTTCCGACAGGAAAATTCCCCTCTTGCCTCATCCAGCCAACTCTCCCGACCTCAGCCCAATAGAACCCGTCTGGCACGAGCTCAAGAAGCGCATCCGGAGCACCGGCCCATCCCAACGACGTTCGAGAGCCTCAAGAAGGTGGTGATGGAGGAATGGGAGAAGCTTGATGTTGCTGATATAAACAAGCACACATCAAAGATGGTCGAGCGGGTAGATGCTGTACGGAAGGCAAAGGGTGGCCACACAAAGTTTTGAGGGTAGTCGTGCCATAGTTACTGAGATATGGTCGAAGAAAGAGAAGAGTCACTTGCTTGTCACGCGTGACCGTCCATCACTTTGTGCCATCACGAGTAGTACAGTACCTGATTTTTGGGAACCATTTTTTCTTGATTTTTGGGAGATTGGTTCAAGTTGATTACTCTGAAAAGTCACGTGTATTATGATGTCATGGGGTGGAGATTTCGCTGCAGTGCGCCGCGGCCAGCTTTGAGTGCGAGGCAGTGTCTGTCAAGTTTGGAAGGATGACGTCAAGGTGACGTGTTGCCGCGTGCCGGATGCTGATTGCCTGTGCGCCGGTGGAAGAGAGCGGTCGGGAATCACCTGCCGATGTGTAGTATATCAGCGGAGCTTAAAAAGCTTCAGACGGACAGACAGGCTTAATTTTATAAAGAGGGTAATCGGGCTTAATCCCTAGCTTGTTCAAACAACTACCCTAGCTTGTTCAAACAACTATCAAATCCTGGCCATGACCACGAAGGAACTCTGCTGTCGCGTTATCTGCCCAGTTGTGTGGCCCCCGGCAACTGCGGCTATGGGGCATGTCCTGCAGCCGACTAGCTGGAGCGCGATGACGTCCAGGTCTGGGCGTGCTTCACATGCTCGCCTTTGGGGATGCCGGCGCGTACATGGTCCTCCGTACCCGCGAGCACCGCCGTGTCATTGCCGTCACGCACCACTGACCCGCGCGGAGTTCCTCGGTGCACACGAGGCGCCACTCTTGTGTGCATGACATGGCATGATGAATCCATTCTGCATCGTTCTCATGGATTGACCTGCTGTACCGACCACTGTCCTTTATTTCGTGTCGAAATATATAATTTTGGTATTCCATCTGAAATGTCCGGCTGCAAGTCCCGAAAATTAATCGAAAATTAGACTAACGTTTCACACGGACCGCTGGCCTGGGCTCGAATTTCCAGTTTGGGGGTAATTGCGCGCTAGTTGAGAACTGATGCACGATGCGGCTGTGTCTGTCAGTGATCTGGCATTCCTTGTTCTCGCACCACCACATCCACTCCGCTGTGCAGGATGATAGCCAGCGAAATTTGGGTTCGAACTGTCTCTTGGGAATTGTTTCGACGGGCCCTGGTGCTTTTACATAATAGCTAAGGGCTCTGCATGTCGAAACAAACAAATGCACATCAACCTTGGCATGGTGGGCCGATATTTCACGCCAAACAGTATTTAGACCAGTGTTTAACCATTTCTGGCCGGATTTTGACGGGGTATTGCCAGGATGATAGCCAGCGAAATTTGGGTTCGCACTGTCTCTTGGGAATTGTTTCGACGGCCCTGGTGCTTTTACATAATAGCTAAGGGCTCTGCATGTCGAAAACAACAAATGCACATCAACCTTGGCATGGGGGGCCGATATTTCACACCAAAACAGTATTTCGACCAATGTTCAACCATTTCTGGCCGGATTTTGACGGGGTATTGCCAGGATGATAGCCAGCGAAATTTGGGTTCGAACTGTCTCTTGGGAATTGTTTCGACGGCCCTGGTGCTTTTACATAATAGCTAAGGGCTCTGCATGTCGAAATAAACAAATGCACATCAACCTTGGCATGGTGGGCCGATATTTCACACCAAAACAGTATTTCGACCAGTGTTCAACCATTTCTGGCCAGATTTTGACGGGGTATTGCCAGGATGATAGCCAGCGAAATTTGGGTTCGAACTGTCTCTTGGGAATTGTTTCGACGGCTCTGGTGCTTTTACATAATAGCTAAGGGCTCTGCATGTCGAACCAACCAAATGCACATCAACCTTGGCATGGTGGGCCGATATTTCACACCAAAACAGTATTTCGACCAGTGTTCAACCATTTCTGGCCGGATTTGACGGGGTATTGCCAGGATGATAGCCAGCGAAATTAGGCGCACTTGCCGTAGCCTGCGGAGACAAGTGCATTGTCTTGTGACAGCGGAGTGACGTGTGACGAGGTCTCCTCTTTCTTGACGACCACGTCCACACGGATCTTCGCCTCAATCTTGCGGGGCAGCCTCGAGGCTTGCCTCTTCAAGACAGTGCTGCCGGAATTCTTTTCCCACAACGTCTTCCGTGCAAGCCCACGCAAATTCAAGCCTCTAACTTGATTCTCAACCCCTATTCGGGCCTCCACTGAGACGTTTGGACATACCCCTGAGCTCGCTTGAGCGTTCGCTTCATGAGTCTCCTCTGCTCTTTTGACCAAATTTCAGACTCAATCCCCCTCCGAACTCAAACCTTAACCTCGCGCTTTTTCCGAATCCGAGCTTGTGACCCCACTGCCGAATCTCCCGCCCTCCGAGCTCTTGCCTCGACCCCATACTACTCCGACCTCATGACTCGAATCTCGAATCCTCCGAGCTCGTGCCTCGACCCCACACTCCGAGCTCGTGTCTTGAATGTCTGTACTCCGAGCTCACGCCTCGAATCTCGAACCTTCCGAGCTCATGCCTCGACCCCATACTACTCCGAGCTCATGCCTCGAATCTCAAATCCTCCGAGCTCGTGCCTCGACCCCACACTCCGAGCTCGTGTCTCGAATGTCTGTACTCCGAGTTCACGCCTCGAATCTCGAACCCTCCGAGCTCATGCCTCGACCCCATACTACTCCGAGCTCATGCATCGAATCTCAAACCCTCCGAGCTCGTGCCTCGATCCCACACTCCGAGCTCATGCCTCGAATTTCAAACCCTCCGAGCTCGTGCCTCGACCCCATGCTACTGCGAGCTCGTGCCTCGAATCTTCAACACTCCGAGCTCGTGTCTCAACCCCATATCCGAGCTCATGCCTCGAATCTTCAACACACCGAGCTAATGTCTCGACCCATGATCAGATTCCATCCCGCAAAACTTCGTACTGCGAGCTCATTCTTCGAATATTCAACACTACGAGCCGGTGCCAGAACTTTCATAATCGAACTCTGAACCTTTCGAGCTCAAACTTTCGACCCTCAGAGCTTCCGCCCCCCCTTCCCACGTTATGAACTCATGTCTCGAATGCCACCATTCTGTGGTCGTGCATCAACGTCGCTCTCAAAGTCTAGTTCCCCTCGCAACCAAACCAGACTGTTTTTGTACTTCGCGCTCTTTACGCGACATTGAACGTCTTGTCCCACTTCCTAATTTACGACCTCAATTTACGACCACACCCTGAGTCCGGACTCATGTCGCGAGTCGCTCTGTGAAGGCTCTTGTCCCGATTCACGAGTTCTGGCCTCGACCCTCGTTTAAGCCCGTCTGTCGACGCCACGAGCTCAGGTCTCGACCCTTGTATTGCGACTGTCTCACAAACCAGTCCGATGTGGAAGGGCTGAATGGCTCGCAGGAGGTACTCGTTATTTTCTATTCCCCTGTTGCTACCATTATTCCCCTGTCGCACGTCGGTTAAATGATGTACGGTAGTTAGGGGATCGATCGTGCAATCTTACTCTTGTACCACCACCATTGCGACCAGTGTACGACAAGCGTCGAGAGTCCCAGAGAGCGGGCTCGCTTACTTCCTCCTCCGAACGTCGCTAGTGGGCTTCTAGCCACCCGAGCATCAAGTTTATCATATTACACACCCCGAGCACTACACTCCAGATTCGCCTCCTTTTTACTCCACACTCCCTCGAGTTTCTTACGCCACGCCTGGACGCCTTATTCCCGCACTCCCATCACTCATTTGGATCACCGCTACGACCACCGACCCTTTTCTGACGAACTCACTGTGGTGTACCGACCGTACACTCAGCACTTCGACACCGATGACCTGCAAGACCGCGGTTCCGTCTTTGACTTTCCATAACGAGACTTCGATGCGAAATGCATGTCTGTCTTAATGTCTGAGACACTCCAGCTGCTGTAATGGTATGTTTCCTTTCTGGACGCTGACTGTCTTCTTTATGTCTAGGTTGGTTACTTTTGAGCCTCGAGTTCATGTCTCAACTTCGAGTTCATGTCTCAAACTCGAGTTCGTGTCTCAACCTGGAGTTCATGTCTCGTTTCCATCGCATTCCGAGCTCGAGCCTCGATTTCATTTCCGTTGGATCTTATCCCCCGAATATTCTTCCTCTCGCTCCGAGCTTGTTTTTCGACCCAGCTCATCACTGATCCGCTCAAACTCAAAATTTTTGGATGCTCTTCTCCAAGTGTATCGTCTAATCCCGAGCTCAGCCTACTGTCAACCTCATTCCTCAACTTTGATTCGAGTAATTCTCTGCACATCTAGCACCTTCCCGATCCTCAAGCCCTCCGAGTTTCGCTTTTGCGCAATGACTGGGGAGATCTCAAGCCTCCAATACTACCATTCCTGACTGTGGTGTTCTACTGAACTCATCGCGCCGTTCCCGACCACTGATATCTGCTTTTGTGTGGGATTCAGTCCATCTCGCATCGCACAACATGTCCTGTTCTATTCTCGCAACTCGCACAGCTTTCGCTGGAAATATGACATTTCTGGAGATGCATCAGTCTCAAGGCTTCTCACAATGGCCTGTCCACCCCGGCCCCTGGCTGTTTCATCACATGCAATATTCGCTCGATAAATCCGCGTGTCATTTTCGAAGTTTGGGACTTTATTCACCGTCCTATCCCATACCGGTTGGCTTCCGAGGTACCTTGTGTCATCCCGTGTCTCGTCCAAAGCTGATTAACCTCCGTCCCGTGGTATTATTGGTTCTGTTTCTCATGCTGGAATCCTGTGTCTCTATCCTGCCGCTCTTCTGTCGAGCAATTTGCTTACGACACTCGAAAGCCGAGTAAGACCTACCCGCAATTTGCGCTCATGCCGCATCCGCGTCGCACCTCACGTTATGACAAAGTCCCGTTCTCCAACTCAGAGCATGTGTGTCAACCCTCGGGACGTCAGACTTTACTCAGCTCCTCGTTTCTGCCCTGCGGAGCGTTGGCTCCAAGCTGTGGTTTCCCATGCCCTGCCATTCCCGCCATTCGTTGCGCCATGTTGCGTTGTCGTCTAAACGTTATGAACCACCACGTTTCGAAGCCGATTTCAGTATATTCCGTCTCGTCCAGACGAGATAAGTTGTATCGCGGTTCGTTGGAACCAGGCCCATCATCAAAGCCACTCTCGGGCTCAAACTCCACAGCAGGCCCACTGAAGGCCTCCCAGCACTCGCGCGAGTCATTGAACCACAGAGAACCTTTCCGTTTTGTCGAACCTGCATCCTCGCTCTCTACATGAACCATCGCTTTGACTTTGCGCCCAGTTGCATGCTGCGGTTCAAACAGATCTGCCGCTTTTGATTGGGGTCCCCGAAAGCTCCACAGTTCAAGCACACATTCGCGCTTCGGCTTACTGAATTCACGCATTTCGAGGATTGTCCTGAGCGAGAGTCTCTGACTCTGATGTGAAATACTGACATATTGACTTGACCATATACTAACCCACTGACGGCTATTTACAGGTTGAGCTTTTTTTTCACATCCAATTCCCGAGTATCGAAACTCGTGGATCTCTCCTATCCTGATATTTCGGGCTGCCAAATTGCCTTGAGAGATGAAATATCAATGGGCAACTCCATGCCTTGTTTGACCCCCGCACGTCGGAGCTCATCGAATTATTTCGACGTTTTCATTGCAGAATCATGTCATCAAGTCTGTCAAGCTTGCA
The DNA here is from genome assembly GCA_029378375.1 of Mycena olivaceomarginata. Lineage (NCBI taxonomy): Eukaryota > Fungi > Basidiomycota > Agaricomycetes > Agaricales > Mycenaceae > Mycena > Mycena olivaceomarginata. The sequence goes on from JARKIC010001262.1 coordinate 119,346, forward strand.
ACGTCTCTCCTCGCTCCAAGCACTCCTGCTTGCGTTGCCTAACTATCTCAGGCTCAAAGCTTCCATCTCAGCATTGAAACCCTCAATCTCTTGCGCTGTTTGTTCATCTTTCGCTGTCATTATTGAACCGTATCTCTGAGCGTCCGGTCAAATTTCGACTCGTATTTGTTTCGTCGCTCGCAAATTCACAACTGCTTGCCTCCCACGGAGCTGAGCCTCCCTCCCTGAGGTTGCTCTCTACGCCAATATATGCCTTCTATCGATGTTCCCTCGCACGGAATTGGCAGTTCCACGTCTCTGGGTTATATTAGCCACGCGATCGTTCAACATCAACCTCCTGGTCGTTTTGAACTTACAAGTTCAGATCAAAATCGTGGATTTTCACATCCTCTGAGCGGTCTGTCGTGGAATGTACTGGCATCGAACCGAACATCATCTCCCATCAGTAATCTCACTATGGGTTGTCAAAATGGACGTCGATGTCTCTCGGATCCGATGATCCAAAATACGAAGCTCATCTCATTCCACTGGACTGGAATGACCCCTGAAACCACTCTTCCGAACCTCGGTGCTCGAATCAGTGCCTTTCCGATGTAATACACCCGTGTTGTCTTCGAACAATGCAGAACACTTGCTCAGACTCTGTCTCGTCCCTCTCGAGGTTAAACCCCGTCAAAATTGATCCAGGGGTTCGGGGGCCAGTCTTAATTCATCGTCTAACTCTGTGCATTCGCATTTCTCGAATCATTCAGCGCGAACTTTCGGGTGGATCTTTTTTTGCCATTCACACTCGCATAATCGCACACACATGAAAACTCAAATCTATCCCCTTATGATCCATTCTATCTGTTCGCTTGTCATCTTCTCCGTGGCTCAATTGCTTCAACATTCTCTTGTAGTCCGGGCTATTTTCGATCCAACTCACACGGTTGAATAAACCTGCACTCAATCATTATTTATTCCTTCTTGCTCGTCTTGCCATCAATGTTCGGATTCAACTCCAACGCGCAACGTCTTGACATGCCCTACAGACGGAATGTCACGACCTCAATTATCGTCGCTTCAAGCTCATGACTCCACTATAGTGTGAATTGATCTCGATGTGCAGCCGCCGTTTTCTTGGGTTAGCCGTGGGCCTTTGGGATGCCCGCGTCTGGCGTCTTCCTTTTGGGTTCATTCTCGCGCATCCCCGGCGCCCCACGCCCTGGAGCTCAGCGGTTCTGGTATGACCACCGCGGAGTCTTTCCTTGCCCAACAAAATATACGGGCTGCCTCGACTCATTGGAAGCGTGATGAAGCAAAGGCACAAGATTGGGTTCGAACTGTCTCTTGGGAATTGTTTCGACGGCCCTGGTGCTTTTACATAATAGCTAAGGGCTCTGCATGTCGAAACAAACAAATGCACATCAACCTTGGCATGGTGGGCCGATATTTCACACCAAAACAGTATTTCGACCAGTGTTCAACCATTTCTGGCCAGATTTTGACGGGGTATTGCCAGGATGATAGCCAGCGAAATTTGGGTTCGAACTGTCTCTTGGGAATTGTTTCGACGGCCCTGGTGGTTTTACATAATAGCTAAGGGCTCTGCATGTCGAAACAAACAAATGCACATCAACCTTACCATATGCCTTAGGCACAAAAGGAGAATAAATAAGATCAAAAAAAAAAAAAATTGACTCCTCCATATGATCTGTTGATTATGAAATGGAGTGTCGACGTGCACACAACTGCCCGGCTTACTCACACTGGGTGGTCTGAAATCGACTTTGCCACCGCTTGGGTAATGTCTGGATAAATCTCCTGTGCCCATATACCGTTCGGCCCAGGAAAGGATCCCCGGTGTGCGCATACAACTCGTCGGCGAGATCCCGAATTGGTACTTGACCGGAACGGACCACGGTGGCCAAACGAAGCTGTTTACCAGTCCCCAAGGAAGCAATGTACAAATTCCCATCGTACTCGCGGATGCCCGACATGACCTTGACGTCGAGGCTTCCGTCTGCTTTGCAAACTCCGCAAAGCACATGAGTAACAAAATGGTGAACGCATTCATCCCAATATGTGATTACAGTGTTCGATAGCCTCGATAAACGTCAACTAAGCGAGGCTGCTCAAACGCTAACGACTCACGGATGGCCAAGGTCTGGGCATCAAAACAGAAACGATACCCGACGGCATACGGTAGAGATCCAGATTCGATGGTACCCGCCACGGCTTGTTGCTCGTTGGGCTGCGTGGCCGGGGAAGTTTGCACAGCTAAGTGTACATTGTCAAAGAGAGTCATCAAAGGAGTTGGCGCTCGCTTACGCGGGATAGAGCACTGTGTCGTTGTTGGACCTTGGTGATGAAGGAAGATGTGGGGAGAATGCCGGACTTGCCAACAGTTGGCAATGGTCTGGGGGGAAACACCATGCCATGCAAGATCCGCCAAGCGCATGGCTTCGAGTTGATTGATGTCATAAATGTTGGCCGGAGGGATGTCCTCGTCGTAACGGTCGAGTGCGCGCTGCATAAAAAACGCCGGTGGGTTAGCTTTGACTGTATTCCATATTTGGTAGCATTTTTCTTCCTGTCGGTTCAAAGTGGAATGAGTGTCCATTTTTCCGTGGAGTTGTGTTCATGTGCCTGAAACGAGTCCTCTGGGTGGCGAGCACAAAAATTAACCACGGGCGAACCAAGTTGTGCAATATTTCCATATTTGGTAGCATTTTTCTTCCTGTCGGTTCAAAAGTGGAATGAGTGTGGATTTTTCCGTGGAGTTGTGTTAATGTGCCTGAAACGAGTCCTCTGCATTCAAATGGCTGGCATTTTGAAAAGCATGACCTGACACAATAGAGCTGCATTCAAATGGCTGCCATTTGAAAAGCATGACCTGGTGCAATGGAGGTGCATTCAAATGGCCGGAATTTTGAAAAGCATGGCCTGGTGCAGTGGAGGTGCATTCAAATGGCTGCCATTTTGAAAAGCATGACCTGGCGCAATGGAGGTGCATTCAAATGGCATGCATTTTGAAAAGCATGACCTGACACAATAGAGATGCATTCAAATGGCTGCCATTTTGAAAAGCATGACCTGGCACAATGGAGGTGCATTCAAATGGCAGGCATCTTGAAAAGCATGACCTGACACAATAGAGATGCATTCAATGGGGACTGGTAATCCCACCAAACAAATGTCTGTTTGTTCGATGTTTGTTCTGCTTCTGTCGTCGGCCCAGGCCTCTACAACGACTCCCTGACCTCAAACTAAAATCTAGACAACATATGACATGAATAAGGTTGTATTGTCCCCCGCCAAATTTTTTAAATCATCCTAGAACAAACTTTATAAATTGCTTGAAATGGCTGTGAGTTGGCAGCAAAACTCAGAGAAAAATTGCCAGGGAATGAAAAAAAGGCAAAATCAAAAATCGGCGCAGGACAATACCTGTGTAATGACAAAAGAATGGATCCCCCACTCCAGTCGTACCCAAAATGTGGACGGTTGAGGCTGCACCGCTGCACGATCACAGGATGCCATCAAAACCCCTTTGATTGCCAGTCCCCACATTCAATTTCAAATGGCTGGCATTTTCAAAAGCATGACCTGACTCAATAGAGGTGCATTCAAAGGGCATGTTATAACCAAAGATTATATCAATATCACGCAATTTTGAACACCTGATCCAATGGCTACTGTTAAATCTCATTTGGTAGATTTGTTAACAACTAGATGAACTCTAACTTGCTTCAGAAATTATTGAATGTGGATGAGGTACTATGACTGACTGTGGTACCACCCCAAACTAACCTGAGATCACATTCGGCACTGATTCAAATAGCGCCACGCCGCCAAGTAAAACACAGGCAGGCTGGAAATCCCCTGCAGCAGTGGGGAAACAAAACATCAAGCCCAGGGGAAAAAATGGTGTTTTTGGCCAAACACTTGGTCCAGAATACGTTTATGCCAAATAACGCGCAGCGTGTTGGGCGGCTTCCAAGGCCGTGATGGTGTGGGTGAGGACCTTGTTTGGGTCACAATTGAGGCCCACAGCACGCCTTGAAAATTCCGAGGACACTGAAAGTTTCGCATTGAGCAGGACTATTCATTTCTGGCAAAGCGTGGCTGAAAAGGGGACCCAGCGACTTTACTGTACAGGGAATTTTTCTTTGCCGGAAGTGTTTTTTGATGGGAATTCCCGACACTATTGAGTCGGCCCAGCGCAATACGGCACCGCTTCTGTCAGAATGAAGAGCTACCAAGCCCCTGGATTAACGATCAGGCTGGCAGGAGGAAATCGGAGGAACAGTTTTGTTTAGATTTGCGCTGGCCATCACCTGTATTGCCACCATTTACATTTTGAAACGCGTGCTATTGACGTGCCTGCCAACCGTCTGAGCGCGAGCTGAAACCTACCACAGGTGAGCTTGCACAAGAGAGGAAGGGAGGGACAATGAGCGAGTGCCCAAACCAGTCTGGTGTTGTCACACCTTGGCGCCCGACACGCGTCTACTCGTTATAGAAAAAGTGATGGACACTGGGTTTTGGGGGCATATCTCCATGATGGAGCATTGTTTTGACACAAAACCAGATATGGGGCGGATTTACGGACTGGTGGAACATTTCTACCATATTGATGGGATCAATTTCTACTGATTTCCCATTAATAACCGCTCAAATCGCAAAATGGTATTTTCTAACTGACTCCAGGAATTTTTTATGGAAATGTGAAAAGGTCAGATTGTAGTGCTCGTTGATGCAAATGAATCCACAAGTTAAACCATCATGAAATCTGCATCTGTTCATGAGCTATGAAGCCTAGCCATTTTTCACTTTGGCCCTGTTTTGATGGGAAATCAATGCTTTTTGATAGCATCAATATGCTACAAGTCTTCCACCAGCCTAGTAGATCTCCCTCATCCAGTTCCAACCACCAAAATATCCTTCCATCACAAATACACGTCCTCAAAATCCAGCGTCCATCACTTTTTCCATAACGAGTAACCTTCCCCTTGAATACAGCCTGTATACAGCTTCCTTTACAGCTTCGTTTACATATATAAAGACCTACGTAGCGGAGACATTCCTCAGCCGTTCACTCTATCGTGTGCCCGTCTGAGGTTAGTCTCCTTCTTTACTTCTCTCTCATTCACCGTTACTTATTTATGTTGTAGTATTACTGTTTACAGGTATATAATATAGCCGTTCACTCTATCGTGTGCCCGTCTGAGTATTACTGTTTACAGGTTATGGGCCCCGTCGCCTAAACTTGCTCCAGATTATACTCTTGCACTTTATGCACTGCGTAACGGGTTGTTTTCTACATTTTCTTTTTACGCCCCTGCTCATTTTCCCCTAGGTAGAAATTCCAAAATTGACTACTCCCAGCTGAAAGAACCGACGTTCGGAAACAAGTGAGCGATCAGGGAGGATCCTCAGCCATGCGCCAATAATCCCATGTAGTGTTCTTGGTTTTATGAGCGCTTATCTATCAAGGTGATGCTGGCCAAAGCCTTCTCCGTGATTTGATTTGGATTTAATCCACCCTCGAGCCAGACAAGCATGTGACAATGTACCATGTCCTTGTGCTTCAACACATCCATAATATGCCTTGACCACTCCGAGGATTCCACCTTCCATGTCTTCCTACTTCGGATCATATCCAGTATCAGAAATAAATGCTTTCATATACACATTGAGAAATTGGGCGGCAACTGCGGGGTTCTTGGCCCACGGACGTATGGGTTAAGGCAGTGACGACTGTGGTTATTATTCAATTGTTGCGCTGAGAAACTCAGAAGAACAAAAAATTCGCACGTGTACTGGTGTACGTACATTACGTAGTTGCCAACAAGATCATAAAACGTGGTTCCGTCGTGGCCATTGCGTGCCCAGGACGCTTAGCTTCAAGCACGGCGACGATTCGTTTGCTCTTGCGCTAGCCGCGGTTCTATAGAAATGTTTCTCTCAGCCTTCCTCGACTCGTCAACAAGTAGGTGAACGAATATGATTCATTGGCTCACCCTCACTTCCTTTGCAGCGCGACCACAATGGCCACATCGTGCTAACGATGTGGCCTCGATGAATCAATCCATTGCCTGGCCTCGCACCGTCAAACCCATTGTCTCCTGACGGCACTAGCTTTTGACGAGCAACGATGCCCCGCAGAACTCCGAGATTCTCCAGATCCGCAATATTGTGTTGAGTGAAGAGACTCGCGTCGTGGAAAAGGCTGCAGGCCGAACTCAGTGGCCTATATGCGCAGAGCCACAGATTGCAGAGCAGGATCGCACTTTTGGTTCGCCGGCGCAGAGAGGCTAGAGGGCGCGCCGACCAGCACGCCCTGTTCTATCCCCAGTTCACCGTCTACCAGCAGAGTTGATATGCGACATATTTGCCTTGACGTTGTTTGGGAGTGACTGCATCATGCCCGAGCCGCCGTGGGCGCTCGGTCTGGTATGCGGCTCGTGGAGACAGCTCGCCCTGGCATACCCGACTTTGGTCCTCAGTCACCATCCCTGCTTACGAGCGCAGGGACTCACGGCACATGATGGAAACTCAACTCGTTCGATCGGCTAATACCCGACTTCACATTTACTGGGAGCTGATCCAGAGTGACTTGCCGGTACCATCGTTGGATCTCGTCATTGCCGAGTCCAATCGCTGGAAGACATTGCGCCTTGATCTCGCTTTATCCAGGACCGGGGACCGAGGAAGGTTATCGTTGCAGCGTCTGCAGGGCCCCATTTCTCAATTACGTGGGGTGGAGCTCCTCCGCCCGTATGCACCGGACATCGTGATGCCTCCGGTCTTTTTGGCCGCGCCACAGTTGAACGAAGTTATCCTCATTGATCGAGACTTCAGAGGATTCTGTTCACCCTCTATCTTGATTCCTTGGTGCCAAATTACCCACTTTCGAGGGATGTACGCGCCGGAGTCCCAGCTAGACATTCTGGCGGCTGCACAGAATTTGGTAGAATGCGCCCTCGGGTTTACCACTTCACAGACCGGAACGGAACGTCCTCCGATTATCCTCCCCCGGCTCCGCCGGCTCTTCATTGATCAGCCTGATCATCTGGTAAAACTTACTGCGCCCATGCTCGAGGGCCTCTCGATTCCCGAAGTCCGCTTCCCTACCCTCCTGTCCTTCGTCCATCGCTCTTGCTGCACTCTGGTCAATTGGTCCTCATAAACTGCAGAGTGATTCCCCAGATTATCCCCGTGTTCCGAGGGATCCCAACTCTCGCCTCACTCTGGTCGAGAGTCACTTCCCAGAGGACCAAGCAACATCTGCCTTGGTATTTGCTGCCATGACGATCACAGGCTCGGCCGTGGACATCCTTCCCAACTTAACATCATTCGTCTATGGCTTCCACCCGGGGTTTCCGAAACCATCTTTCTTCTCCATGGTACACTCACGGCTACATCCCACCGGCAGCGCGCCCTTGGCATATCTTCGCCTTTATGATATCACCCAGGATCCCGACACTTTGAACATGGATGCTCAAATCAGGAGTTTATGTGACCACGGAGTGGATGCAGCCCATGTGTCTTACCTTGAGATGGAGGCGCTGAAGGAGATTGTATTTTGCGAATGATCTTCCTAGGTCCTACTGCGATCCTCATTCACGGCCATCTGAAATTGTCAAGCCTTGGCCCTCTAGCTTTCAAGTGGCCAGCTAGCTATGGTGGCCAGTCTGGGGGTCACAAATAATATGTAGTTATGAATACCTATGTAATATGTACGTTCTTTTCAAAAGATCGAAGGCAAGTTGAACACCAGGTGAATTTACTCGTATTTATTTCAACAACGGGAAATAGTGGCTGTGGCGAAGTCGTTTCTAATGGATTTGCCCAAACAATAATCACTATTTTCTAATGGATTTAGTCGCCGCCCAGATGCTGTACTCTATGGCGGTCCAAATGCACATTTATTCGGCCGCAACATTTTTCGGTGATTTCGGATTTTCCGCAACAAAAATAGGTGTTTTAGCGCCCTCCGCGCTAAAAATGGACATAATCGGTGTGTTTCTTTTGCGGGGAAATCACTGATTCCCGCAAAACTTTTGACGTCGCCGCAAAACTTTTGAAGCCGCCCCGCAAAACTTTTGAAGCCGCAAAACTTTTGAAGTCGCCCGCAAAACTTTTCATGTCGCCCCCATTTTTTCAACTCCACGCAACAATTTTAGGTACGCTAGGACTTCTTCAGAAATGCAGAGCAATCATTAGATTGAGTGTAAGTAAGGTAAGGAAGGAGCGGGAGCGACGACGTGAGGAATGAAAGGGTATAATTAGATGTGCATCAGTCGTCAGGGAATGTTCATGGAGGTATGCGATGTAACTAGAAGGGCGTGAACGAAAAGGCACTGGGTGGTCAGATGGGTGGCGTAGATGATGATGGTGATGGAGGAGCAGAGGTAAACGAATGGCATTTTTGCTGAGTGCCGCACGAATCGGCTCATCGGTCTGAAGGGCCATCAATGTCGCCACAGCCTTGTCAACCAGATCACCTTCCACAGTAGCATAGCCCGTCCCCCAAATCCAGCTCACTGTGCGTTTGCGGCATCCATCGCATAAACCGGTGATTTCCGTGTCTCGCAGTGAGTTCAGAAGGTCAACGAGGCTCGTTTGAACATTGGGATGATGTACGATCTTCGGAACATCCGTATTCCACTCACGAGACCATACCAGACCGCAGACAGCCGGTGTATCGCAGCCCGGGTCATTGACGATTGTGGGTGTGTCGAAAGTGAACTGCTTTCGATGTTTCTCACCTCAGCTTTCGTCTTCACTAACCAAAAAAACCCGGGATGCCCCATCTGGTCCATGAGGGGCATGTCGAGGTCGGTCAAGGGTATTTCCATCAGCCTGTGGAAAGCAGGCTCAATCCAATGATCAATCCGGTAACGTCGCGCAAGCTCGAATTGGAGAGTGGGATCAAAGCCACGGCCTTTCAGTTCAAACTCCTGAACGGCATGAGCGATGCCGTCCTGGATTTGAAAGAACGTCGAGAGCTTGAGTACCGAAATTAAAAAGTCATCTGTTTTCGGATGCATACTGCCCAAATGAGAATCGAAATTCAGCTGTGGATTGAAAACGTTACGTTGGTCCCCAATAGATATAGCACAATAAGTGGTCGAAGTCGTGCTGATTGAGCGTCCACGGCAACTTGATAGGGTTTGAGTCGGATGCACCTTCCGATCTGATATCGGGATGTACATTCGGCCCCCGTGGAAGCGAAAACACTGTCTTAAAAATAACCGATCTGAAGCCCAGAACACTGGCATGGAGTTTATAGAGCAATCCGGGTTGGCCGTCGGGACACAGCTAGCTTGGCGTTGTAAAGATCAGACCTCCCTGCATATTGTAAAGGAACGCAGGAACACGCACTTGGAAGATAGCTGACCCATCTGAGAAATAATACTGCGGGTGGTGGCTGTCGCCTTCGGAGCTCTGCGAGTCACCGCTTTCCGACATATGCAAGTAACAAAAGAAAAGATGGGAAAAGACAAAGAGACGCAAGCGATCATCCAAGCAAGTCCAAACACTCCTATCATTTCCATCACGATATCGAAGGCCCACGGCAAATACGGTTGTATGTCCGATCCTGATGCGGACGAATTGGGCCCCAAAATGGCCTCTGCGTCTCATCACAATGCACACAGTTTTGGTCGAAAAAAACGCGAGGTCCGATCCAAATCACTGACGGATGGGGTAGTCGAGTCTGAAGTCCGATCCGTATGCGCCGTACAGAATTGTGTTCCAGAAAATCTGTTCTTCCATTTAGGTCTCCCTTTTCTCATAACTTCAGTCGCATGACCCGAGCCATGACGGAGTCTACCATCAGGCTACGCTCGTCTCCAGACATCCTCCGTCATCGAACCGAGGCTTCGGTGCAAAGTTCTTCTATCTAAAAGCATGACCTCTGACATATCTGATATCGATTGCTCTGAACGACATGGTCCATCCAGCGGAATTTCCTGCTCTCCCAGACACTCCCGACGACTTTAACTGGCACCCTGACGTACTTCGTGCTCACGACATCCTTTCCTCTGCTTATGATCGGGCTGCTACCCTGCTGCGCCAAGAGGAGGCAGATCCAATGCGACTCCGAATTCACTCCGAACAAATTGCCCAAAAGATGCTTATTATATTAGAGGCTCTTGTTCCAGAGATCGGAGATCACACTTGGATTGAAACCGCTGCAACTGCTTTTGGCCAGATAGCAGCGGATCTCGAGAGAGTGCTGCCATTGCGGATGGGGTGTAAGTCCAATGTCCTGTGGCTCAAACAAAACTAAGCCCGTCCATAGGGAGAATTCAAAGATTAAACGGGCCATTCCAATCCGTGTGGAGAGGACCGGACGTCGTGGTCGGCCTAGGAAGGTCGTTGAGCCTATTTGGCTCGCAGATGCTGTCTCCGAGCACCGAAAATCACCCTTCAGACCCTTGCCGATGCTCTCGGGATGCATCGTAATACCTCCGAAACTATCTCAAATATCATAATGTCTACAAGCGTTACTCTGATATCAGCGATCATGATCTCGACATACTCACGAAGCGGTTCAAGCGCGGTAAACCAAATTCGGGACTTCGTTACCTCATTGGATTCTTGAGAACACATGGGATCAAGCTTCAGAAGGAGCGAGTACGACAATCTCTCTACGAATCGATGGTCTGGGACGAGTTTTACGGAAGCATACACTTGAACGTCGAGAATACGAGTCTCCCCGTCCCAATTCGACATGGCATATGGATGGCCATCACAAGCTAATAAAGTGGGGCATTGTTATCCATGGGGTCGTCGATGGTTATGATCGAATGGTATACATAAATTATATCAAAATTCATGGCGCCGATTTCCGGTTATTCAGGTTGTAGGTCTCCGGGCTAGTACGAATAATCGTGCATCCACCGTCCTCGAGATTTTTTTGAGGGCGGTCAACAAATATGGTGCTCCTTCTCGTGCTCGTGGTGATCGTGGCGGCGGAAATATTGAGGTCTCTGTGTGGATGATAAAATACCGAGGGCCAAATCGGGGTTCGTTCTTGTGGGGACCGTGAGTATTAGACATTTACTGGTTTCATGTGGCTGATTGATTGTAGTTCCACCCGAAACACCCGCATGGAACGTTTGTGGGTTGAGGTCGGGACTCAATTCGCTCGACCTTGGAGGGGTTTCTTCTTTCGACTCGAACGACTACATGGTCTCGATCCGGACAACCCTCATCATTTGTGGTTGTTGCATTACCTGTTCCCAACGACATTAACAAGGACTGCGACGAGTTCCGAGAATATTGGAACCACCATCCCATTTCGGGCAAGGGACATGATCAGACGCCGGCGGTAATACAATTTAATTCATTTCAGACGGTGAGTTGATAAGTATCTGTAGGATATGCGTTTCGTTGGCGAAGTAAAATATGGGAAGTATGTTGATAACTTCGAGGAAGTTCACCCTGATATTCTGGATCAGTATGGAAATCAAGGTAAGCCGATAATATCCATACATCCGACAACTGATTATTCGTCCAAGATAATATCGACGCTGTGATTGCTGGGGATCAGGAACATCATGTCCGCCACGAGCCCATTGACGTTCCAAAGCATGCACGTCCTTTCAATAGCGACGAAGCTGCAGAGATTTTCTCTCAAGCCCTCGAAGACGTCAAGGCGGCAGGGATTATTCCCGACAGCTCGGTGTTTCACCCACAGAGTGGGGACATGGAGGATATCCCGAGACCGAGATGGTCAAGGTGGGTAGAAAGGACGTTGATATCACTCTCCCATTCCCTGTGTGGTGGCCCCGCGCAGTAGCTTGGGCACAGGGTTTAGAGCTTTTGTCGAAAATTCAGGCCGTAGAAAATGGAGAAATCATGTTGCCATAATATTTCATGCAAAGTATACATGTCTCATTTATGGAAAGGGTGAGCAACGACGTGTGAAGAGCAAAGCGGAAAGGTACGGAGGATGCAAACAGCGGACTGAAAATGGGCGGTGGCCCGTACCTGGTCACGGTTCTGTGCAGAGAATATGAATTTCTAACAAGATAGGTCTGTAAACAACGTACCTACTTCCCGATGTGGTAGGGTCAAGGTCTTCCTGCGGCTTCGTGATCCAGTGAATTCTGGATCCTAGAAGAATGAATACAATTTTGTGGTTGGAGTCGACAAGAATGACCTCGTAGTACTTGTGGACACCATCTTGGTTGATCCAGTACAATTTCAGGACACGCAGGTTACCGAACCGCTTGCCCACCCGCTCCTCATTGCATTTCCATTGGATGAATTAGATCGTATTGGTACTCCAGGTCAGCATGATTGCCGAGTCCAAACTCGAGAAAACATTGCCACGTCTCACCTTCAGTCGTCCATGCCTTGCGCCGGAAAGGACAGCAGTGGCTGCTCCTGCACGGGCTTCCAGCCCAAGGACAGTCAAGACGAACCTTCGAAGTGCAAGCGTTGCAAGCACCGGAAGAAATACCACACTGCGGCTCCCGATGTTTCTACCGTGCGGCGCAATACGACCTGGCCCGCCTCCAGAGCAAGAAGGTATCCGAAGAACAGGCTCGTCGTGAGACCAATAAAGGGTTCCATGGAGGAAAAAACAAAGAAGCCGACAAGAAGGGTACGGCCGCATCGAAATCTGGCTCAAGCAAGGTAAGAGATATCTTTCCCAGTTCGCAGTCTCTGACTACTGCTTGAGGTGTCGACCAAAGCCAGCGCCGAGAGACGATGGTTAAAGTCGGAACCGTCAGATTATCCTTGCCGGTCTTGATGTGCGTTGTGGTCTCGGTTAATCAGGTGCCAAGCTGATGCTAGTTCTATAGCCCGACGGTAAACCATTGAGCGACAAGTGTCCAGATCCCAGAGATGTCGAGGAGATGTTTGAGCGTGGGCTTGCCGTCTCCAAAAGCCCTGAGGGGGGGCGACCTTGAGTTTGGTCTTCACTGGTCTTTCGCAGAAGTAGACACCTGGCTGCGTGCGATGATGAAGCCCAAGGTGGGATTCGGAGTATTCGATCTTCTGGATGCTCGCGATGGTATCCCCGACGGCGAATCGGATTCGCACTATGTTGTTGTAGCAAAGAATTACAGTAAGATCTTTGTCAAGCGAGGGCCGATCAACGGAGAGCTTCTCGATGCCGCGAAGGGCTCAGCTTCGAGTCACCGGAACACAAGGAGTATGCCGTCCGTATTCGTGAGTCCACCATAGTCGCAACGACAGCCTACTCACAACACTTGTAGTTGTTCGTCGTCACATACCATATGCGGCATCCAAGGAGTGGGAGCAGTCGGTCTACAAATAACCGCTGGGGAGGAACTTGCGTCCGGGTCGGAGACAGAGGAGAAGTCGAAGGGACGCAGTGGCAAAGGTAAGGGTAAATCCCGTGCCAGCGCCGCCCACGTGCACGTTCGGTGTCCCTGGGTTCACCGGAGGCGGAGTCGTCCACTCCGAGCTCGAAGTAGAGGAGGCCGAGCCGCCCACCGTTCCTGCTGGTCCTCCGCGCCGCAGTTCTCGCTTCAGTCCAAAACTGCTACGGTGAAAACGGAGCCGGTTGACGATATGCCGGTGCCACACAGCCCAGGCTCGCACTCCGGTCATTCCCCGCTGTTCCTATCGGGTATGGATCCGGAGATTGAGGAGATTTCGCAGAAAGACTACAATGCGGGTGAGCTTCTGACACTTTTGATCTCAATTCCGACTCAATTCGGTTTAGCTTCGCGCAAGCGCAGCCGCAGCAGCTCTCCGTCTCTGGATACCTGGGAAGAACGCTGCAAGAGGGCTAGATCTGCGTCTTTTGGTTCGACTCACAGTAAGTCTTCTTCCATAATCGACTTTCCTTTTCAGGTAACATTAATATTGTAGGCGTCGAAGAAGAGAGCGATGGCGCTCATTCCCCATTCCTTCAGCCAGTGACGTCGTCCTTCGTATATGACCCAGACAACCGCGGCACCCATGCCTCATCCTCCACTGCTAACCCCGTGTCCACCTCGTCCATCTACCATCTGCGTCCTCTTCCACTCCATCCACCTCGACTGCTGGCCCTTCGTCCGCGGTAATGTTCGACAGGCTCTCGTTTAACACTGGCAATATCCCTATTTCGCAAGGGCCTGAATAGGGTTTGTGCAAAAGCCGCATGAGCCGCATGCGGCTTTTGTGCCATTGTGCAAGCCGCGTGATAAAATGAAGAATTTGTGAGTGGATTGATGTTGATTTTGATGAGATATGGTAATTTAGGTGCTATCCAGTACGTTGAACCACTTACCAAACGTAATATGCATCATTTTTGACGTCATTATTTGGCTTCTCCACACCGCTGTGCGGCTATGGCCGTAATGCTGCCTAAAAAGGCCATTCTCCACACTTCTTTTCCCACATGATGCCGGAATCAATGCCGACAGCTTTCATATCACTGATATAAAAGTTTTAAATACATAATTGATAGGGAGACGAAAGCCGCACGGTGCCGCATGCGGCTTTGCACAATGCACAAAAGCCGCATGCGGCTCGTGCGGCTTTTGCACAAACTCCCTAATTCCGCAATCAACGTCCAACATCTGGGGCAAATTTAAGTAGTCTCTTCGCATACACGGAACAGCTACGTCTTATACCCTCACACGCACTCGTTTGAAGCCTACAGACTACGGTTCGACCCACATTATTTCATAACCTTCGTACTCGATTATAGTCACTCATTTCGCATAAACTTCGGTTTACTTGGACCCGCATTCCTTCACAACTTTCGTACTCAATCATACCCTCTCATTCCTCACATCGTTGCTCCCACTCCTTCCATACCTTACTTGCACTCACTCTAATGGTTACTATGCCTTTCTGAACAAGTTCCCAAACGTACCTAAATTTGTTGCGCGAAGTTGCAAACAAAAGTTTTGCGGGCGACTTCAAAAGTTTTGCGGGCGGCTTCAAAAGTTTTGCGGGCGACGTCAAAAGTTTTGCGGGAATCAGTGATTTCCCCGCAAAAGAAACACACCGATTATGTCCATCTTTTTAGCGCGGAGGGCGCTAAAACACCTATTTTTGTTGCGGAAAGACTGAAATCACCGAAAAATGTTGCGGCGGAATAAATGTGCATTTAGACCGCCATAGTTTTCTAATACCGGGGAAACCTACGATCTGATGCATGACCCCAAGTTTTCGGCAGAGGCCAAGAGGCTCCAGTAAGCTACTTTTTCGCAGTGCATCCCAAGACCGCACCACTTACATTATACCAGGAGTGGTCGCAAATGAAAAGAAAGCAAAAGAGAATGTGGGGAGAGAGATAGACCACACACCAGGTGCTCCGTATCTGCCGTCTTCGCAGGCATAGTGCTTTTGACCATCGCGGGAGCGCGAGACAATGTGCGAGCAGCGTGCTGCGCACTATGGTCCAAACGTGCGTGACCAGACAAGACATACGGCCATAGGAGAACCATCCGATAGAATGTTCATGGAAAAAATAAAACGGTCCGCGCCCTAAGTTCCGCAAAGAGCTGTAAATCAAAAAAGTGATGGTTTTTTGATCTTTTTGCGTGAACATACCCAACGGCGGCATTCTGGGCAAACTTCGAGAGAGAAATGTTCTCCACATGTGGCGCTATGTCCTGCCAACACTAGGGCTGTCATAATGACTCGGCATATTTTTGAGAGGCCTTGACTCTGCCATTTGGAAGCGACACAACCGAGGACTGTGCAGTCCAGGGAGCTCCTAGAATCGCGATAAATTCCACAGCTACGCTCACACTATATATATCTCGCATACAAAGTTCTGGAACACGGGCAGTTCTCCTTGTCTCCCAATTGCGCTCGAAATCAGTGGTCAATCGTGATTTGATGGGGACTGTGTTCATCAGTACACCTTCGCCCCTGGACCACTCCCTGCCATCTAGCCCCATAACCCAGCCCACAGGTTTCCCCGTGCCCAGGGTAGACCCTAGACAACAAAAAGCAGCGAAATCAGTGACCTAGATTACTCGGCTTCGATATCAGACATCAACTCTACGATTGCTGTAACGGGAATGCGTCAAACTCTCGAAGGAGAGACTCATGCACAGCCATGACAACAAGATAGCGCTCATAAATGAGAATTTTAAACACTCGACACTCGTGAGCTGCTTCATTTATCTACTGATGCGCTACAAGTTGTGAGAGACTGGCTGGCGTGCAGCATGATCAACATACCGTGACCGTTCGACTGAGGCAAATAAATGCGTCGACAGCATGTGCTATGATGGAAGGGAGTGCTTGCGATGGCTTGCTGTTCTGACCATGAAGAGATGTCGCCTGAAGTGAAGGGTCGTTTGAACGGTAGGTTTGTCCTTTGGAGTTTTCATCTTCCGTGAACATGTAGAGCCTGTCCAATTGTCGACTTCCTACTGTAGCCAGTCCTCGGCATTTTCCCATGAATTTTGGATAAGTTTTTAATAATTTTCATTTTGGCATTGGTATATTAATTGGTGGACGCGAGAAAGGCATTTTCTTCGCGGCGGTACAGACATCTCCTTCGCAGTTGAACTGCGCAAACAGGCACGGGCAAGGCAATATGATTTGAGCGAGAGAAGATACCACAGGTAGCCGAGAAGCAGTAAAAATCGACGAACTCGAAGCGGCATAATTTAGGTTTCGTGACGAGGTGACTAGCATTGACACATGGCAGAATATGCGACACAGTCATTTCGAATTTCACGAAGCCCGACACATCCTCTCAACCTCAACATTTTCTGCAAATTCTTCGTACTTACTTCCAACCCGCCATCGCGATCCTCGTGGTGATGGAATCACAGATTTCTTGATCTGGTTCGTGTACGGTCCACTCCCCACTCGAATACACTCAAATTGATAGAGAGAGTGTTGGTTTTGCCCGTGACTGTTCAATTGCACCACTGACCCGCGACATATTTATGAGGCCAAATTTCCGTATTAAATTTGTATTAACAACTAAGTGGTACAAGCGGTGTACTGGGGCGCGAGTGAGCACGATCCCGGCTGCGAAATGCGCCGCGCATCGCGCGATGTCCCCCGCAGCTCACGCGTAGTTGAAAAAATATCCACCTCTACCTTGTCCATCACCGCCGCCTTGCACGGTATGCCTCCCTCCTTTTGGCGCGCCACCGGGCTCATCACCATAGCAAGGCCTACGTGGAGAGCGCCATGTGCCGCAATCTGCGTGCCATCACTGGGTCCCTTCAACATACACTCTAGACAATGCTGTCGGCAGCGGCAACCCCGGAACGGCCCCGTTCGTCCGGAGAATGCGTGTGTTTCTTTCCATCGTCGAAGGATGCTGTGTTTTCTGGCCGGAAGAGTCAGTTGGCGATGGCGGGGACGCTCGCTACGGGAATTGCCGGTGCCATTGAATTGGCCTGAATGGACAGCCGCACCCTTTGATCGGTGGCCTGCTTATTACACACGATCCGATCCGAGCGGTGAGGATCTTGGAGTGCGCGTTCCAAGTTTGCTGTCTTGTCTCTAGCCTGCGAACACGACTGCCGGATGTTGGCTGAGTCTTCGTATGCACCGGTGAGGTACGCAGTGAGCTGTTCATCCAGCTTTGGAAAAAAAGTTAGAAAGCATGCAACAACGAACATTTAATATTACCTTATATAAACATCAGCTTGTTGCTCGGCCTCGCGGTTCCATGTTGTAGGTCAAGAGTTCAGGGTCACACTGTAGACCGTTCTCTTCAGACTGAGGAGACGGACTACAGGAGTGCCCTATATATATATGTGTGTACGCATGACTCATTGACTCTGCGCTACCGAGCCCCCGGACCCGCTAGAGGCTGTGTGGAAGGATGACTGGACCGTATGATGGAAGCTGTGTAGCGGACGCGAGGTCCTAAACTACAACCTCCCCCTGACCTCGCTGTCCAGCCCAGCTACTCCAATCCAATCATACGACGGCAGCGGAGCGTCGTGTCGCGTGGAAGAATCTTTGTGAGGAGGTCCGCCGGGTTCGCATTTGATGCGCAATAATGAATGGTCACATCACCGTCCTCAATGTAGTCCCGAAGATTGTGGTATTTCAACGCAATGTGTTTTCGCCTTGTCATGCATCGCTG
>JARKIC010001263.1:0-137264 GCA_029378375.1 Mycena olivaceomarginata
TCGGTATGCCCATCGTCGCATCGAAGGAACCGCTGTCCCAGGCCGACCGCGAGTTTCATGGCGGACAAGCCATATCGGGAGGCCACCGGTTCCGTCATGCACGCCGCCAATACCACCCGCCCCCCGACCTCGCTTTTAGCGTCGGGCGCCTCGCGTCCTTGTGTCGAGAATCCCCCAACCGGAGCATTGGAAGGCTGTACAGCACCTGCTCGCGTACGTGAAGGGGACGATCGACTACAAGATTACCTATCGGCGCGGCGTGGGCTCGGGCATCAAGCCATTGGCTTACGTGGACGCGGATTACGCCGGGGACTTGGAGACGCGCCGTTCGACGTCGGGCGAGGTGTTCATGATGTCAGGTGGCCGGTGTCGTGGTCGTCGAAAGAAGCAAGCGACAGTCGCGCTCTCAACCGGGAGGCGGGAGTACGTCGCGTTGACGCGCAGCGCGAAGCAAGCCCGTTGGATGTACAGCTTCCTGGGGGAGCTAGCCATGCCCCAGGAGAAGCCCGCCGTCCTGCACTGCGACAACATGGGTGCCACCTCGCTCGCGAAGGACGCGAAGGGACATGCTCGCTCAAGAACATCGACATTCGCGAGCACTACATTCGCGAACGCGTCGCCGATGGGATATCGAGATCCTCCGCGTAGAATCGGCAAGCAACCTTGCCGATCTCTTCACGAAGATCCTTCCTCGGGACGCTCATCTTTCGCTTGTACGCGCGCTCGGCCTCACCGACTAGGAGGGTGGATGGAGGAGGGGCGGAGATGCCCATTTATTCCCGGTGTGTTCTTACGATACATTCTTTTTTCCTTTTCCTACCTATTAGTTTGCTATGGACATCCGCGCCAGGGGGAGTGTTAACCAGATGGCTCGGCTGGCCATATAGTCGGGGCGGCGCTCTTGCGAGCGTCGCCCGTTAGCACCGTATTCCCTCTTGTTCATCCTATTTCACCTCTACCCTCCTTACCTACCGATCACCCAGCTCCCTTAAATACCTCGTCGTTACGATATCGTACCTCAGTCGTTATTCCCCCGACTGAGGTACGTATCCTTTCCTATCTTCCGTTAGCTTCTTTACTTACGGCTCGTTTAGCTAGCACTTACGTTGTTTATCAGGTAGATAGCAATCGAGTCGTTATTCCCCCGACTGAGCTAGCACTTACGTGTTTATCATCGACGACTTCCAGGCGGTCCACATCGACCTTACGGACGAAATACATTTTGTGGTGCGGTCCCACTGGCAGCTCCAGAAATTGTCATCCCAACTGGCTGACTTTTATTAGGAACAATTCTTGCCATGGCACCGCCGCTTCTTGAACGTGTATGAGGAGACTTTGAGGAACGAGTGCGGTTTCACAGGCGCACTGCCGTCAGTCCTCATCTTAAATCTCGATATCTAATTCTCACATCCGAATCCGCAGGTACTGAGATTGGAGTCGGGACGTCGATGTTTCCAAAAAAGTATGTTTCTCGAGTCTCCTCGTATTTCGAA
Organism: Mycena olivaceomarginata; assembly: GCA_029378375.1. Classification (NCBI taxonomy): domain Eukaryota; kingdom Fungi; phylum Basidiomycota; class Agaricomycetes; order Agaricales; family Mycenaceae; genus Mycena; species Mycena olivaceomarginata. The sequence goes on from JARKIC010001263.1 coordinate 1,494, forward strand.
TTTCCAAACGGCGGTCACCGTTACAACAGGATCGACAACTCCCCCGTCTTCGATCCCGTTATGGCTTCGGAGGTCATTCAACCACACAATATTCTCTTGTTGAGCTGATTCTGCTTTCAGGAAATAGAATCGACACCGGTGTATCTGGCGCCGGGGGCGGCTGCATCACCACGGGGCCCTTCGCGTCTTACAACCTCTCTCTGGGGCCGAGCACCACACCAACAAACCAATGCATAACCCGCGCCTTAGAAAACATGTTTTGCCTCGAGCTTGTCCTCCGCCCCAAATAGCGAATACAACTAAGCAGCAGACGTTCGAGAACTTCCGGATTGAGGTCGAGGGCTTTTCTGTCCCTCCAACTCTGAAAGCTCATGATGGCGGACATTTTGCCGTGGGAGGTGAAATGAGAGATAGGTACTCAAGTCCCGGAGGTGAATCGTTTTGCGCGCTCGTTTTTGTGTTCAACTGACGGCCTTTAGATCCTGTGTTTTACCTCCATCACGCGAACTTGGATCGCATTTGGTGGTTGTGGCAACAGCAGGATCGGAAGAACCGTCTCTTTGCGATATCTGGGCGCTCGAATGTTGATCCTCCTTTTGTGAACGTCACTCTCAGGTTGGATTGAAGATGTCGAACCTTGCGCCGCTTGTCCCAATTCGAGCGGTCATGGATACAGAAAGTTGGCCGCTTTGTTACAAGTATATCTAGATTTCCCTGTAAATTGGGTTTGAATTCAACTTCGCCTTCATCTTCAATTATTTATTGAAAAGAAAAACATGATGTGGTTGACTTTTTGGTTGAATCCGGATACTTGCGGAACGTTTGATGTAAATAATTGAATTATTTATGAAAAGAAATCATGATGTGGTTGACTTTTTGGTTGAATCCAAGGTTCTATATACCTGGGATACCAATTAACCCGCCTCTTAAACCCTTGCCATGGCAATAAAAGGCGGGTGAGCGGCATAAAAGGCGGGCATGCCCTTGCAAAGCCTTGGAAGCACATCATGGGCGGCCGGACTTCAAAAGGGGCCAGGGCTCGCAAAGTCTCCCGCCTTTTGGTGATGTCGCCACTGACTTCGACCTTCTTATGCGCAGTCTGGCCGAGCACGATGTCTACAAGTCAAAGGACGCGTCTTTGCCGAGGGCAATGGCTCTCTGACCCCCTGATGTCATCACAATCGGAATCCAGCAGATTACGGACAGCACATCCAACCCGCTAACCGAATACAACACCGCTTTCCTCAAGCTTCGAGCTCGTCGCCGTCTCCGCCCCCTTGTATCTAATTGGTCTGATATGCCTGCCTCACTTCGGAACGGAGCGACAAACTTATTAGGAGGCGAAACGGTCTGGATCGGGGAACGCGAATGGATCTCGGTTCAACACCCCATTGAGGCCTTGAGGGAGACCGACACAGACAACTCTTTGACGGACAACAAAGAAAGCATCAGGATTTCATTCAGGATGGGCTCATAGGAAACGGCAGACGCATGCAGAAAGGGGCTCAGAAGCTTGCGCTCTAAACATATCTAGAACACATCTAGCCCTGCAAACATCGATAGTGCAGCTCTTGCTCTATACAGAGCCACTAGCAACAGAAAGCCTTGCGAATCACGCCCTCCGCCAGCTCTGCCATGTACTTGTGCGACTTTCGCGTCGGCTGCGACCGGGCAGGAGAACATCCAGATCAGACAGTTGTCTGTCTCCCGGAAGAAGAAAAACGTACGTGGTACTCATCCCAAAAGATGTAGTTGTCCGGGTCGCTGCACAACATTCGCGGGGCCTCGGAATACGCTCCTGTCAGACAGCTCTTGCCATCGGTCGAAGGGTCGTATCCATAGCGCTTGGGGTGAGCAAAGAAGTCTTGGAAAAGCACATAATGGTCGGCGAGGGCGATGTGGAGGTGAGGGCGATGGGACTTGAGGGCAAAGAGGTCGGCGCGCAGGGAGGTTGTGTAGGTTTTGAGGGAAGCGGCGGCGGACGAAGGAATGTATGCCGATAGGGGAAGCCGGGAGAGGTCTGGGTAGGTTGCCAGGAGAAAGTTCGTCGCTCCTGAAGCGAAAAGCACAGTCAGCACATCTTCATTTGATGGCAAAAGGGTTTTAGATGTACCAAGGTTTGCGTGCAACTTGTCCACCGCGCTGGCGATGGCCGCAACGCTCTGACTTGCGTTGACCGTAGGCAGGAAGAGGACATCGTTGGCCCCGATCACAATGACGTAGAGAGTCTCCCGAGCAGTGGCGGAGGTGGCGTTTGAAGAAGCGAGGTAGGAGTTGAGCTGGTCGAGGGCCGACGGCACGGGAATGCTGCTGTTCGGTCCGGTGGAACCTTGCACAAGTGTGTTGTCGCTCGTGGCTGCGTGTCGTGATGATTTTTCCATGTCAGCAATGTCCGAAACGTGAATGGAAGGAGAGAATGTACCGCCGCCGACTGCGTAGTCGGTCAAGCTGAGGTGCAACTTCGAAGCGACATCTTCCACCCAGACAGGGCCGTTCGAGAAGCGTCCGCCATAGTACGCCGGGTCGGCGGGCCAGGTGTGGTTTGTAATGCGGTAGGCGCCGTTTGCCTTCGGTGAACAAACTTGTTCAGCCAGCCTGACAATGCGCTGTTTACAATGATCTCTTTACGCACCATTGTCGGAGAAAGAGTCTCCGAGGACGACGAGGTGCTTGAATGGATTATAAGAACGCGAGGAGGCGAGGGGGATAGCGAAGACGCCTTGGACTGTAAGGGTGCAGCAGACGACGAAGGCGGCGACAATCATAGTCTCTCTCGCTACTCAGACTTTCTGCTGGGCGGTAAGAAGACTGTCGTTCTCACCGGACCCACAGAAAGCCCGGGCGTTTATATAATGAGGGGGCGGTTAGAGAGGCGACCGTAGGATGATGGTAGCAGTATGTACGTACTTATTCGGGATTGATACTAAGTCAAAACAACCTCGGCATCTCCCGCGCTTCGCCTAAATCGGCTGATTATATTCCAGTCGCTTCGCCGTCAGGTCTGATCGACTCATCATCAAACCACCCCCCGGCGAATCCGACTGGTTTACGAGTCTAGTAAATTGGGTTCGAATTCAACTTCGCCCTCACCTTCATTGGAATCATGATGTGGTTGACTTTTTGGTTGAATCCGGATATAACGTGGATGTTGATCCGTTTTGATCCGCTACTCGAGGGTTACCTTAACGGCCATGGCATACTTAGCTTGGGCATGGCATGGTCATCCGCCAAAACAAGTTGAATATTGGTGTGTCCCGCGTTGATATGCATCACAGTGATCTCGAACCCCCCGTATAGTGCGCAACAGCCGGTCCCAGGCTCAACTTGGAAATATCTGAAGGGAATCCGGGATTTCTTACTTGCCTGGATCCCTGGAAATAAAAAAGGTGAGCGAAGGCCGACTAGGCCTTTATTCCATTCCCTTTTCTGTCATGAAACTCACGCTGTGAAGTTCTCGAACCTCCAAATCTTCGCGACCTGGCTGTAGCACGGCGCCGACAAGGCGCCGAATAACCGCTGAATCTGCGCTCCATTCCGCTCACTTGACTGGATGATGGGACGCGCTCCTCCAGTATAGAATCGGCCGCCGCTGGTGGTCAGGTACTGCCTCCCCCCTTTAGCCATTTGGTGGTGGCCCGGGTTACGGGCCGCAACGAACCGCGAGCGACGAGCGACGCGGTCATGAGACCGGCAGTTGGGTACTTAACATAGGCGCCGGAAGCGTGGAGTGTCTTCATCGAAGATGCTCGCTCCTTCAGTATTCCTCCTACTCCTTGCGACCCAAGCTCTGGGTGGCCACGTTGTGAAACAAGATGCTACGTGCACTGTCCATCCGTCGGGAAACTTCACAGATGATTCGCCTGCTATCGTTTCCGCGTTTAAGCTGTGCGGGCAGGGCGGGACGGTGTGTCCACTTTTCAAGAGCGTTGGAGTCCAAGCTAACACCGACCATTTGCTAGATCCAATTTGTGAACCAGACCTACTGGATCGAGAAAGTGATGAACACGACGGGGCTGAACAATGCGGTAATTGATTTACAAGGGACCCTTTTGGTTAGTTGTGCATCTGCATACTAGATTATATTTTTTGGCTGACATTGGTTTGGCCGCCAGTGGTCCGCGGCCAATATCTCGTATTGGCTTCAAAATTCGCTGCCTACTGGGTTCCAGAACCAGACTTCGGCGTGGTTCCTGGGTGGAAACAATATAACGTTCGATGGCCATGGGTTTGGGACGTTTGATGGGAATGGTCAGATTTGGTGAGTGGCCTTTCCTAGGCACTGTGAGCCCGGAGTGTCGCTGAGCTACATATTCAGGTACGATTTCACGAAAGGTGTATCGAACCTCGCGGGCCCGCCCCCACGCCTTGACGATATGGAACACGCATAACTCGACTTTCAAGGGAATTCGCTTCGTTCAGTCGCAGATGTGGTATGTATCGCTTTGAATGTCAGAGGATGTGGAATATAAAACTTTTGTCAGGACAATGACTATTTCTGCTTCGAGCTTCGTCGATATGCTGGACATATTCGTCAGTTCAACCTCGAACGACTCGGTGAGTTTTCCAATAAAACTTGCTTGGGATAGGTCCATCTCACGTTCTGCTCACCGCTGTGCAGCAACCAGCCCGCAACACTGATGGCGCCGACACACTTGACTCGCACCACATTACTTTCCGTGGATGGGAGGTTCACAACGGTGACGACCTCGATTGCGATGAAGCGCAATTCCTCGGATATCCTGATTGAGAATTCTATCTTCTACACCGGTTGGGCGTCGCAATCGGCGGCACTGGGCAGTATCCTGGCGAATACGAAGCGATTGAGCGGGTCTTGACGCGGAATTGCACGTTCATCGGGACGCGATATGTGGGGGTACATCAAGACGTGGACTGGAGTGCAGCAGGGGTTCCCGCCGAATGGAGGGGGCGGAGGCACTGGAGGTATGTGTAACAAACGTTGAACGGAATGCCGACTGACGAGCACGGAAGTCGTTCGCGATATTGGTAAGTAACTTAGATGATGTAGTCTAATTGGCCTGATCATCTTCGAAGCTTGGACCGATTCGACATTCAGCAATTTAACTATGCAAGTGGCTCAGATCACACAGTGGTGCGTCTCTACACCTCATAATTCAACATTGTATCTGATTCGGAATCGACGCAAAGCACGACATTTTCCGGTGCTGTCGGTCAATGCGACACCTCGACTATGCAGATCAGCAATATCACCTGGTCGGGACTGAAGGGGAACCTCCTGGCTTCCAGTGTCGCGAGCCTCAAATGCAGTGCCGCGGCTCCGTGTCAGGATCTCAAGATTCTCAACAGTAGTTTTACTTTCGCCACGAACACCACGGGGACGTATTCGTGCCATGCTGTCGCATCGACCGAAGGATTTGCCTGCTAGTAAACTGTAAAACTGTCAATATTTTTATCCCGAAGACATCCGTGGTATAAAACCAGCACACAACCCTCTCCAGAACTTCAATCCACAAAGATGATATCGCGGATCAGTTAATTTTCTTGTGCAGATCCTCTGGATCAGCTCGCTTCGGTTGCCGGCGGCAACCCAATTGGGCCATGCACCAAACCGGTACAAAGCAGCAAGTAGGCGCTCTGCGTCTTCCTCTTTCCTCTCGCGTCCTCATCGTCGCCGACCCCCCTGAGCCCATCGAGCTCGCTGTCCATCACGATGAGCGTAAACGCGCAAACTCAAGTCGCCCATGCTATCGAGCAGATCCAGAATCGGCCCCCGGTGCCCGACATCGACTTCACGCAACATATCCTCGAAGACGGCACTACTATAAGTACCCAGGAGCGCGTTATAAAAGATGTATGCGTTTCCGTTCTTTTCAATGGTATCCATCGCCTCCGAGTCCGATACGATGTGCGCTTGGGCTGCAAAAAGAGCCGGGTGGCTCTCCTCCATCTGCGACGTTCGCATCGTGTATAATCATCTCGTAGGTGGCGGCCATGTCCAGAGAATCTTTTGGGCGCTGCGAGACCGTGCTGGTAACGTGGCGACGGTCGGCGCTCAGAAGCTGTATATCCTCTTTGGGCAACGTGCTGGCATCGGAATTACCTTTTGCTTCTCCTGAATAGCCCAGGGACGTAGATGGTCGATCTACGATGTTTGCGTCGTGTTCCTGTATGACTCCCATCTCTCGGGAGGGACCGCTAGGGCGACGCGCTACCTTCGTTTTCTGAATCATCCTTGACTTTGTGGATCGCTGATACATCCGTCCAGGTGCAAGCGCCCTCTCCGAACATCCCCACCGATTCCCAATTCTTCTCTTCAGCCGACCAGTCTAAACCCGACATTGCCTTCCTGAAAAACCATTTTTATCGCGAGGGACGACTAAGCGAGGAGCAGGCGCTCTGGATCCTGGCTAGAGGCTCGGAGATGCTACGACGAGAACCTAACGTTCTCAATGTCGATGCGCCGATCACTGGTGTGCCGTGTTTCTATTAACAGCCCTCGGTTTTAACGACTCTTCAGTTTGCGGTGATATTCATGGGCAATATGTCCGTGCTCCAATACCTCACTCTCGAGGATGCTTAATTCTTGCTACAGTACGACCTGATGAAGCTGTTCGAGGTCGGAGGAAGCCCTGCCGACACACGGTACCTTTTCCTTGGCGACTACGTCGACCGGGGCTATTTCAGCATCGAGGTGAGATCATATTATTCAGTACCATACTCTAGTGCTAATGCTTTCTAGTGCGTTCTATACCTATGGTCCTTGAAGATCTGGTATCCCCGACACACTTTTCTTGCTGCGGGGAAACCACGAATGCCGGCATTTAACCGACTACTTCACCTTCAAGCTTGAATGTATGTTGCCTCCCTCTTCTTCTCCGCATTATACTCACACCTCGAAGGTAAACATAAGTACTCGGAACGCATATACGATGCATGCATGGAGTCATTCTGCACCCTGCCTCTCGCGGCCGTCATGAACAAGCAATTTTTGTGCATCCACGGTGGGCTCTCGCCCGAGCTTAACACGCTGGACGACATCCGGGCTGTGGGTTACCTATTCTTCGGTGTTACCAGCTGGCACTGATGAGCTTCGAAGATTGACCGCTTCCGCGAGCCGCCAACACAGGGGCTCATGTGCGATATCTTGTGGGCTGACCCTGTGGAGGACTTCGGGGCAGAGAAGACGACGGATAGCTTCCTGCACAACCACGTCCGCGGCTGCTCGTACTTTTTCACGTGTGTCTCTCGTTCCATTCTTCCTTTCCAGCAAGCTGAGATGAGCGGGGCTACGCAGATATCAAGCAGCATGCCAATTCCTCGAGCGAAACAACTTGCTGTCGATCATCCGGGCGCATGAAGCGCAGGACGCTGGGTATGTCTGCTTTACCTATCGACCACACTGTGATGCGGTGCTGACGACGTCTCCGCAGCTACCGGATGTACCGCAAAAACCAAGTCGACGGGGTTCCCCTCTGTGATGACAATCTTCTCCGCGCCGAACTACCTCGATGTGTACAACAACAAGGCTGCGGTGCTGAAGTACGAGAGCAATGTCATGAATATCAGACAGTTCAATTGCACGCCGCATCCGTACTGGCTGCCCAACTTTATGGACGTGTTCACGTGGAGTCTGCCGTTTGTCGGGGAGAAGAGTGCGTTTTCCTTGCTTGTCAACTACCGTTGCTATCTACGATTCTGACGAGAGTCTGGCACGCTTGTGTAGTCACAGACATGTTAGTAGCGGTGCTGAACACCTGCACGAAGGAGGAGCTCGAGGACGATGAGGACGTGGCGATGATTTCGTCGCCTGTATCGCCCACGACACCGACATCGCCGGACTCAGTCGAGCGGCGGAAGGTCATCAAGAACAAGATCATGGCGGTGGGACGGATGGCGCGGGTGTTTGCTTTGCTACGGTGCGGCGCTTTCTGTTGCTCCTTGAAGGTAGATATGCTGACACCCCTTTTCGTGGGCAGGGAGGAATCCGAGAAGGTGTCGGAGCTTAAGAGCGTGTCTGGCTCCAACAAGCTTCCGTACGGTACGCTGGCGTCCGGTTCGGAGGGTATCAAGGAGGCGATTAATGGCTTCGAGGATGCGTGCGTCGAGTCCATATCAAACGAAAACCAGTGACTAATCCCTGGTCGCAGACGCAAATCCGATATCGAGAACGAGCGACTTCCCCCAGAGCTCTTCGACGCGTCGTCGGAAGAGGGCAAAGCCCTTCTCTCGTCGTCCTCTTCTATCCCGTCGACACCCGCCGAGCACGAGTCGGACATCTCCACGGCCATCAACGCCGCGAACCTCGAGGCGGCGCTCGCACAGCAGAACGGGAACGGCCCGCCGCCGCTCTCGCTCAACACGCGCACGACGTCGCTCGGAGGCGGCGTGGGGTCGCCGGTGTCGGGAACGAGCCCCGGCTCTCCCACGTCGCCCGGGGCGGCGGGGACGTTCCGCCGCGGGCACGGGCGTCAAGCGAGCCTTGGGACGACGATGACGAGCCCGAGTACGAGGCGGAGGAGCTTGGAGAGCACGATGAGTATGATTCAGGATGTGTGGGAGGGGCAGACGCCGCCCGGTGCGAGCATTGCGGAGGAGGGGGCGGGGGGCGGGAGAAGACATCGATGGGCTGGCGGGAAGGCTGGCGGGGAGTAGTGTGAATGGGAATGGAGCGAAGGCGTAAGTGTATGGAGGGGGAGGGATGAGGTGGGGATGGTGATGGGGGTTGTGCGATTTTTTGGACCCTTGCCCAATGATTTTCGACTTTGCTTCCGTTTCTTGCGTGCGCAGTTGACGCAAGGCGTGCTTGCCTTTTTTTTTTTAGCTTTGGCCATTTGTATATATATTGTCTCGGATTACCGCGTTCGCCTAATAAAAGTGTACACTAGGAATGTGATTGGTCTTTCGCGAAAAGCTGCAGGTCCATCCGATGGTGCAGAACTACTTCAAGTCTACTTGAGTTTTGATTAACCTTTTACAGGCAGGAGCGACCTGAGAGTTGGTCCCACCCGGAGTTTGCCGATCCACCTTGGACCGAACCATCACATCCTCAACCCGAGTGGAGAAGTCGGTTTCTGTGGCTTCAGCTCGCTCGCACCCTTGGTCAACTGATTGGCCCAGAACATTCCGATTACGAGCCTCGAATTAATAGTTGCCTCAAAATACTTGCTAAAATCGCGCTAGTGCGGCTTTGAAACGTCTTTCTGTGAACTGTCCTCGATCTGTTACCGCTCTTTGAATTCCCACATTATGCAAGCTGTTAGCGGTGCTCATAGCTCTTGGCCGCGGCGATTCAACGCTGTCTGTCTGTCTGCGTTTGCCACTCGTGACGCCGTCGTCGCGATCGCATGTCGCCCACCTAATTGACGGGCATGACGAAAAGAAATTCCAATAAATCAAAGCGTCGTATAGTGAGTTATACTTGGATCCTCCGTTTGTAAACCGGCACTGACTCTCCCGGCGGAGAAGGTGGAGTAGGAGGCCTACTGGTAGTATGTGCACAACGCGAACCCAAGATCGAGTCGCGTAGGTCGGCATTGATACAATCCTTGAGCGCAAATGTGCTGGTGCCCCAGCTAGTGCGACTCGATGAACGTGCTTCGAGGTCTGGCGTGAACCATGGGTGCCGTTACACCATAACTCCAAATCCTCGATCGCTGGATGAAGATATTGTTAGAATCAATATCCACGGGGCAAGTGCATGAAGATCCGATTCTACTTCAAGCTTCCTGCAAAGCTTGACTCCAACCGGCTATATTCTAGTTCTTGGATCCAATTGACGCGCGAGTGTTCGCTCTTTAATTTATGATCAAAATACCATAAATCTCCTTTTCTGGGCGAGTAACTTCCACAGCTTATGCAGTCTTGTTAACCTGACGAACGTTTACAGATGAATATTCAACTTCAAAATTGTCACCGCCTCTACCACAGCCACGAATTAAATTAATTAAGCGCGTTATAGTGAGTCTATACTTGAATCGCCCTTTGATCAAGGTCATTAATGTGCGGGTGGATGTCGTGGCTTCATTGGCGAAACAGATCCACCTGTGGATTATGGTCTTGCACAATTAAGGCACGGTGCTGCGCATGATCCCTACATAAATCGGAAGCAGTCGGGAAGCAGTTTACAGAGGTCTGAGGTGATACCAATCCCTAATGTCCTGCTATAGAGGTCTCACAACCGTCCAAATCGCCAACGAAACGCTTAAGCCAACTATCCCAGGATACATCAGGTCGCAGCGTAGTTATGGTCTCATGCCGCGCATACAAAGTAATCCCGTTTTCTGCAACAATTCAATTTCACTCATACTCTTGACACAGATCGTCCTACGAAGAAACTGTTTTGAATTACGCAGGACGTCAGAACGTCAACGTCAGCTACCTAAAAAAACCCTACATGTCCGTTCTTGCTGCTGAGATGGAGGTGTGCAAATTAAACCACCTTGAAGATGCCGGAGAAATTAACGACTAGTTTCTCCAGCTCCTGAGCCTCGTGAACAAATGTCAGCGACTGTCTCTGTCGCGATCAACGCGTTCATGGGCCGCGAAGCCAAAATTCGAATCCGCGGTCTCCTGAGGTTGCGTAGAATTTCTGAAATCCTTACCAACGAAAACTCCCCAAGTATGTCCCCGTCGAACAGTCAGCGAAGCCACGCTGCAGGTGACCGCAGCCCCGCATTCCTCCCGCGTTTCAACGCGCTTACGCGAGATTTAATTCGAATATTTCCCGTTGGAATGAGCATCCTATAATTTCTCGACAGCTTATGCTACCGGTTCGCGCCACCAAGGGGTGGCCCTTGACCTTCATCTAGCCTCGAATGTGCACCTTACAGGTATAAAAACGGTGGGTTCTCAACTTCACTCTCCAGCAATCCAGCTCTTCCTCCTCTCACCTCCCAATCCTCCAACTCTACTACCCAATGCGTTTCTCAGCTGCCACCGTTGCGGCCCTCGTCGCGGTTTTCGCGGTGTCCTCCGCTGCCCTCGCCGGTGACGCCGACTACAAGGTAAGAGGCTACTTGAAAGACAATGCGACATGCTGACCGCGCTTCTGATATCCCAACAGAAGTGCAGCCCGTGCCGCAAGGATAATTCTTGCGTCAAGGGCCGCTGCGTCGAGCACCGCAGTTGCCCCGTTGGCCACGAACTCAAGGGCGAACTTTGCTGTCCACCCATTCGCTACGTTGCCCGCGGCGATGACGGGTATGGCGACGGTAAGGGGAAATTCCCGTGTTGTGCTTGAAAATTAGATCTAACTCGTCGCCTAATACAGGTCACAACCAAGGAGGCCACGGCGGTAAAGGCAACGGCGGCCACGACGGCAAAGGGAATGGCGGCTACGACGGAAAGGGAAACGGCGGCCACGATGGCAAAGGAAATGGTGGCCACGACGGCAAAGGAGACGGCGGCCACGACGGGAAGGGGAACGGCGGCCACGACGGCAAAGGGGACGGCGGCCATGGCAGCTATCCGCGCGGCGGGGATGATGGCCACAAAGGCTGGTCTCCCGCGATTACAAAACACACTGAATCTGACCTCAACAATTCTTATTCTTAGATGGAGGCTACGGTGGGAAAGGAAATGGCGGGCACGACGGCAAGGGCAACGGTGGACACGACGGAAAGGGGAACGGCGGCCACGACGGTAAAGGAAACGGTGGACATGACGGAAAGGGGAACGGCGGCCACGATGGCAAAGGCAGCGGCGGCCACGATGGCAAGGGGGACGGCGGGTACGGCAACTATCCGCGTGGTGATGATGGCCACAAAGGTTGGTCTTGTGCTTTCAAGACACCGGATTCGACTTATTTTTCCTAGATGGGGGCTACGGTGGCGGGAAGGGGAACGGCGGGCACGACGGTGGCAAGGGGAACGGCGGGCACGACGGCGGCAAAGGAGACGGCGGACACGACGGCGGTAAAGGGAATGGCGGCCATGATGGCAAGGGGAACGGCGGTCACGACGGCAAGGGAAATGGGGGCCATGATGGCAAGGGGAACGGCGGACACGACGGCGGCCATGGCAGCTATCCACGCGGCGGAGATGATGGCCACAAGGGTTGGTGTTCTACTCTCAAGAAACTGGATTGAACTCATTTTTTTCTAGATGGAGGCTACGGTGGTGGGAAGGGGAACGGCGGCCACGATGGCAAAGGGAATGGTGGTCATGATGGCAAGGGAAACGGCGGACATGACGGCAAGGGGAACGGCGGTCACGACGGCAAGGGAAATGGGGGCCATGATGGCAAGGGGAACGGCGGACACGACGGCGGCCATGGCAGCTATCCGCGCGGCGGAGATGATGGCCACAAGGGTTGGTGTTCTCCTCTCGAGAAACTGGATTGAACTCATTTTTTCTAGATGGAGGCTACGGCGGTGGGAAGGGGAACGGCGGCCATGATGGCAAAGGGAATGGTGATCATGATGGCAAGGGTAACGGCGGCCACGACGGCAAGGGAGACGGCGGACATGACGGCAAGGGGAACGGCGGCCACGACGGTAAAGGAAACGGCGGCCACGACGGCGGGTACGGCAGCTATCCGCGCGGCGGAGATGATGGCCACAAGGGTTGGTGTTCTACTACTTTCAAGACACTGGAATGAACTCATTTTTTCCAGATGGAGGCTACGGTGGTGGGAAGGGGAACGGTGGCCATGACGGCAAGGGGAACGGAGGCCACGATGGCAAGGGAAATGGAGGCCATGATGGCAAGGGGAATGGTGGGCACGACGGCAAGGGAAATGGAGGGCACGACGGCAAGGGTAACGGCGGGCACGGCAGCTACCCACGCGGGGGAGATGACCATGGTCACAACGGTCTGTTCCACTATCACACGCCTAGGCTGAACTCTGACTCGGCCGCTCTTTTCTTTTCTTAGATGGAGGCTACGGCGGCAAAGGAAACGGGGGGCCACGATGGCAAGGGGAATGGCGGGCACGACGGCAAAGGGAACGGCGGCCACGATGGCAAGGGAAATGGTGGCCATGACGGCAAGGGGAACGGCGGCCACGATGGCAAAGGGAACGGCGGCCATGACGGCGGGTACGGCTGGTGAATGGCTCCAAAACTTGCGGTCCGCCTGCATCATGCGCCGATTGCTCAAATTGTCTCCAATTCCTGCGACCTTGTTCGACCTCATTGCGACGTTATCTTCTTGTAATAATGTGTATCCTCCCTGTACTTGTATCTGAATTCCTTTGACGCGTCTAAACCCTGGGTTATGTGGCAGTGGATATAACAAGCACCGAGCCCAGCAAACCTTGACCGAAGACACCGGAATCTTGTTAACTTGCGAAGATGCAAGAAATAAAAACTGAGAAATGAAAGTCGAATTTCTTATAATAAAATTACGGAAAAGGTGTCGCCGCTACAAAAGGGAGAATGGCAATGCGTTCCGGATCCCACTGAAGGATGGTTTTAGGATGGGTTCCCACCGGGGATCGGTGTAGACATACCACACCAGATGTGTAATAAATATCGCTCTCGATAGCTTTCTTTACTGTCTCAATATTCTCGGCCTCAAAGATGAGCGTAGAGCCGATCTGAAAATCAGAGAATGATTCGCATCTCGTCGAGTAAGAAGTATACCCACCATCTTCTTATTGTCCGACAAGAGCGATTCCGGGGTCAACAGCGCACCGCCAACTCCTACAGAACGGAGATCAAAATAAGGGCGGCCATCCTTGCAGAGGGCTCACGAATAAATACATCCACGATGGGCTTCTTTGCGCCCTCAAGATGCTTGCTCCGGACAGAAAGTCGACGGGCAAAAGCCTCGGGATCAGTCTTGTCCGGTGCGTACACGAAGAATTTGTGGAGAGTGGGAGATGTTGAGGTGGACATGGTTCTCAGATTCCGGCTAATTCTGCCGGAAAGACGTTGCATCAGGTACGACGAATTTATGTCGCGGTGAGTGCTTACCTGAGGCTGGTGATGTGTGAGGCATCAAATTGCCTTATCTGGAATCTGGCGTTGTTTACGTGTGCCTCATCAAATCATGCTCAACACGAACCATATCCCATTTCGTTTTCTTCACATAAACGCGCGGTCGGGGAAGCAAAACGCAGTCGAGGAAGCAATTCAAATCCTTGCGGATGGGAAACACGTCCCCCCTTCTCGCCCACGAGCACATCGAGACGTTTTACGAATAAGAATGTGCAGTGCACCGAGGCCGTGTACGACTCGGAAGAAGCCATCGTCTTGAAGTTCCCGCGGATGGAATTCTGTGCGCATACGGGAGACGATGCGATTGGGCCTCTTCGCGGGTCCGATATACACCATCCCCGTTTTTAGGTTGTCTCTTTTCCTTATTCTCAGGTGGTGGATGTCAAGAGATGACGTGGATCAGGATGCGTTGTTGAGGCAGGGTTCAACTTGTTCTTGATATCGGAGCCATGCATACTCACAAAATTCTTTCAGCTGACGGAGAAGGCCACGATTGAAGTCGACGAGAATACCTGTACCGGACCAGAGCTGCCAATTTATTTTGTCTGGAACCTCAATACTACGAGGCCGGATTTTTTTCGAATCGAGCGACGCAGATCTCGGTTGACCTGAGATACCAGCTTCGTCCGAGCGGTCATTCATTCCTTGTCGTGCGTCCTCCAACTTTAATAAATTGCAGATAGAGACCCACTTATCGAATACTTAGTCAATACTTACTTGAAGTTAATCCGAAATTCGAAGTTGCGCCATGCGTCATGTGCCAAACTGTTACAGCGCGTTTTTTTTCGCCTAACCCTGCAGCAACACCGTGTTTCCCTCGCCTTGCTTGTTGCTTTCCTCCTTTTTAATTGATTTCCTCCTCGCTTTCATCGCATCCTTCGATCGTACGCCATGTATGGAATGTACGGCCGCCCAGCGGTGAGCTGGGGCAACAGCTTCCATTTGGCCAAAGAGGCGATCGAGAAATCGGTCAACGAGCACCAACAGAAGCAAAATAGCCGAATCGTTAACCATGTGCCGCGCCTGGTCGATTTAGCCGCAGAACGGCTAGGGAACCTCTCGGCGGAGAATTTGAACTCACTGGAAGATATTCCACCCGTCATATTGGGGCTACACATCTGGAAGTGGCACAAAGTTTCCTATCCCGCATTTCGTCGTGGATTGCAAAGTCTCTCCTCCGACCCAGATTCCAAGGATGTAGAGCCAGGCTCGACCAAAGATATCGACGAATGGTAAAGACTTCGGCTTGCGCTTGTTCGTCCATTAATGCCTTCACCAGGGTCCTTTCGAACGAGAAGTGGCTCCGAGACGGGCCGTGCAGAGTGGCAGCACGGGCTTGTAACATTGGGCGACGCCAACAGTGTCTTCCCGAACTCGACTGCAAATCTTTCTGGCCGTACGATCACGCCCTCTCCCAGGTTATGAAATTCTATGCGAGGCCCGGGAACCTTCCATCATCATTCAGCCCTCCGTCGAAGCCTTCAAACGAGCCTTTGAGCATATGTCGGACGGCCTACTAAAGAACCTAAATTGGAGCAATGTCTTTGTCGCGGGAGGGATCGTTCTCGGCACCCTGCTATATGTAGACACCGCCGGTGGCCAGCCGCACAGAGATCCTCGCTGGAGCTCGTCCGACATTGACATCTACATCTACGGGCTATCGCCAACCGAGGCGAACGAGAAAGTCGGGCACATCTTTGACACGTTCTGTGCCAACCTTCCGCCCGGGAGCCAAACGCTCGTGGTGCGAAACTGCTCCACCATCACATTCTACGCCCAGTACCCGCTCCGGCGAATCCAAATCGTACTCAAGCTGGTCGAGTCGCCGAAAAACAGTGCTGCTTAACTTTGATCTCGACATATGTGCAATGGGGTGGGATGGTGCCACTCTCTGGATGCTCCCTCGCACCGCGAGGGCCCTCGAAGGTACGTACCGTATATTCCGTGGCCGTTTTCTGACCATATCAATGACAGTGGGATGCAACGTCTTCACGATGGGTCTAATCCATGGCCATTACTTGTCTGATCGTCGTGCGAGTACGCAAGAGCGGCAAGTTCTGCATCTCGTGGTTTTTACGGCTATCTGACGTCCGTGCTTAGCCTTTTCAAGTATGCCGACAAGGTCCTCCATCGTCTCTGCGCCGTGTCCTACCGCTCACTTCAATTAGGGATACGGAATCCGGATCCTTCCTTCCTACATTTCGGCCCTCGCCGCTCGGGCTTCGAATCGTTCTAAAGGAAAAGCTCGGTTGAACCTCGATCTACAGTCAATCGCGGCGGAACAGCGCAATTGGACGACCAGAAGGGCGGCAGCAGTAAGAATAAGGCGTCTTCAAGACCTAATGCCCCCACGCATCGGATATGGGGCTTCCCGCTGTCTGAAAGGGTTCCGGATTTTCATGCGCTGTGTAGCTCTATGGGAATTGGCCCACCGGGGTACGATTAGGTGCAGCGCCCGTTTCAACAAAATCACCTCCCTTTCGCTCATATCTACTTCCCACAGCCTCAAGAGTAGTATATGGGCGAGTAACGATTACCATGATGCTGTAGGTTTCTCTTGAACTCGGCGGCCTTTCACTTATGAATAGACATAGATGACAACTTACGATGACACACCAAATCCGCCGTAAGTTTCTTGCTCGGTTTCGTGAGAGACAGCTATTTACGTCTGCTGCAGGTACAAGTGGGATAAGGACTTCGATGTGCTCAGCTTCGAACAGACACTATACAAGGCGAATGCGGTGGAAATATCGGATTGGGTCCTCACAGATAGGGAAGGCCGGCTGGTGCCGCACGGTGTCGAGGAGTGCATCGACGGTGGCGAGCTCGAAAAATACCAGCGCACGATGTGTGCGCCCACCGTGAACGACCTGTTCAGCGACAAGAAAACCCCCAGACCCTCAAACCTTATCCCAAATACCGCAGACCTGGAACGGGGAACGAGGAAGAAGACCTGATGGAAAAAGACCTCATACTGCAGGTGCTCCTTCCGTGCAAGTTTGCCGTCTATGCGAACGACGTCGTCAGCCGAGCCCAGGCGCAAGTCGGGCTACCGCAGACGCAGCTCCTCACGCCAGTCACGTCCGATTTCGATCCGCTGAAGGATACCGAGCGCGCAGAGGGGCTGTTTATCTGGCGTATCGGGAAGGAGCTCATGTGGCAGCAGCTTGATCGAGGCATTGACGAGTGGGTTCTCACTTTCTTGCTCCAATTACTCCGTTCGAATCGAGCGCAGGGTATTCGAGATGCTGTACGCGTTTCGCAGGGTAAACGAACAGCTTCGGGATATTCATACTCAGGAATCCCGCTTCCGCGCGGAACTGGCGCGGCGCGAGGTGTACGACGAGCTGGACGCATTTGCGCGATGGGTGGAGGATAAATCACTAGTGACGGTCGACATCCCTCTGCGTTTTGAGGACTTGATGGACGACATCCCTCTGCATTTTGAGGACTTGATGGACCTAATGATGAGTTCCTCGGGTGATGGGTATTTCTAAAATTGACGCCACGAAAGCACTGGCACGACAAGCATGGGTTCTTAGAGTCGAAGATACACCTTCCGCTTGCAGGGTCCTCGAGATTTATTGGCGCCTCTTTTTTTGTTCGGCTGGTAACAGTCGCTTCTTGTGCCCGGACGAATTCGCGCAGAGTCAGTAGATATCTTGTACGACAGCACTAGTTATAGCTGCAAAGCATGCTATTGCTAGTAGTCGGGTGCCGTTGCTTTTGAAGGTTGTCGCATGCATGGCAGGAGAGTCAAGAATGGAGCTGAGCGGCGAAAGCGGAATAGCTGATTGCATGGCACAGAGAGACGTACACCGGACAAGATTGTGGACCTTGGTATTTATCGGGCACGAAAATAGATTATATATACGCTAGAACGACAAAACTTAGAGACAATTGTAATTGCAAGTACACAGACGCAACAAGCCACAGCGACAACAAACATGCACCATATTTTGGCAGGCACAGCAAGGGCCAGCTTTCAGATCGGAGCTCCCGCCCTCCTCCCGCGCCTCGGCTTGCCGTTTTTTCTTCTTCTCTTGGTAGCCGACTCATCCTCCCCATCGATATACGGCTCTCGCCCATATCGATCCGGACTTGAGTTCATTGCACCACTCATGTCGTCACGGTCGCGTTTGCTCGGTATTTGGACTCTCTCGCGCAACGATGGCGGCTCGTCAAAGTTCCCAGCCTTTCCATCGGCAACGTCCTGGTCGACAGCCATCCGCTCTAGCAACGAGACAGTTCTGGGCGGGCCAGGTGGCCGCTGTCCGTGTTCCGACACATCCTCCAGCGCCCGATGGTGAGAAGACCCCGATGGCGCGTCGGGGACGTCGGTGTCGACCGATTGGTCCGGGCGCCGGGTGCGCGCAGTTCTGGACGGGTGACCAGATGTACCGTCATTGTATCCGCCAACACGGTCAACCAGATTGTCGCTTTGTATCGAGTCGCGTTCACTGCGGAACGAGCCACGACGTTCTCCTTCGGGCGGCCGAGCATGGAAAGACTCAGAAGAATGTCCATGACTTGTAGATTGCCTCGGCTCTTCTGGCGAGTAACCGTCGCGGCGAAGGGGCTTCATTGGCAACGGATGGGTCGTGGGGCGAGATTCCTGGGGAAATTGGCCGTAGTGGTCGCCCGATGAAGGTTCCAATCGGTCCTCAAGACTGCGATGAGTCGACTCGCCGGCAGGCGGATACCGATCGCGTTCAGGCTTGGCTCCATCTGCTGGACGATCGTCAGCCCGCCTAGAGTATCGTTCCGACCGATCGTTCCGCGAATCGTTGTATTCCCATGCGGACGGTGCCGTTTGCGAAGGCTGCCTCGACAGCGGAGGTGGGGCTGGCGATGGATAGCTTTCGCTGTCCGGGTGACGTCGATGCGGCGCTGGTTCTCGCTCAAACCGAGGCTGACGGAAGATATCAGAAAGGCCTAACGAGCGCATAAAAGTACATACTGTTTCTTCGTAATGATCCTTCGAACGGGAATATGAAGGAGATACATTTCGGTCCGGCTGACAATACGGCCTGTTAGGACATGAGATACACACAAGGCAAAACTCACCGGGGGGGATCCATAACGACCTGTCTCAGTATCGGGTCCATTGTCGGGTCGATAGCTGTCTCGGTAGTGCGTCTGCATAGTTATAGTCAGCAGCGGTTCACTACCAAGAGACACGCAATCATACCGAACCACCCAAGTCGGGTCCTCCTCGTCCTCGTCCCCGAACCCGGCCTCTCCCTCTCCCACGGAACCCACTATCCGGAAATCCCTGTTCGAACACCACGGGCGGGCAGGCGCGGAGGGATACCGGCTTTCACCGACCGACGAGGCTGGCGGCTGACGGTTGCCGATGGGGACATTGTTAGATCCCGAAATGTATGCGGCGCCTCCTCTCTGCAGGAAACCTATCAGCGAGCAGCCCAAATGAAGAGATGTCAACGCACTCGTCCACGAAACCCTTCCCCTCGCGAGTGTGCTCTATCTCCGTGGCCGCCCAAATGCGGCGGCGGCGACCCTCTCGCGTCCCCGCCCTCGTCCGTACCCACCACTAGCCTCGAATCCGCTGCCCGCCGCGCCCACACTCGTACCCGCACTCGCACCCGCGCTCGCAGGGCCGTACCCGGAAGCCCCCCCGGTCGGTGTCGTGGCCATCGCCCTCGGGCCCCGCGGCACAGTGCCGCCGTCCGCAGAAGGCGTCCCCGCCGCTACCTCGCGGTCCGCGTACATTCCCGACCCAGCGCGAATCGGCGCCGCAGGGCCCTGACTTGGCGGGTGGTTTGACGCAGGCGTGGGCGTTGGGGGCCGCGGAATTGGGTTGCGAAGGCGGGCGCGTCGTGTGGAGAGGGCATATCGGTGTCGGCTTGCATGGCGTTCCTGCCGCGACTCGACGAGCGGCGGGGGCCAGAGGGGAGCCGGTCCACAGGCGGGGGAAGCGCGTCCCTGGGCCCAAGCGGAGGGTGGTCTCCATTCGAAGGAAACCGAGCCGATGCGGGCGGCATGGACGACTGCGCGAAGCCATGCCCATGCGCCTGCTTGCCGTACCGCGACGACTGCTCATCTTTGAAGATCTGCTGCTGTGGTGGCAGCGGCGCGCGCTTCGGACCTGCGAGAACACGCATACTCAATTGCTGCGAGGTGCGGGGCAACAGCAAGAAAAACGCACGGCTGACAATCTCCGGAATATGTTCTTCCTGCCGTTCCCTCTCTGGCTCCTTGCCCCGCTCCTCCTTTCGCTCCCTTTCCTTCTCCTCCTTCTCCTTCTTAGGCTCCGACTTACCCGCCTCCTTCACATCCTCGAGCAACTCGTCCGGCACAAACACATCTACCGCGCCCGTCGACTTCAGCCCGAAGAAACTCCGCAACCTCTATGTGCGTCGATGCTTGAGTCCCAGCGGAGGGAGGAAGCGCACTCGTGCTTCCCGCAGACGCCCCGCTCGCGCTCCCGCTTCCTCCATCGCCCACGGGCGCGGGTGCGAACCGTGTCTTCTCCCGTTTCCGCTGCTGGGCGCCGGTCGGGGACCCCGAGCGCGAGCGAGACCTGCGGCTGTGTCCTGTGCGAGCAAGGGGAATGGGGGAGGGGTGGTGGGTGACAATGTGGCATGGGTACATGATTTGGAAGGGATACATGACGGGAGGGCAGATGGCACGAAAACGAATTCATGCAACGCGGACGAACGCCGAGCCGAAGGGGTAGTGGGGGAGGGAGGGGAGGGGAGGAAGAAAAGAAGAAAAACCCATGAGTATGTTATTTCTTCCAGCGAGCCGAGAGGATAAGAGAGAGGATGGACGAGACGGAGAGGGGGATTATGCGCGCCAAAGGGACCGCGCCGAGATACGCAACCGGTGCAATGCGACGTGCGCGGCCGGCCATCGCGCGTGCGGTGCAGGATGTACGTTGACGTCCACGCGACGCTATATCCGCTCATCCCCAATGCCAATACGCGCGGAACAAGAACAACGAGTGGCGAGGGCGACGCAGGAGCAGGGAGGTAGGTTTAGGATGGAGAGTCAACGTACTAGGAGCAGACATTATCGGACGAGGTTGGGAGTCGCGCTGCTCGCGATGCATTGCGGGTTGTGGATCGCGTTGCTGTTGCTCGCGACTCGGATGCATCGAGTCGCGGGGATGGGCCAGAGCCTGGCTCTGCGCAGTCAGATTGGTACCGCGGGCTTGCGTTTGTGCTTGAGGCGGCGGCGTATAGCCGTCGTCCTGCTTCCGCGGGCTTGTGTTCCGTTCGTATTGATGCGGCGGGAGCTCGCGCTCGCGCTCTCTCGGCCAGGTGTCGGCGGCCTCCCGGCGCGGGGGCCGTTCGCCACGCTCGCGCGATTCACGCGGCTCGCGGTCACGGCCGTCTCGTCGCTCACGTCCGTGTTCGCGCCCGTCTTCTGCGCGTGGTGGGTAGCCCCGGCGATCTCTAGCTTCGCCGTCGTCGAACGTGCGTCCTTGTCCGGCACGATATGGCTCTTGTCCTGGCACTTGTACGCCTCGCTGCTCGAGTTCGCGTTCGCGTTCGCGTTCACGTTCGCGTTCGCGTTCACGTTCGCGTTCCCGTTCGCGCTCCAGCTCACCGCGCGCCTCGCGGATCTTCCTGTCGCGCTCCGCCCCCCATCCGGGCCGCTTAGGGTTGAGTTCGCCGCCAGGCGGGTCGGGATACGAGGACACGGTCCCTGGAGCAGAACGGATGGTGTTAGGATTAGGAGCAGTGCTATTGCCGTGGAAGGCGGGGACCAGCGCTGGCCATTTGCGCTACCCCCGTTGTTGTCGTCTCCGCGTTGCCTGCCGCGTCCGCGCCCACTGCGCGGCGGCGGGGAGAGCGAGGGCCGCGGGCCGAGACTGTGTGGGTTATGGTCAGAATTATTGCCAGCCCCGGGTGCAGAGGATGCAGCGGTGGATGTCGTCCCAGACGCCAGGTGGTCGCCCGGCCTGTAGTGGCGGTCCTGGTAGGACATGTCCTCGTTCTGGTTCGCTGCGCCATCCGAGGGGTGCGCATTGCTGTTCTGCGTGGACATGGGGTCGTCGCGGCGATGTTGCTAGAAGAAGGAAGGTAAAGGTAAAGATCCTGGGGCGGGGAGGAGGGCAACGAGGACACCAACCCCGCGTGTGGCGTGCGCCGACAGCCGGTCGCGATGGTCGCTGTCGGCGCGTCGGTCGATGTCGGCGCGTCGGTCGCTGTCAGCGCGTCGGTCGCTGTCGGCGCGTCGGTCGTCGGCGCGTCGTGGGCGCTCGCGTTCGCGTTCGCGCTGTTCGTCACCGGGCGGCGGACGTTCCCAGGTACCCTTGTACGACGCGCGCGTGCTGTTGGGGTTCGAGCTGAGGTTACGCGACGACGACGACGACTGTCGCAGATCCCAGTCGTCTGCGTCGCGGTCGCGGTCTACACCGCGGTCACGGTCTGTGGAGCTGCTCTTAAGGTTAGCATGATGGGCGCCGGGCGTTCCAGCCCCATTGGATGTTGCGCTGGATTTTGGTTTCTGGAAAGAGATGTCAGTTAAAAGAAGTTACAGAGATAGGAAGAAACGATAGTATAAATCTGGAGATACCGGAAGAAAAAAAGAACGAAAAAATATGAAGGGAGAAGCACTGGACTGCACTTGCGCCATTCGTTCGAGAACAGCATGGACGTGTACACAGTCTGCGGCAGCACGCGCAGTACCGCAGCCCACCAAATAGGTTTATCCGGGAACGATAGCGTTTTGCACCGCCCGGTAATAACGACATTGCACGCAGCCGACGCATGGCCGCGGGCACTAACGAGTAGCGCTGCCACGAGCAACAAAGCCGCCAACCCGCCGCTTTCCGTAACAAAATAAAATGAGGCAACGAATGCCCGAAGAACAAGGAAAACGAGGCAACATGAGAGAAACACTAACCCCTTCGGCGGGAGTTGAAGTCGGTTTCGGTTTCTGGGATAAAAGAAAGTTATTAAGGGTGGCTATAAGGCGAACGAACGACTCACCCCGTCCTTGTCTTTGAGGCTCATGAGGGTGGCCTCGATACCGCTGCTGTGACTCAGTGCAAAGGCCGAGACCGCCATGACGGGCTTGGGCGGCAGAGCATGCATTACGGGCGGGGCAATGGTCATCTTTTGCGGCCGCCTCTCCCGCTCGCGATGCGCAGTGTTGCCACCGTGTCCGTCGCGCTCCCTGTCATCCCTAGAGTCCCTGTGGTGCTCCCTTTCGCGCTCGCGTTCACGCTCCCTGCGGGACTGCCGCTGAGGAGGCGAGTGGCGCTTGGGTTCTGATGCATCCGGGCTTGCAGAGGGCGGTGGCGGCGGGATATTTTCTGTTACAGGCACCGCCTCGACCTCTTCGTCGCTGGCGCCGAGGGAAACTGCGTCCTCGTCGTCGTCGGCAGCAGCGACGACGGCATCGTCCTCGTCCCAGTCGAGCACCTCTGCTTCGTCTGCCATGGGCGTCTAGAGAAAGCGTCAGGCTGACCAATCAATGATTTGCCCGAATGAATCGTAGGCGGTTCCACGACCTGCCAGACCTCGCCATGAACGCCTATGCTGCAGAGGCCGGCGGGCTCCCCTCCCCCTCCTCCTCGTCCCCGCGAATACCAGTCATATTTCGCCGTCTCCACCCGCTTCCACCAGATGGTAAGAAAGTTATCCTTCGGAGCTCTTCTGACCCAGAAACAGGACTTTGAGCTCGCAGCATGGCAGCTCACATATCTCTGCATTGCCCCGCGCCGCGTCTACCGCAATGTCTACTTCCACAAGCGTAGGTCTCTCGCTTGTTCCTCGTGAACTAAATCAAATATTCCCCAGAAACAAAAAACACCTGGGCACGCGACGACCCCGCGATTCTCGTCCTCATTTCCGCGTGTCTCTGCGTGTCCGCTGCCGCATGGTCTTTCATCTACTCTCGCAGTGTGCTGGGGGCTCTGCAGCTGGCGCTTCTGATGATCTTGCGCGACTTTCTGCTGTTCGGAGTGGTAATATCAACGATATTATGGTGAGTTTCATTTTATTGTCCGGGATTATGCTGTCGGGTCGTTGTTTTATGCGGCGCTGTGACGCCAGACCGGATTTGGGTCGGAACGGCGAACTTTGACCGGGTCTGAGCCGCGAGCAAGAAACACGCCTGTGTCTATCCGGACAGTGCGCACGATCTTTATCCGCGAGACGGCGCGTCCTCTCTCTCCTTTACATCTACTTCTCATTCCATCAATAACAAGCACCACTAACGCCTTCCAGGCAAGTCTCGCGCACCTTCCTCCTCCCGCCCGCGCCCGCCCAGCCCGCGCCCTCCCTCACGCCGCGCTACCCACCACCCGTCCCGCGGCACGACTCCGTCGAGTGGGGGTGCGTTCCCGTTCCCCTCACATTTTATATTTATTGATTAACACCGGCCGCGCAGATACACCTTCGACGTGCACACGAACGCCTTCTTCCCGTTCTACCTCACGCTCTACCTCGCGCAGCTCTTCCTCCTCCCCGTCATCCGGCGGGACAACTGGGTCTGCCTCTGGGCCGGGAACACGCTGTACCTCGCGGGGTGCGTCGCGTTTCTCCTTCCTTTCTTCCCGTTTACATCCTTTCTTCATTTCTCTACTCCCCGCCCCCTTCCCTCTGTGCTCCAAAAAAGCAACCCACACTCACCCGTCCGCAGCTTCGCCCAATACATCTACGGCCTCTACCTCGGCCTCTCCGCGCTCCCCTTCCTCGCCCGCACGACCCTCCTCCTCGCGCCGCTCCTCCCCCTCGGCGCCGCGTACGTCGTCTCCCTCCTCGGCTTCAACGTCGCGCGGTGGGTGCTCCGGGTGTATTTCGGGTCCTGAGGTGTGTACGCGGAGTGTATGTACATCCCGGTTGACTCGGACTGGCGGGTAGCGGGTAGGTGGAGTGTGCAGAAGGTGTAGAGGTGTAGATGCATACGGGTCCGATACTGCACATATAATATTTATTTCATCCCTCTACCCGTATCAAGAGAGGAGGAGGACGCATTGCGACCAAGCGGGATTCAATAATAACGACGTACTAGCGCCCGAAGGACCGTATTATTCAGCACACGACGCCGCACGCCGACAGCCAACCGATCAGCAGCCTTTACCAAGCACCTGCTGTCCGATCCCGATCTCCTTCCCCCTCTGTTCCAATACATTCAACAGACAGGCCGATTCCATGCCGTGGTTGGAGACTTCAAGCAGTTGGAGGAGCCTGACGCAAAGTAGATTTCTTTCTAGTTCCTTTTCCTTATGCTCTCTCACACCATGCACTCCATTGTTATGACTGACCTACAGTCGAAGTCATGATAACCCATAGCTGAGATAACCTATAATTCCTTCTAACCCATAGATTTGGGGCCTCACCTTCAATGTCAGTAGTGTACTGAGTACGAAAAACCCATAGCTCTTAAACCCCATACCTGATACCCATGGCGGGGGGTCAAACCCATACCTAAAGCCGTTTTCAACCCGTAAAATAGCCCTTTGTTCTCTGCCCGTGGCAAAGCTGAAGCTCGACGCTATAAAACGTGGCCTGACGTCGTTTCAGGGGACCCAAAAATCGAGGAAGGATGCGCTCTTGGCACGGCTCGCGCGAAAAGAGAAGATTTCCGACGAAGAAGAGCACTGGCTCGATAATGATGCAAACGATGTGGACGAATGCGCACTCATCCAGGAGCTGGAAACGGCCCTCAGATTTTGAGCGCGGCATGGCACGCCTTGATTCCGCGAAGCAGAAGCTGCTCGCTAAGCTGAAGCGGCTCACAGGTGTTCTTCAGACGGCCAACATGCTCGATCTTGAAGAATTGGTGAACATGGCTGAAGAACAGGTTAACGAGCAACTCACGGACGAGGAGATAAAAAATGCCGTTTAAGAAAAGCGTGCCGGAGAGCAGGACAGGGAGGTAAATGGGGGCGATGACGACAACTACGTCGACAAGGATCCGCGTCCCACTCGAGATGAAGTCCTCCGAGCCTCCGCGATCCTTCGGCGCTACGTTGGGGAGAGCGGTGATACGTTTGCGCGGCAAATGGAAACCATCCTCGGTCGATTTTCACGTCAAACCTGTTTAGAACAAGTGAATTCTCTTGTAGAGACGTCTCTGATTTTTTCTCTTCTGCACTGTGTAGGTACTAGAAATACACGAAACAATCAAAATCTTGCTTTTTTGACGATTTTTTTCTGAAGTCCTGGGAACCCATACCACCCTAAAACCCATAGCCCCAGGCCGTGACCGACAGCTATGGGTTATCATGACTTCGACTGTATGGGCTTAGGCCTTCACATATTTTACCATGCGCGGACTTTCCGCTTTGCATCCGGGGACGTGTTACGACGCGTCAACGGCTCTGCATGGCTTTGAGTAGACACATGCTCCTAGGATATGGACTTATATACGATAGGACACTAGTACAGAGGTAGTTTATTTTCTACATATGCCTATGGCAGAGGAAATAAAACGAGATAACGAAAAAAAAAAAAAAAGTATTATTCAGTATTGTATTCAAGACTGTGGTCTGTATCTCGTGCGGCGACAGAACAGCTCCTGTTCATAATCTCGATAGAGGGTGACCGTCAGCGAATCATCTTGCACCCATCGCGAAAACGCGTCGAACTCGTCGTACACCGCACGTCGCGCCAATTGCGAGCAGAACTTCGGTGCTTTGTTGGAATGATCATCACTGATGTGCATGTGCACCCTGCGGAACGCGTACAGCATCTCAAATACTCTGCAGACAATCCGAGTAAGCAAACTATATACCTGGAGGAAGAAAAAACGAATACGCACTCGTCGACACGCCGATCAAGCTGCTGCCACATGAGCTCCTTCCCGACGCGCCAGTAATACAGCCCCACTACGCTGTCCGGCCGGACATGCGGCACAGCGGGTGCGAGAGCCTCCCCCTGGGGCAGCCCCGCCTGCGCCTGTGCTTCGCCGATAATGCGGTTGGCATAGCCCGCAAACTCGCGGGGAAGGAGCACTTGCAGCATGAGGTCCTTGTCCGGGCCCAACACGGCATCGACGGTCCGCGCGCACGTTACGCGCTGGTACTCCGCGAGCTCATCGTAGGGACGGCCGTCGTCAGGAAGCCTGTACTCCCGGACGACACCGTGCGGGCGCAGACAGCCGTAGTCATCCGACTGGATCCACTCCAATATCTCGCGCGCGTTCGAATCCCAAATGTACTGCGCGAAGCTCCCGACGCGAAACCTCTCGTTCCATTCGTACCTGCAACGATCTAGAGAGGTTTCACGCAGGCGCAAGGAGGAGGGAGGAGCTTACGGTACATTCGCGACGTCGTCATACGTTGTGATCTACACCCCTCGAACGAGTCGTGAGTGAAAAACGACCGAATTGACGAGAGCCCCACAGCATCCCGGTAGGCTTCGTCCTGGTGATAATCGGCCGCCGCCCAAATATCGCCCTTCAGGCTGAGGGGAAATGAGCGAAAAGGAAGCGAGTTTTGTCTGGCATCCCTACATAATAGCGCCCAGGTGTGCCATTTCCCACAAAGTTGCACAGCGCATGAAGAGCCGGAACCCTTTCAGGCAGCGTGCAGGCACGGCGGAGAGGCTCTGGTCCTCAATTCGGACGAACATGATCGGCACTTTTTTTGCCATTTTCCTGGCGGTCCACTTGCGCTGTTCCGCCGCAATGGACACGAGATCGCGATCGCGGGGAGTTTCGCTGGTAGAATCATTCGAAGTGGATTCCCGAGTCGCCAGGGACGAGATGTACGAAGGGAGAAACCGGATTCCATAGCCCTGAATGAGGTTAGCGGTAGCACGGTGCGGAAAGGATGGAGAACCTTGTCGGCATACTTGAAAATGCTATATATGCAGACGTCATGATCAGACAGTGGCAACAGTGAGGGACGCTTCACTTGCCGCTCTTGCGTACTTGCACGACGATCAGACAAGTAATGCCCGTGAATTAGACTCATCGTGAACACGTTGCATCCCACTGTCGTTGGTACAATGGGTAAAGGGTAAGCATCATGCACTGTACGTACTTTCGAGGGCTCTCGCAGTGCGAGGGAGCATCCAAAGAGTCGCTCCATCCCACCCCATCGCACATATGTCGAGGTCAAAGTTAAGCAGCACTGTCTTGGGCGACTCAACTAGCTTGAGTACGATCTGGATTCGCCGCAGAGGGTACCGCGCATAGAACGTGATGGTGGTGCAGTTTCGGACCACGAGCGTTTCGCTCCCGGGCGGGAGGTTGCCGCAGAACGTTTCAAAGATGTGCTTGACCTTTTCGTTCGCCTCGTTTGGCGATAGCCCGTATATGTAGACGTCAATGTCGGACGAGTTCCAGCGGGGATCTCTGTGGCTGACCATCGGTGCTGTCGACGGAAAGCAGGGTGCCGAGAACGATCCCCCCCGCGACAAAGACGTTGCTCCAGTTCAGGTTCTTTAGTAGGCCATCCGACATGTGTGCAAAGGCACGTTTGAAAGCTTCGGCGGAGGGTTGAATGGTGATGCGAGCTTCCCGGGCCTCGCATAGAACTTCATAACCTGGGAGAGGGCTTTCAGGCCGTGTGATTGTACGACCGGAATGGTCCGCTGTGGAATTCGGAAAGACACTATCGGCATCATTCAATGTTACAAGACCGTGCTTCCATTCGTTATGGTGCCCGTCTCGGAGCCACTTCTCGTTCGAAAGCACCCTGGTGGAAGTATTAATTCACAAACCCAACGAGATCCAAGTGCTTGACATTCACCATTCATCGATATTATTGGTCGAGCCTACCGACATCGGGTTTCCATTCTTGAAATCAGGGTCAGAGGAGAGACATAGCAACCCGCGACGAAATGCCGGATAGGAAACTTTGTGCCACTTCCAGATGTACGATCCCAAAATGACGGGTGGGATGCATTCTAATGAATCCGACTCCTCTGCTGATAAGTTCCCCAGCCGCTCTGCGGCTAAGTCGACCAGGCGTGGTACATGGTCAACGAACAGGTTATTTCGCTTTGAGACTTGTTTGAGACAAGTCGTTGGTGTTCTTCGACACTTTGCTTGATCGCCTTTTTTGCCAAATGAAAGCAGTCGCCCCACTCGATGTTCCCGTCCATTCACTGACCTAACCCAAAAGGCTTCGTGAGGAAACGATGAGGAAAGCGCCAAAAGACGCGGTGTGGCAGCACTCTCTCATCAGGCAAGGGCTGTGCCGCCGAGGGCGGCGCTTTCTAGTAGTCTGACTTTCTTTTAAAAAAACCTGGCACATACGCGTCAAACTTTACTCACTGTCTTTCCCTTTCCAGTAAGCATCCCTGAAGTTTGTTAGTTCTAATAGAGTCTAATAGTTGGTTCTGAGCGTGCAGGCCATCATCCGGCATCTCATTGAGGCCTGATCGATCTGATCGCCGGCTCCGCGTCCAACACTTAACCACAACTTCCACGTCCGAGTCCGATTCTCAGCAGCTCAAGAGCCTAGGGACATTAGAACAATCCACTGTTTGAAACAGTCCAAGTTCGTTTTCCTCGCGCTCGGCCCCTCAACCTCCAGCCGTAACCACGCCGTTTGGAAGTAAGTAAACCGATTCCCTGATTTCGCCACGACGCGTCCGGCGACTGTCCAGCCACTGCCTTTCTCAACGGCCTCGGCAAGCACATTTATTGAAGACAGTTCTGCGTTCTGAATATTAATACGTCGACCCTCCAAGCAGTACTCTACGTATCTCCCATCTTTCAACCCAGCGCTCGGTCCTTCGGACCCGAAAGAAAATAACACGGTTCAACCGCGCGAACTGTTCCTGTGATGTCATGAAGCCATTTTGTTTGTGATCTTTAATTTGTGTTACATGTTTTTCAAACCCCACGTTTTTGTTCCTAACGAAGAAATGCGCGCTGGAAAATCTGGGTACGCTGAGGTACGTATATTATTCATTCCAGTGCAGTCGAGCGTCCTCAGCGATATTTATCTCAGCTACAAGTGCAATTCGCATGGCAAAATGGTACTAAGCGCCCGGCGCCTAATTGCTATTTCATATTTTCTAACCCCGCTTCAGGTCGTATATGGTCAATTCTTCTGATCACGATCCCGCTGGCTTGGCAGAACCAATGGGGAGGACGAGGCTTGAGATCTTGTAACGGAACCACAATTGCCAACCGGGGAACGATCTGATGATCCCACGTCGTGTGATCGAGAAAGACAATAAGGATTGTGATCTTGGAATTGGTTACTGTGAACAATTGGCAGATGAGATGGAAAAGGGCTGGAGGCCGCATTGCTATAAGGCCCAATTCCCGATCCATCTAGCCCAACTTGCACACCCACCTTTCTTCTGGGTCATCCATTCCTTTCTCAGCCCTTCCGCTCGCAATGTCCGTAGACAATAACATCAAGCTCGATGTGGAACTTAAAAGCCACCTACTGGAGCACCATCCGGATCCTTCCCTCCTGCACAAAATGCCCCGCTGCAGGTCTGGCGCCTCCCTGTCATCTTCGCCCCCTTTGAAACCGTCCGACCTTTCGACTGCGTCCAAGTTGTTCATTCCCCGAGCCTTCCCTCCTCCTTCTCTGACTGGCGTGCCTGTCGAGTATATTTTTGCCCAGCTTCATAATCTTGCACCGCACTATTGGGACAAACCAGATACAGCTGACTGCACTATCGGTATGTGCTGCCCTTTCTATTCCACTGCACTCAAGCTGACCCCACCACGCAGTCATTCCAGTACCACATCCACGCGGGAAAGCCGGTTCCACTTTCCCAGATGCGCCTGCCTTCGCGATGTCCAGCGACCCGGGCCTAGGCCGACGGGTCACTGAGCCCGCACTGAATTCTGTGCCGCGAATATCTCTGAAGGTGCATCCGCTAGCCCTCTGCGCGTCCTCGTATTCATTGCTTTGCGTATTCAGCTACACAGGGACTACCTGTCCGCGCACTCGACCTTCCTCCGGGGGCTGTTCAGCGGCGCGTCTACCCTCGATCTCATCAGCAGTGCCGCTCTCTCAGAGGCGCCGTCGCGGCCCAGTCCCTCTGGAGAGTTCACTGTCCCCGCCAACCGCCTCCCGCGTCTCATGCCCTGTTCGCCGGAACACCCCATCCTCTTTCTCCCCATCCCCGACCCGTCGTCCATCCATCTCCTTGTGCACTGGATGTACTTTGGCAGCACTTCGTATATCGAAGATAGCCTGAACGACGGCTCGGTCGACTGGGAGGGCATCGCGCGAAACGTCGAATACCTCGGGCTCCCTGCGGACATCAAGGTGTTCCTCGGGCAATGGTACGGGAACTGGCTCCACGCCCAGCGCGGGGGCCCGTCCGACGACGCCGACGGGGATGAGGACAACGACGACTCGGAGACCGAGACCGTTTATTACTCCGACGACGAGGACCAGTCCGACGACGAAGCGACGGACCCGTCCCCAGCGCCTGCCCGTGTCGACTTGAGCGCCGCGATGGCGGCCGCGGACGACACCGCCTCTGACGACGACGGGGGCAAACGCAAACGGGGCAGAAACCGGACGTCGCGGCCGCTATCCACCTGTTCCTCACACAGCATCTGATTCTATCCTTCTCGCTCTCGCTTTCCTTGCATCCCTCGCCCGATTGGGCCCTCTTATGGGCACGCCTTTGCGGCGTCCGACCTGTACACTCGTGCATTTCGCATCTTCGCGCATTATCATTATCCATTCCGTCTTGTAACTGCCTGCGGCAATAAGTGCCGCCCGCACCACACTCCCTTCATTCGATCTATTCGATCCTTGAGCGCAGTGGCGCTCATCTCAATGCCTCGCGCTATGAGAACCCACTGCTACGATAGCCGAGCTTAATTTCAGCTACGCACGGTCTTCAGCTACATCCTGGACGCCCTGTACATAGTGATGTCGAGAATACGTACGATAGCCAGCAGCATGATAAATTAAATTGAATAAACATTAGAATCGCGGATTTCTTGGGCCATAGATCTCAAGATTGAATTGTCCGTCCAAACAATTAGGTTTCGATCTTGTGGGACATGCGATTCACACGAGGTTCGCGTGGACGGACTGGGCTATTTTCCATTTTTGCATACGATCATTTCGGGGGCAAAAGACAATAAGACTTTGACAGGCGCAAAGATGGTAACGGACGAAGAACAAAAAGCCAGGACAGGCAACAAAAGGAAGCCTGCAAAGGTGCTGCCAATGCATTGACGACGGCATTCTTCTGGGACCTGTAACAACAAGTACTGTAACAGTTCCACACTTACTTGCCCAGGCGAAACAAATGACATGAACCACCTCATACCACGTCTACAATCCACATGGTCGAAGCAATGCATTTTGGCCGTGTACCGCCGGCTCATTGAATAGTCTTACACTAACTAGGGTTGTTCACACAGTCAGTAGACAGTTTCCGGCTCCTCCTTTGTGTCCTTCTTGCGATCCTGTTTCCTTTTTGTCCAGCTCTCAAGCTGGTGCGTTCACAATAGGCTCCTTTTCGAGTTCCATTTTGTTCCCTTTTTTCAGTTGGCAGGGAAATGGAAAAAAAGAGAAAAAAAGGAGCCGAAAAAGGGCTACTGTGAACGACCCTGCTGACTCCCACTCATAACCTCGTTCTGGACCGGTTCAGAGGACCTGGAGTTGGAACCCTGGTCCCGGGTCTCTGGACCGATTCAGAGGACTCGGAGTTGGAACCCTGGTCCCGGGTCCCTAGAATGGAAATTTGTATACACAGGGAAATTAGAGAAAAATACCTCACGCGCCAATCGCGCGCTAGTTTCCAAATTGAAAAGAGGGAAACGCGTCAAGAAGTGTGACTGATGTCAGGTGATCAATGTCACGACGCGTCTGGCCCACTTAGCCTCCCAGCTCAGCCTCTGACAGAGCTGCTCTGTGCTCGGCTACTGCTTGCAAGGAAAACTCTTTATTTAACGGCTTTTTTCCATTCAAAAATCTCGCCCAAAGTTGTTAAACTCGCGGGACGCTTTGCCGCTTAAAGCGACCCTTTGACCTGGGACTTTACTCCTTCAACTCCTCCATACTCGCCACTATTCCGGGTTTTGTATTTGTTGGTCTCCACTATCTCGCTTTGCCATCCTCCTCCTGGACAACCCACATCGCAGCAACTCGTGGAAACAGGGGCAACGCCGTGAAGGATGCCCAGAGCCACTCAGCCTCGCCTAAACTCCCAGTATCTGGAATGGCTGAAGGAATTCCAGGACGCGGAGAAGGCGAAAGACAAGGGTGATTCTCATTTATCTTCTCTTTCCTTCACGATTTACTGACATATATTTTGCATCGGCAGAAAGCAGACGGTACTTGGTGTACAAGAAAGCATACGACAGCCTCAAGTTGGCCACCAAAGAATTCTCTACGCCCATGGAACTGTTAGAAGTCAAGTTCATAGGCCCGGATATTATCGCAAAACTGGAGAAGCGATCTGCTCAGGAACAGCATGGGGGGCCCTCCCAGCCAGCAGCGCCTCAGGCTGCTTCAAAGAAACCTCGAGGTCGTCCACTCAAGAGATCTGCCACCGAAATAGATATGGACCCACCCCCGGTCGCTAAGCGGCGCACGGTCAGCGCGGCCGAAATTCCAGCACGGGCGCCGATGCCGCTCGAAAGATCCGCCGCCACAATGCCCGCTGGCGAGGACAGACCGTTTCAGTTCTGGTACATAGGAGGTGAAAGAAAAAAACCCTCGCCATTCAATCCTCTAGGGTCTGACAATTCGACATTGTAGAGGGCTCGAAACGCGTTTTAAATCGTGACCATGCCCTGGTGTCGTGGTGCGAAGACGGCAGCCAGATGCTGCGAATGAAAATCGGGTACCCGATTTCCCAGGCCAATCACCCATTCACCGCTCAACTATTTGGGCGTGAACGTTGCGGGGACACTATGGTGGCCGAAATGCGAGAGGATGCTGCGGACCAGTTCCCGCAATCAACAGTTCTTGCAGATGTGGGGAATGCGCCCCCGCCGGCATCGAATCTTGCTGCCCTCCTTGCAGCAGAAAAACTGGCGCAGAAACGGTCAAACGCTAGTCTCGATCCTTCGCGTCAGTTGCCCGATTATTTGCGAAATCAGGGCCGAAACAATGCCAACGCGGTGGCCAGGTGGAAGCAGCAACAACGCTGTCGCTGGTGGGAGCCGCAATACTACCAATAGTGCCGCCGTACGCATATTTGATTTGCCCTCATCACTCTTATCTAACCGACGTGTACAGTCGGACATGCGTCTCGCGGCAGAGAAGCGTTCCTACTCGAATCTTTCTCAAGCGAGCAGAGCGTCGTCTCCTCCAGGCTCCTCGCCGTCCACCTCCGCGGCAGTCCTCACCTTTTCGTCCACCCCGTCCTCCAGTTGCGCGCGCAACTACCATCGCCGCAGCGTCAGTCCTCCTCCGCCTCGGCGCGTACCTTGCACCGGACAGCCTCGGCGCCCACGCCCACGCCCGCCCCGCTCCACACCCGCCCGCGCCTCTCGCATGCCGTCCCCCACCTCCCCGCCGTCGAGCACCCGTCGTTCTACACGCCCCTGACCGCGTTCCCGGACTTCGCCCCCCGCGTGTTCAAGGCCGGCACGTACGACGTCCAACTTGTCTTGGACCACCGCGAGAAGGGCAAGAACGACCGCGAGGCGATCGCCAGGGAACTACGAGCGCAGGGCGTGTCCGTCGTGCGCCGTGCGCTGGAGATCGGCGACGTCGCGTGGGTCGCGCGCGCAAGGGACGGCAGCGGCGAGGAGTGTGTGCTGGACGTTGTGCTGGAGCGGAAGCGCCTCGACGACCTCGTGTCGTCGATTACGGGCCCGACGAAGCGGTTTCACGAGCAGAAGGTCTGTTGGTTTGTTTGCGGATTGCTTTGTCTTGAAGGAAGCTGACTGGAGTCCTGAATTAAGTTCCGGCTGCATCAGAGTGGCATGAGCCGTGTCTTGTATCTCGTCGAGGAGTACGACACGCGGCAGCAGAAGGAGACGTGGGGGCCGCAGATCAGCACCGCGCTGTCGTCTACGCAGGTCATCGACGGGTTCCTGGTGAAGGAGACGAAGAACATGGAGGACACGATCGCGTACCTCACAACCTGGACGGAGGAGCTCTGTCGCTCACACGCGGTATGCATCTGCCGCTCATCACTCCTCCGACTTGGCCTTTATAATTAATCGGCCCTCGCACTGCAGAACAAAGACCTCTTCGTCATCCCGACGCACATGATCCGGCGGCACTCGTACCTCGACCTGCAAAAGTTCCTCCGCGCCAACACGCCCGACAGATGCTACGTCACCTCGTTCCGCGACTTCCAGAGCCTGAACCACAAGTCGGCGTACACGACCGTGCGCGACACATGGGCCCGGATGCTGCTGTGCGTCAAGGGCATGAGCGCGGAGAAGGTCGGCGCGGTGGTCGAGCATTGGAGCACGCCCCGGGCGCTGTGGGAGGCGTTCCGCGCGGCGCAGGAGGAGGAACAGGAGGCGCGCGCGTGGGAGGCGGCGGCGGAGGAGGAGGCGGCTGCGGGTCCGTCGAAGGGCAAGGGCAAGGGGAGGAAGAAGAAGAGCGTGGTGCCGGAGGCGAGGCTGATGCTCCAGGGTGTGGGTGGTGCGGAGGGCGGCGCGCGTGCGATTGGGCAGGCGCTCAGCACTAAGCTTTATGAGCTATTTATGTCGGAGGACTACCAGGGAGAGTAGACGGTTCCGGAGGATGTACCGAGGCGTCTTGGATTTTTCTTGGGTATGGAGAGGGGAGGATGGATCGCTATCTCGGAGGGTTAGGGAAGGGTCCCGGGTGGTTCTAGGCGATTTACGGACGACGTATCTTGGATTTGAGTCGCATTTATCGTTAGATTTATTTTTTCTTATAAATTTCTCGTAATGTGTAATCACCGTATAGTACTTGGTATATATCGTATACGATCGTAGTAGACGTAGTAGATATACATGTATAGGCGGTGTTAATTTTTATCTTAATAACAAGTCTACACGCTGTCCGTTGTCCAAACGGAGGTCAAGGATCGCAAGGGCCAGCAATATCGACCCGTGCTACAAGATGTTTACGGGCTCTTCGCTTTTTACGCAAGGCAGATAAGAAAGCACTGCGACCAGTCGAACAAGAAAGGATTTTAAGAGCTTCGAGGACCTCACCAGCTCCAGCGATTCACGCTTTTCATCAGGCGCCTGGCCTCAGAAATAATCGTCGGAGCCATCGGAGTTCTCCAAGTCGCTGTAGTCCCCACCATCGAGCCTGTAACCGAAGTCATCCATGAAACGCCCCGAACCGTCAGAGTCAGGATCCCGTCGAATGTCTCTTGTCAGGAGCGACCTATTCTCCACCCATCGCGCGAAGGCGTCGAACTCATCGTACACCTCGCGCCGCGCCAGTTCCGCGCGGAAGCGGGATTCTTGGGTATAGGCGACACGCAGGTGCTCGTTAACCCTGCGGAACGCGTATAACATCTCGAATACCCTTCACGCAATTTAAACGGTATATTTAGAGCGAAGAAAAACGAAAACCTACTCATCAACGCCTCGATCAAGCTGCTGCCACATGAGCTCCTTCCCGATACGCCAGAGAAACAGCCCCTCTGCGCGCTCGGTATCCTTCAGCGGATTGAAATCGGACGTGACTGGCGTGAGGAGCTGCGTCTGCGGTAGCCCGGCTTGCACCTGGGCTCGGCTGACGACGTCGTTCGCATAGACGGCAAACTTGCACGGAAGGAGCACCTGCAGTATGAGGTCTTTTTCCATAAGGTCTTCCTCCTTCCTCGTTGTAGATTGCTTTCGTTTGCGGTTTACTATGTTCGCGGGTTTGGGAGTTTTCTCTTCGCTGAACAAGTTGTCGACGCTGTTCGCACACACCGTGCGCTGGTATTTGTCGAGCTCGCTACTGTCACGTTCGTCGACAACACCATACGGCTCCAGACGGCGGCCCGTATCTGTTGAGAT
This sequence comes from Mycena olivaceomarginata, assembly GCA_029378375.1. Lineage (NCBI taxonomy): Eukaryota > Fungi > Basidiomycota > Agaricomycetes > Agaricales > Mycenaceae > Mycena > Mycena olivaceomarginata. Next base: position 38,236 of record JARKIC010001263.1, read on the forward strand.
CCAATTCGATATGTCCATCGCGTTCGACCAATGGAGAGCCTGTTCGAATTTTAACACATCGAAGTCCTTGTCCCACTTGTATCTGCGGAAAGCTGAGTAGGTTTCACTCGACAGTCGAATAAGAAAATTTACGGCGGATTCGGTGTATCATCATAAGTTGTCATCTACGCTCCTCCATGAGTGGAAAAACTGCGCAGTCAAGGAAAGACGTACAGGCATCTTGGTGGTAATCGGTACCCGCCCAAATATTACCACCCCCCCACTGAGGCTGTGGAACCAAATATATGAGCAAAAGGCAGTGGGCTTCGTTCAAGGCCCCTACGTAATCGTGCCCCGATGCACCAATTCCCATAGAGTTGCGCAGCGCATGAAAACAGCGAAACCCCGTCAGGCAGCGCGATGCCCGATATCCGACGCGTGGGGGCATCAGGTCCAAAAGAACCCTTACTTCTGGCGCTCTTGTGGTAGTCCACTTATGCTGTTCCGCCGCGATAGACGCAATATCGAGATCGACAGTCGCGAGGGACGAAATGTAGGAAGGAAGGATCCGGATTCCGTATCCCTAAATGAAGTGAGCGGTAGGACACAGCGCGGAGACCATGTAGAACCTTGTCGGCATACTTGAAGAGGCTAGGATACGGGCGTCAGATAGCTTCATGATCTACAAGATGCGTCACTTGCCGCTCTTGCGTGCTCGCACGACGATCAGACAAGTAATGGCCATGGATTAGACCCATCGTGAAGACGTTGCATCCCACTGTCATTGATATAGTCAGAAAACGGCCACAGGATATACAGGTACGTACCTTCGAGGGCTCTCGCGGTGCGAGGGAGCATCCAGAGAGTGGCACCATCCCACCCCATTGCACATATGTCGAGATCAAAGTTAAGCAGCACTGTTTTCGGCGACTCGACCAGCTTGAGTACGATCTGGAATTCGCCGGAGAGGGTACCTGCGCGTAGAACGTGATAGGTGGAGCAGTTTCGGACCACGAGCGTTTGGCTCCCGGGCGGAAGGTTGCCACAGAACGTGTCAAAGATGTGCCCGACTTTCTCGTTCGCCTCGGTTGGCGATAGCCCGTAGATGTATACGTCGATGTCGGACGAGCTCCAACGCGGATCTCTGTGCAGCTGGCCATCGGCGGTGTCTACAGAAAGCAGAGTGCCGAGAACGATCCCTCCCGCGACGAAGACATTGCTCCAATTTAGGTTCTTTAGCAAGCCGTCCGACATGTGCTCAAAAGGTACGTTTGAACGCGTCGACGGAGGGTTGAATGGTGATGGAAGGTTCCCGGGCCCCGCATAGAATCTCAAAACCTGGGAGAGAGCTCTCCGGCCGTGTGATCGTGCGACCAGAAGGATTTGCAGTCGAGTTCGGGAAGACACTATCGGCGTCACTCAATGTTACAAGGCCGTGCTGCCACTCTGCACGGCCGTCTCGGAGCCACTTCTCGTTCAAAAGGACCCTGGTAGAAGGATTAATCGACGAACAAGCCCAAGCCATTGAAGTTTTCACCATTCGTCGATATCCTTGCTCGGGCCTGGCTCTCCATCCTTGAAATCGGGGTCGGAGAAGAGACTTTGCAATCCACGACGAAATGCGGGATAGGAAACTTTATGCCACTTCCAGATGTGCAGTCCCAATATGACGGGCGGAATATCGTCTAGTGAATTCGAGTTCTCCGCCGAGAGGTTCCCGAGCCGTTCTGCGGCTAAATCGACCAGGCGCGGCACATGGTTAACGATTCGGCTATTTTGCTTCTGTTGGTGCTCGTTGACCGATTTATCGATCGCCTCTTTGGCCAAATGGAAGCTGTTGCCCCAGCTCACCGCTGGGCGGCCGTACGTTCCATACATGGCGTACGATCGAACGATCATCGAAGGATGCGATGAAAGCGAGGAGGAAATCAATTAAAAAGGAGGAAAGCAACAAGAAAGGCGAGGGAAACACGGTGTTGCTGCAGGGTTAGGCGAAAAAAAACGCGCTGTAACAGTCTACTTGGCACATGACGCATGGCGCAACTTCGAATTTCGGACTAACTTCAAGTAAGTATTGACTAAGTATTCGATAAGTGGGTCTCTATCTGCAATTTATTAAAGTTGGAGGACGCACGACAAGGAATGAATGACCGCTCGGACGTAGCTAGTATCTCAGGTCAAACGAGATCTGCGTCGCTCGATTCGAAAAAAATCCGGCCTCATAGTATTGAGGTTCCAGACAAAATAAATTGGCAGCTCTGGTCGGTACAGGTATTCTCGTCGACTTCAATCGTGGCCTTCTCCGTCAGCTGAAAGAATTTTGTGAGTATGCACGGCTCCGATATCAAGAACAAGTTGAACCCTGCCTCAACAAACGCATCCTGATCCACGTCATTTCTTGACATCCACCACCTGAAGAATAAGGAAAAGAGACAACCTAAAAACGGGATGGTGTATATCGGACCCTCGAAGAGGCCCAATCGCATCGTCTCCCGTATGCGCACCGAATTCCATCCGCGGGAACTTCAAGACGATGGCTTCTTCCGAGTCGTACACGGCCTCGGTGCACTGCGCATTCCTATTCGTAAAACGTCTCGATGTGCTCGTGGGCGAGAAGGGGGGACGTGTTTCCCATCCGCAAGGATTTGAATTGCTTCCTCGACTGCGTTTTGCTTCCCCGACCGCGCGGGAGACGTCTGCACGCAGCCGGGGAATGATAGTCCGAAATCGGGAGCTTGACTATCTTCTTCTTCATGGTTGGAAAAGCTGATTATGTATTTAGGTAAGATTTCTGGGATAAGCACAAACTGGATTTATGTGAAGAAACCGAAATGGGACATGGTTCGTGTTGAGCATGATTTGATGAGCACACGTAAACAACGCCAGATTCCAGATAAGGCAATTTGATGCCTCACACGTCACCAGCTTCAAGTAAGCACTCACCGCGACATAAATTCGTCGTACCTGATGCAACGTCTTTCCGGCAGAATTAGCTGGAATCTGAGAAACATGTCCACCTCAACATCTCCCACTCTCCACAAATTCTTCGTGTACGCACCAGACAAGACCGATCCCGACGCTTTTGCCCGTCGACTTTCTGTCCGGAGCAAGCATCTTGAGGGCGCAAAGAAGGCCATCGCCGATGGATCTATTCGTGAGCCCTCTACAAGGAATGGTCACCCTTCTGTTGATTTCCGTTCTGCAGGAGTTGGCGGTGCGCTGTTGACACCGGAATCGCTCTTGTCGGACGATAAGAAGATGGTGGGTATATTTCTTGCTCGGCGGGATGCGATTCATTCCCTGATTTTCAGATCGGCTCTACGTTCATCTTTGAGGCCGAAAATATCGAAACAGTAAAGAAAGCCATCGAGAGCGATATTTATTACACATCTGGCGTGGTATGTCTACACCGAATCCGCGTTGGGGAACCCATCCTAAAATCATCCTTCAGTGGGATTCGGAACGCGTTGTCATTCTCCCTTTTGTAGCGGCGACACCTTTTCCGTAATTTTAGTCTGAAAAATTCGACTTTCATTTCTCAGTTTTATTTCTGGCATCTTCGCAAGTTAACAAGATTCCGGTGTCTTCGTTCTAGCTTCAAGGTTTTCTGGGCTCGGTGCTTGTTATATCTACTGCCATACAATCCAGGGTTTAGACGCGTCAAAGGAATTCAGATACAAGTACAGGGAGGATACACATTATTACAAGAAGATAACGTCGCAAGAAGGTCGAACAAGGTCGTAAGAGTTGGAGACAATTTGAGCAATCGGCGCATGATGCAGGCGGACCGCAAGTTTTGGAGCCATTCACCAGCCGTACCCGCCGTCATGGCCGCCGTTCCCTTTGCCATCGTGGCCGCCGTTCCCCTTGCCGTCATGGCCGCCATTTCCCTTGCCATCGTGGCCGCCGTTCCCTTTGCCGTCGTGGCCGCCATTCCCCTTGCCGTCGTGGCCCCCGTTTCCCTTGCCGCCGTAGCCTCCATCTAAGAAAAGAAAAGAACGGCCGAGTTATTAGAGTTCAGCCTAGGCGTGTGATGTTGAAACAAACCGTTGTGACCATGGTCATCTCCCCCGCGTGGGTAACTGCCGTGCCCGCCATCGTGCCCGCCGCTACCCTTGCCGTCGTGACCACCATTTCCCTTGCCGTCGTGCCCTCCATTTCCCTTGCCGTCGTGCCCGCCATTCCCCTTGCCATCATGGCCTCCATTCCCCTTGCCATCGTGGCCTCCGTTCCCCTTGCCGTCATGGCCACCGTTTCCCTTCCCACCACCGTAGCCTCCATCTAGAAGAAAAATGAGTTCAATCCAGCGTCTTGAAAGTAGTAGAACACCAACCCTTGTGGCCATCATCCCCGCCGCGCGGATAGCTGCCGTACCCGCCGTCGTGCCCGCCGTTTCCTTTGCCATCATGACCGCCGTTCCCCTTGCCGTCGTGCCCTCCATTTCCTTTACCGTCGTGCCCGCCGTTCCCCTTCCCGTCATGTCCGCCGTTTCCCTTGCCGTCGTGGCCACCGTTACCCTTGCCATCATGACCGCCATCATGACCACCATTCCCTTTGCCATCGTGGCCGCCGTTCCCCTTCCCACCACCATAGCCTCCATCTAGAAAAAAAATGAGTTCAATCCAGTTTCATGAGAGTAGAACACCAACCCTTGTGACCATCATCTCCGCCGCGCGGATAGCTGCCATGGCCGCCGTCATGTCCGCCGTTCCCCTTGCCGTCATGGCCGCCATTTCCCTTGCCATCGTGACCGCCGTTGCCCTTGCCATCATGGTTCCCATTCCCTTTACCACCGTCATGTCCCCCGTTTCCTTTACCACCGTCGTGTCCGCCATTCCCTTTGCCGCCGTCGTGCCCGCCGTTCCCCTTGCCACCGTCGTGCCCGCCGTTCCCCTTCCCGCCACCGTAGCCTCCATCTAGAAAAAATGAGTCGAATCCAGTGTCTTGAAAGCACAAGACCAACCTTTGTGGCCATCATCACCACGCGGATAGTTGCCGTACCCGCCGTCCCCCTTGCCGTCGTGCCCGCCGTTTCCTTTCCCGTCATGGCCGCCATTCCCCTTGCCGTCGTGGCCGCCGTTGCCCTTGCCATCGTGGCCGCCGTTCCCCTTTCCGTCATGTCCGCCGTTTCCTTTACCGTCGTGGCCGCCGTTTCCCTTTCCGTCGTGTCCACCGTTGCCCTTGCCGTCGTGCCCGCCATTTCCTTTCCCACCGTAGCCTCCATCTAAGAATAATAATTGTTGAGGTCAGATTCAGTATCTTTTGTAATCGCGGAAGACCAGCCTTTGTGACCATCATCCCCGCCGCGCGGATAGCTGCCATGGCCGCCGTTCCCTTTGCCGTCGTGGCCGCCGTTCCCTTTGCCGTCATGGCCGCCGTCTCCTTTGCCGTCGTGGCCGCCATTTCCTTTGCCATCGTGGCCGCCATTCCCCTTGCCGTCGTGGCCGCCATTCCCTTTGCCGTCGTGGCCGCCGTTGCCTTTACCGCCATAGCCTCCTTGGTTGTGACCTGTATTAGGCGAAGAATTAGATCTAATTTTCCAGCACAACACGAGAATTTCCCCTTACCGTCGCCATACCCGTCATCGCCGCGGGCAACGTAGCGAATGGGCGGGCAGCAGAATTCGCCCTTGAGTTCGTGGCCATTGGGGCAGATGCGGTGTTCGACGCAGCGGCCCTTGACGCAAGAATTTTCCTTGCGGCACGGACTGCACTTCTGTTGGGGCATCAGAAGCGCGGTCAGCGCGTCGCATTGTCTTCCAAGCAACCTCTTACCTTATAGTCGGCGTCGCCGGCGAGGGCAGCGGAGGACACCGCGAAGACCGCGACGAGGGCCGCAACGGTGGCAGCTGAGAAACGCATTGAGTAGTAGACTGTTGGAGGATTGGGATATGAGAGGAGGAAGAGCTGGATTGCTGGAGAGTCAAGTTGAGAACCCACCGCTTTTATACCTCCAAGGTGCACATTTGAGGCTAGATGAAGGTCCAGAGTCAGCCCTTGGTGGCGCGAGCCGGTAACATAAGCTGTCGAGAAACTACAGGGTGCCCATTCCAACGGGAAATATTCGAATTAATCCTCGCGTAAGCGCGTTGGAACGCGGGGCTGCGGTCACCTGCAGCCGTGGCTTCGCTGACCGTTCGACAGGGACATACATGCGGTCGTTTTCGTTAACAAGGGTTTCAGAAATTCCACGCTTTAATTTCACCAGACCGCTGATTCGAATTCTGGCTTCCCCGCCAACCTTGACGTGTTAATCGCAACAGAGACGGTCGCTGGGATTGGTTCACGAGACTCTGGAGCTGGAGCTGGAGAAACTAGTCGTTAATTTCTCCGGCATCTTCGAGGTGGTTTTAATTTCCACACCTCCATCTCAGCAGCGAGAACGGACATGTAGAGTTTTTTTAGGTAGCTGACGTTGACGTTCTGACGTCCTGCGTAATTCAAAACAGTTTCTTCTTAGGACGATCTGTGTCAAGAGTATGAGTGAAATTGAATTATTGCAGAGAACGGTATTTACTTTGTATGCGCGGCATGAGACCATAACTATGCTGCGACCTGATGTTTCCTGGGATAGTTGACTGTGAATACGAGCGCACTAAGCGTTTCGTTGGCGATTTGGACGGTTGTGAGACCTCTATAGCAGGACATTAGGGATTGGTATCACCTCAGACCTCTGTAAACTGCTTCCCGACTGCTTCCGATTATGCAGGGATCATGCGCAGCACCGTGTCTTAATTGTGCAAGACCATAATCCACAGGCGGATCTGTGTCGCCAATGAAGCCATGATATCCACCCGCACATTAATGACCTTGATCAAAGGGCGATTCAAGTATAGACTCACTATAATGCGCTTTGATTAATTTAACCCGTGACTGGTGGAGGCGGTGACAGTTTTAAAGTTGAATATTCATCTGTGAGCGTTCGTTAGATTAGCAAAGACCGTGTGAGCTGTGGAAGTTGCTCGCCCAGAAAAGGATATTTATGGTATTTGCATCGTAAATTAAAGAGCGAACACTGGCGCGTCAATTGGATCCAAGAACTAGAATATAGCCAGTTGGAGTCAAGCTTTGCAGGAAGAAGTAGGATCAGATCTTCATGCACTTGGCCCGTGGATATCGATTCTAGCAATATCTTCATCCTGCGATCGAGGATTTGGAGTTATGGTGTAACGGCGCCCGTGGTTCACTCCAGACCTTGAAGCACGTTCATCGAGTCGCACTAGCCGGTGCGCCAGCACATTTACGCTCAAGGATTTGTATGAACGCCGACCTACGCGAACCGGTCATGGGTTTGCGTTCACTAGCAGCGCATACTGCCAACGGGCCTCCTGTTCCACCTTCGCCGCCGGGGGAGTCAATACCGTTTTACAAACGGGAGATTCCAAGTATAACTCACTATACGACGCTTTGATTTATTTCCTCGTCATGCCCGGCAATTAGGTGGACGACCTGCGATCGCGACGACGGCGTCACGAGTGGCAGGCGCAGACAGACAGACGGTGTTGAATCGCCGCGGCCAAGAGATATGAGCAACGCTAACAGCTTGCATGATGCGAATTCAAAGAGCGGTAACAGATCGAGACAGTTCACAGAAAGACGCTCCAAAGCCGCATTATTAGTGCGATTTCAGCAAGTATTTTGAGACAACCATTAAATTTGAGGCTCGTAATCGGAATGTTCTGGGCTAATTAGTTGAACAAGGGTGTGAGCGAGCTGAAGCCACAGAAACCGACTTCTCCACTCGGGTTGAGGATGTGATGGTTCGGTCCAAGATGGGTCGGGAAATTCCGGGTGGGATCGTTCTGCACCATCGGATGGACTGCAGCTTTTCGCGAAAGACCAATCACATTCCTAGCGTACACTTTTATTAGGCGAACGCGGTAATCCGAGAGAATCTATACAAATGGGAAAAGCTCAAAAAAAGGCAGGCACATCTTGCGTCAACCGTGCGCGCAGAAATGGAAGCCAAGTCGAAAACCATTGGGCAAGGGTCCAAAAAATCACGTATCACAACCCCGACTCCATCCCCATCGCTATCGCCACGCCACCCCCCTCCATACACTTACGCCTTCGTCCCATTCCCATTCACACTACTCCCCGCCAGCCTCTAGGCCAGCCCATCGATGTGTTCCCCCGCCCCCGCCCCTGCCCCCTCCTCCGCAATACTCGCGCCGGGCAGCGCCTGCCCATCGTGCTCTTCAAACTCGTCATCGTCGTCCCAAGGCTCGCCTGGCGCCCGTGCACATGTTAAGCGAGAGCAGCGGCGGGCCGTGCCCGTTCTACTGTGCGAGCGCCGCCTCGAGATTCGCGGCGCTGATGGCCGTGGAGATGTCCAGCTCGTGCCCGGCGGGCGTCGAGGGGATAGAAGACGACGAGCCCGGGGGGAGGAGCGCCTTGCCCTCTTCCGGCGACGCGTCGAAGAGCTCCGGAGGGAGTCGCTCGCTTTCGATACATGCGTCACGGCTTCGATGTCGAGCACCGTCGAGCACTGGCAGTAGAAAATTAGAGTAAGCAGGTTTTCTATGTATCCCTAATTGGTTCGGACGCACAACAAGGAAAAATAGCCGCTTGGGAGGTCAAACGGCATCCCCGGACAGCCGATTCGCAAAAGGTGGTGGTCTCTAGTATCGAGGCTGAAGACGTCCGTCTACCTGGACAAATAAATTGGCAGCTCTAGTTGGTGCGCACAGTCTCGTCGCCGTCGACCTCCACAGCAGCAGCCTTCCGGGCCAGCTGATCGAATTCCGTCAGCACGCATGGCTCCGACATCACGACCGCCTCAAACCGCACTTACCTCGACAAACCCCTCCTGGTCCCACCGCGCACGCACAAAATCCATGTCCTCCCTCGGCATCCACCACTCCAGGAACAAGAAGAAGAGACAGTCCACAATGAGGATGATAGTGTATATCGGGCCCGCGAAGCGCCCCAGCTGCATCGTCCGCTGCATGCGCTCCCACAGCTCCATCTGCGGGGACTGCAAGACGGCGTCATACACGGCCTCGGTGCGCGCGGCGACGTGTTCCCACTCGTAGAATGTTTTGATCCGCTCGTGCGCAAGGAGGGGGTCGTGTTTCCCTTCTGAAATGATTTTAATGGCCTCTCCGACGGCGCGGCAGACGTCTGCACGGGGATGAGACTCTGAAATCAGATAGGTATGTGGAGGGCTTCACCGTCTTCGTCGGGGTTGGCGAAGCTGATCATGTCTTTTGGTAAGATTTCTGGGACGCCGCCTACTCGGGTGGAGACGACGTATAGACCGGCACACGCTGCCTCCAGGATAGCGATACCAAAGGATTCTGTGAGAGCCGTACTCATGTATATCGATCCCTGGGTGAGAACCTACGGCGCGTGAGGTCCAGTTGCTATAATGTAGAGGAAAACTGTACCGAGCAAACATCCGCCGGACGCACCGGCCCCAGCAGCTTGATACGGTCTTGCAAAAGATGCTTCTCGCGCATTTGGAGGATATCGATGAGCTTGGGGCCGTCCCCGCCGATGAGAAACCGCACGTTCGGAAAGTCGCGGCAGATCCGGGGCGCAGTCGCCACCAGGAGGTCGATACCCTTCCGATACACGAGCCGCGACAGAAAAACTATTGTGACTGCGGCAATGTCAGCTCGGAATTATGTACTGTAAGTTAAGACAGAGCAATCTCGAAGGCTTACTTACTGATCTCGGTGGATGGCGGCAGTGGTGACGGTTTAAACCTGTCTGGTACCAAGGCGTTTGGGATGACATATACGCTGTTGCGAACGGAAATCCCGTCTGGCTCTGTGTCGGATTTCTGGAACAGCTCGCCGCGGAGGACGGTATTCTCGCGCCTGGCGACATGTTAGCCAGCTAATCCCGGAGGACATGGGAGAGACGTCGCGCACCCAGTGTGGGAAACACAAATGACCGCGTCGACGTTTTTGAGCGTTCCCGCGAGCAGTTTGTTCGTGAGTATGCTGGCCGCGTCGTCGAAGCCGAACAAGCTGTGGTCGGTGAAGACCGTCCGCACACCCAATAAATGAGAATGTAGGATGCCCTCATGGCCCAGCGCGGAGAGGCCCGCGTGGGCGTGGATTAAATGGATATGTTCGCGAATCAGGATCGTCCGCAGATACGGCAGAAAGGTGAGGAACTGCGGGAGCGTGGCGGAGGAGGCGATGGGGACGAAGGGAATGTAGTACACTTTGAGAGACGGGACCAGCCAGCGCACACCGACGCGGTCAGGCTGGTGGCTGTGGGTTATCACAATTACCTGTGTGTGTCAATTCAATCCTAGAGGCCACAGTGCACAGGCTGGCTACCTTATGACCGCGGCGGATGAGATTGGCGCTGAGCATGTAGACGTGGCTCTCGACGCCGCCTACAGCTGGATGGAAGAAGTCGGTGATCATCCTTAATTTTGGATGAGCGCAAACTGAATTTATCTGAACAAGACGTACGCGATAGAAATGGGATGCATAGTGGTTCGCGTCAGACATGGATTGATGGGAGAAACGGCACACACGTAAACAAACGCCAGGATCCAAAAAAGGCAATTTGATGCTATACTGATATGTTTTTTTTTGTCGCGCAGGGACACCAGAAGTGAATCGACTTCGACTCCAGCCCGCCATACCGATCCGTAGCAAATTCAGTCAGTTGGGTCTCACTTCAGACACGCCTTTCAGCGTTCTATCGTGTATCAACGAGATATATTATATTCAGATAAGTATCTACATGACATTCCTCACAAACCAGCAGACACATCTACAGATGAAGCAATCAGCATAACGTTCCGCGAGACAGCAGACATAATGAGAAGGATCAGAGAAGCCGGTGTTTTCTTTTCCCTCGACCAGCCCGGACGCGATGCACCGCCTACTCTACCCCAGAACGGGGCAGAGAGGACTCCCCTGGTACAGGAGGGCGCATGGAGCATCGGTGCCGGAGGAAGTGTTCAACGAATGGATGAACTTATTTTCGTCGTGGAGATGGAGTCGAGAGAGCGAGGCTTACCGTGAGATAGCCGTGAAACCAATGAGGTAGAATCTGGAGTAAGAAAAGGAGTAGTCAGCGCACAGTCCACTCGATTCATGAGAAGAATAGACGGAGAAAGGTCAGAAAGAGTTTTGGTAAAAGGTTGTCCACAAGAGGTTGATTTCTCTCGTTCGGAAGCAGAACTGAGTTGTTCCATCACGAAGGGGGGGAGGGGCGAAAGAGAGAGAAGGATACGCACAACAGCGGTGAAGGTCACGGTGGTGGTGGAAGCAGAAAGACAGCTCAGAAATTTAAAGCGCGGGTCACAGTCACAACTGGGCAGCCATCGGCAATCATCTTCCGTGACTTGCGTGACTGTCATCCTCAGAGGATAAAATCCCACCGAAAAGTCTCCTTCTCTCCACCATCGTCAACGTTCTCCTAAGGTGTGTATCGCGTTCCATCCGTGGCTTTGATGATATCTATCCATCCTTCGAGTCGGTGACGATTTATCGATGATCCTCACTCGCAACATGCATCACCAACTGAGCCTTTCTTTCTTCTATTCTGCGTCTCCAAAGTCGTCCAGTTTTCTGACTACTTTCTCTCTTCAGGTTATTGTGTAGAGGTGAGGATGCCTTCCCTTGGGGACTTGTGACGAAGCGAGTTAGTGGGCGACACATCCATGGGCCCTTTGCTAACACACACCACCCGCTGAAGTCTCATTTTCTGCCCGTCGTCGATCCTGGCACTGACCATCCCCCTACTCTCGTGTCAGGTGTGGGGTGGCCGGGCTTTCCGTGGTTGCTGTGAGTCACTCTCCCCCTCCCTCATTCCCTAGGATTATTTTTATTATAAACAAGCATATGTCCGAACCTTCATGAAGGACACATCTATCTACGTCTGAGGGCCTTCTTCTTCTGCCTCGTCTTCGTCTGTCTATTCCCTTACTGACCATATTCATCTCAGTGTCAGGACAACCGTCTTTGGACACGGTGTGGGTTGCCGGAGTGTGCTTGCCGCGTCTGTAACTTGTATGTATGTAATCTAATGGATGCATTTTGTCTACCGCTTTTGAATGGCTGGGTGAGTTCAGGCAGGCGAGCCCGCGAGCCGCCAGCAAAACGCCAAAGTGGGAGCAAAAAAGATATGACCGAATCGCGATTGGATCTATCTAATCTACACGGCCACGTGCCCTGTTACCTCGCTGGCTTTGCTCTGCTCGTCGACACGGCCGTCCTCAAAGCTCCCTCATTGAGCCGTCTCGTCCTCTTCGACGTCTTTTGAGCTCCTGGCAGCCCAATCGGTCTTCCTACGTCCCTCTTCGTCTCTTTGAAGATCACACGCGTCTCTCGGTCAGAGTCTTTCACTTTCGGCGCTTCCCCATCTTTCTTCTGTCTTTCTGTCTTTCTTTCTCCTGTCTTTCTTTCTCTTCTTTTCGATCACGCACGACTTCTCGGTCCCTACACTGAAGAGCATGTTGCCTTCTTCAAGTTCTCGGACCCCGCTGCACGCAACCACGCGCGGTGCATCCACATAGCCCATTCATTCGGAATTCCGAAGGCCATGGGCACGTTGGGTCTATTGGGGATACTTCATCCACTCACCACTGGGGCCTGCTACTCGTCTCGCGCCCACGGGCTGTCCTCTTACCTCCCCTTTTTCTTCCAGTGTTGGGACTGCTCTGCTGTCGCTGGAAGCACAGGCGGAGGCAGCCTCCCACACCACGTCTTGGAGGGAGCTCCATTATTGCTTACTTATTCTTTGTCTTTCACACCTCTTCATCAGTTCCGCGGCGCATATATGCAATGCACCTCGTGGCTACTACCCCCCGCGACGTTCTGAGAACGGCGATGCCGGGGTGCGGTTTCGGCCATGCTCGGAAGACGGTCTGTCTCGAGGCCACACTTGCCTTTACTCGGGCTTGACGCCATGCAGCCGATCTGCTTCTGCACATCGTTTTGCAGAAGCCCCTTCTCATATGCAGACCATGGCCATCTGGTCTCTGAATCTTAAGTGCGGCTCGCGGGACTTCTTACAACCGTGTCGGTCCCAACATCTTGTCCGTTTCGTCGTTCTCACCGAGTCTAGGCAGCCGCCACGAGGAGCCCATTCCGGACATGCCCCTCTCCTCAGAGCGCGCACGTCATACCATTGCGGGTCTCCTATCCTTCTAGATCCGGTGTCCCCGCTAGTCTCGTTACTCAGACTTTAATATGTCCCCGCATGGCGACTGTCTCGTATGCCCCTCGTACCCTTTGGGACCACATCCACCTATCTGTCGGCGCGCACATGGGCCGCACCGATTCGTGCGGTCGCCCTCGTATGCTGCCTTCCGTACACAGCATCCCCTGTCTTCAATCAACTTCTTCGCTCTTTCACCGTGACACGATATGCAACAGCGCACCCGCCCGAACGTGCACGTCGTCCACGTCCATGCGTGACGGCGCACTGCCACCTCTTGTCATCGTCTCCCTGTCGATGGTGCGCTTCTCTTCTCCGTCGCGTCAACGTCCTTCGTCGTCCATCTCATCTACATCTCTGCGCGACGGCGCGCGTCTCTTCTTCTCATCACGTCTATGCGCGTTGGCGCACATTTGCGCACTTCTCGACATCGTCTCGTCCACGTTCATGCCCAACGGCGTGCGTGCATCCACACTTTGTCCAGCCGCCGCGACATCTTGTCTGCCGCTTTTGCATGGCTGGGCCGTCCACTTGACCTCGCCTCACTGGGCTTTGATCGTGCGAAGCAATACCGTTTCTATCTAAGTACGGGCGGATGCATACGTACAAGAATACAAGAGCGCGATAGCGGCCCACAGTTGCATCTAAGGACGGTCAAAGTTGTTCAAAGTCCGTGGTGCCGCTGTGTCGGCCTCAAGTCACTCTTCGACTTCAAACACGCTCAGCCATGGGGGTTGGTGGGTTCTCTTATTCCTGTGTTCTTCTATAGTTGAATCGTACACCAATTGTGCGTATACTTGTACGGAGGCGGAGTCCTAAAATGTAAACAAAAAACTGCACGCGGAGGTCACCGATATGGGTCTGGAAATCAGGGTTGAAGCGGATCTTAAAAGCTTTATTAAGAGTTTTATTACAAGGCTTTAAGTTTGGACGGACAGAAGACTGAGGCAGAGGAAAATTTTATCAAGAGGATGATAAGTGGTGTTACACAGTTCTATGTATGCAGAGATCCCGGCTAAGGGTGATAAAAGAGGGTGATAAGTTGTGTTATGCAGACGGACATGTAATGTATGCATTTACGGGCGAATGCATATGTACAAGAATACAAGAGGAGGACGAAACTTTTAGTAAAGAGCGTGAGGTGTTAAGGAGAGTGAGGTGTTAAAGAGAGTGATAAGCTGCGTTACACAGTTCTATACAGGGATCCCGGCCAAGGGTGATAAGGAGGGTGGTGATAAGCTGGATTACAGTCAGTTCGATGCAGTGTTTGAGTTTCGGGCCAAGGGTGGGTGATAAAGGAGGGTGATAACTGTGTCATACAGTTCGATGCAGAGTTGTCGGGCCGATTTTACCACCAGCGAGTCGCCTCAACCATCGGAGGCGATCCCCTCGCCAGTGTCCCATAGTCAGGAACCTCAGTCGGCGACATGATCACATCTGTCTCCGCCGTGTTTGCCGGCTCGTGGTCGAGCAGACGCGTGTAGCCATTGCCTTTGCCGCGCACGAAGCACCATCCCGCTGCGACGAACAGCCGGATGCCTGCGCCGAATCCCAGTGCCCCCGCCGCGCCGATCCGCTCGACGAGCAGCCGCGCGGCGACGGCGCCCGCGAACAGCGTGATGAGGGCGAGCACCTTGTGGTCCCGGCTCGCATTCTTGCGCCGGCAGAACAGCTGCGGGTCTGCCATCAGCTCGACCCACACGGCGGTCAGCACGACTGTGCGCATTGTCAATGGGTGGACGAATAAGAGAGAGGAGAGCGGCGCGTACCGGTGGTGCTGAAATGCGTGTTGAGGCGCTTGGCCATGATGCCCTGCAGGCCGAGGCTCGCCGCCATGAGCGCGAGGGCGACGAAACGTGAGGGCGCTGGTCCAGCTCGGCTCACCGCGCGCGAGCGCGATGCTGCCTTGCCCGCTCTGCTGGATGCAGATCCCCGCGATCAGCGTGAGCGCGGCTTGCACTGCAGTGCCAGAGACGAGCCAGCCGCGCGACTGTGGTCCCACCCGGTCGCCAATGCGGCCGACGAAGGCGCCAATGTTAAACGCGAAAAGAGAGACGAGTGCCTGGATATCCGGTGTGGAGAAGACAAGCTCTTGGGCGCTCCAAGTCCGCGCAGACGCCAGTGCAAGCTACGCCCCGATACAATTAGTTACTTATTAGACCAAGTATAAACATAGAAAAACTTGCCTGTGCGAAATTGCCCGTTTGGAAGCCACACCAGACGAAGACCGCGGTGAATGAGATAGCGTCGCTGGAAGAAAATAAGTAGTATTTCAGTGGGACTGTGCAACAGGGCAAGAGATGGATATGCACATAAATCCCGTCATGAAGCAAAAGAGCGCAAGCAGGCCAGTAGTAGAATCGTGCTCGGAATCGACGTCTGAGGCCAGGAAAGCGCGCCACGACCTCGCCGTGGGGAGCTCCTTGGTCAACAGAGGCGCCGACGACTGGCACTCTGGATCGCGCGTTATCTGGTTATTGGCGGCCATTGCGATAAGGATGGGATCGATGCGGACGGTAAGAGCTGAGTCGGGCCAGGCCATTTAAACCAGTTGAGTAATTCACCGCGGCGAACCGAACGAGCCTCTATTACCTTTCTAACACCGCCAGATTAGGGGATGGTGGAGGCGAATTGGATTCGGCGATAGGATTTGGGAATTGATGAAAGGACTTGGCCAAGAGGAATTTTCTTGTAGAATGCTTATGCATGGTGTCGAGCCCAGGCAGCCCCACTGAGGACATTTTGGAGAAGGCAGATGCTAGCCATCGGGAGCTCGCAGAGGCTCAGAGGCCATTACAAAGAATCCGCCAAGAAGGATGATAAGCAGTGGTGCTCTTGAAGCATGCAATTGAGTAGCAGCCGCCCAAGAAAATTCTGTTATGACCAAGAAATCCTGCAGGCCCGGACCTCTATGTCGACAGAGAAAGACAGCCCAAGTGCCCTAGTAAACTAGTAGTAAACCAACCTTGAAATCATTCGATTCGGATCAGTGCATTTCGCGTCTTGGCATCTGTCAAGAGAGACGTAAAGACGGAAAGAAATCGGACTCCAAGAAGAGCATCTGCGGCGATACAGCGAACCTTGAAGTTTTTGCTGAGCGATGGGCAAGCAATGGCGCACTCTCCTGAAAGGGTTTCGTAGCATGAGGCTGGGATTCGTCTTCGGTGCTAAAATTGGGAAAAAGCTCCACCTGATTGGGCGATCCTTTGGCAGTCGTGTGAGATTTGCGGTGGAGTGCCTGGAAGATAGAGAGAGTGGTCTGTGAGGGATAGAAGGGAGGCAGGGCCCGACTCAGCTGGGGGGGCGCACCCAAAATTGCGTTGGCATTTGAGGCAAGATTTATTCGAGAGTGAACATTGGCGAAATTGGTCGCCAATACTCGCCAATCTTTCGAGCGCCTGTGTCAACATCATTCAATTTTCACTGTCAGCGGAGCGGAAGACCGGGACGGGATGTGAACAGACAGAATGATTAATGAGTCCAGACCTGAACGGAAAAGAGCAAAAAAGTGTATTAGAGCCACGTAAAGACAAGATAAAAAGGCAAGGCAAAGCAAAGTACAACTAAAACCGTCCATATATTTTTGGGTTGCAGCGCAGCGCTACCCGTCCTTGTCGTGCCCCGGCTCAGAGCTTGACCTGCTCCCGGCTGCAGAGTGCGTGCGCTTGCCTCCCTCTCCTCCCCCTCCTCCTCCCCCCCCGCGCTCCCACGATGTCCCGCCCCGATGCGCCCCCGGCCCAGGCGGCATCCCCGGCGGGCCTGAGAGAAAGTCCAGCCAGTTATTCGGGTCCTGCGGCGCCGCGACTTCAAGGTCGTCCGCATACAGTATTGAATTTATGAAATGGTCAATATTCCAGGAGGACGCACCCTGTGTGCCGTTGCCGTTGCCGTGACCCGCACCAGAATGACTACCGCCACCACCGCCGCCGCCGCCGCCGCCGCCTGCGTGCACGGGCCAGTCGACACCAAACGGGTTCGCGGAGTGGTTGTTAGCGGCGGCGCGCTGCTGCTGCGCGCGCACGAGCTGCTGGTACATGCTCGGGTCGTACTGTGCGCGGAAGGAGGGCGGCGGGGGCTGCGGCGGGGCGTCGAAGAGTGGGGGGAAGAAAGAGCTATTGGATTGGGAGGGCATGCCGTAGCCGCCGCCCCCGCCGCGGTACTGTTGCATAGGGGGGAAGTTGTACCCGCCCGAGGTAGGTGGGGGGAGGGTGAGGTTGGTGGCTTCATCGTCTGAGGAGAGCGAAGACGCGAGGCGCGGCTTCTTGGATGCCGGGGGGTGCATGCCCTTCCCGTTTCCGGTGCGTGCAGAGTGACGGTCGCTGGAAGTGGGGATGGCGTTGGAGGTAGAACTGGGGAGATTCCGGATTGATATGGGTGGGCTGGGGATTGCCATGCCACTGCTGCTGCGGTATTCCATCTGGGGGGGAGATGATATTAGTACGAGTTGGGGAGAAAAAGGTGTATGACAGAAGAATAGGGAAAGTCTTGAGCAAAGTCACAATCCACGGCTTTTGGCTCAAGGCCAAAGCCTCCATCTCCACTCGGACAGAGCCAGAACATTCTGGCAGGAAATTATAGGGCTAGGCGCAAGCTTGACCAGACATTGAACGTGATAGCGCAGACACAGTCCAGAGCCATAACTTCTGGAATAGCCCCCGCGACGACCTCAGCACCAGAATGAAGTATTGGCAGAGCTCAAGGTCAGAGCGATGCGCAAAAGTCATGCAGCCTCGGCTTGCTTGGAAAGACCCAGCAGATCCCGGGAGAACATAGCCTCGGCGTCAGCCGTGGGCCAGCAACGACCTCGACGGCAGTATGGTGAGAATGGGGGACAGGTACCCTGCCGGCAGGGGGTAGAGAGTCCTCGGAGTCTCAGCTACGGTTGCTGGCCCTAGACCATAGCCTTGACCCGGACAGACCCAGCATATCCCGGGAGCAGGATATAACCGTAGGAGAACATAGCGCGCAAGTTTCTGACCAGACTTTGGCAAAGCCACGGTCCAGTCATAGGCAGAGCCCTGCGACGAGCTCGACAGAGCCCTGCAACGAGCTTGACCCCGGTCAGGCCTAACACAACGCCGTAGCGGTAGGCCCCAATGCCACAGTCTACGACCTGAAGCCCAGACAGAGCTTCGCCATAGCCAAGCGACCAGTGTAGAGACCATAAAAGTCCAAGGTATGAAAGAAGTCGACACTCACGTCATCTTTGCTTATTTTTGACTTGGTGCGCTTTGGAGGCGGGGGTGCGACCTCTTCTTCGTCTGCCTCATCGTCATCGTCACCCTCGGCATCGACATTCTTGGCGCTTGCGCCCGAAAAATCGGCTGGCCCGCGGCTGTCTCGCTCTCCGTCGTACTAGGGGGGGGGGGTGTCAGGAGCGCGAAAAAAAGCCAAAAATAAAAGCCTCACCTGTACATGGCGACCTACTATATCCCGTATGTCCGTCGAACAATATTGGTATAGCTTATGGTGATGGCCAGGACGCTCCTCTGGATAAATATAACACCAAGGTGAGACCGCTGGCAGCGACGAGGGATTGATGGCACCGACCAAAGATGATGACTGCGACGTCGACAGAGCAGAGGACTCCGAGCTCGTAGGCCTTCTTGAACAAACCATTTTTGCGCTGGAGAGAGTAGGTCAGGACGGATGCCAAGCCAAAAAGTAGACAAAAATAGCGGAAAGGTGATTGAACAGAGGTGATTTGAACACGCGCGTATCTCTTCTCTTCACCACCACCATGGCCGCCCCAGAGGACGAGTAGAAGAAGATTACACTCCGCCACCCTGAATCCATAGCCCTTGGAAGTCCACTTTCCTTGAGGAAGGTCACAGAGCGATTACGCTCGTGCTAAAAACAGGTGTAAGCGAGTGGTTCGAGCGCGGTATAATTGGGGGCGCCGCAGCAAAGGGTCGGTGACCCGCTTTGGACGTAAGGAGCGGCTTCTACTGACTGTAATTGGCTGTATCTCGATTTTTCTGCGGCCCATCGTCGATTTTTTGCGGTTTTAAGCGAGCTGGCGAGCAGACAAGGGCGGGGGGAGGCAGGGGAAGGCCCTGGAGAGCAGACAAGGGCGGGGGGAAAGCAGCGGAAGGCCGGCGGGGGG
Organism: Mycena olivaceomarginata; assembly: GCA_029378375.1. Classification (NCBI taxonomy): domain Eukaryota; kingdom Fungi; phylum Basidiomycota; class Agaricomycetes; order Agaricales; family Mycenaceae; genus Mycena; species Mycena olivaceomarginata. The sequence continues at coordinate 57,454 of JARKIC010001263.1, forward strand.
ACTTTAGGGTTTTGCTTGCTGGAGTCGGCAACGAGCCGGTGATCAGTCGTGCCTGTCTCCATTGGCTCCTTTTCTTTCCGCCGCCCGTCCGCAGCACATCTGATCATCTCACAGATCTCTCTATTCCCCGCGGTGGCGTACTTCTTCACAAGTTCTTCCATGATCCATGTCTCATCTGTCAGCTCTTAGCTCAGCTGCTTGTCGCCGTGCCCAGCCGTGTACACACCGTCTTGTCTCCTATAATTCAGATTCCGACCTGCCGGGTCTGCTGCCGGCCGCATTTAAATCTCCGCGGCGCGATTCTCGGAGATGAAGAGCTTCCCAGCTCAGACAGAGGACTCTTCCATTTGTTCTTGATGAGATTCAAATCCTGGGCTTGTGCTAGGTAGTCGCTTTTGGACTGTTTCAAGACGAGTCAGGATGATGACAATTCACTGGCAGTTCACCCACTTGGTCCTTCTCTGTCCCTGGCTCTAGTCTGCCTGTCCACGATCACGAACGGGAGCCCCATGATCATTATTTTCTGGGGTACATAGTTTGTGTCGTAACTGGTCTCGGGACACTCGGCTCCCACACCTCCCCGTCTTCCTTCCTTCATTTGGCCAAATAACGCACCCTGTCAGGACTTGTCCGTCAATGACTTTAGCTAAATCTCGGAGATTCTGTATCCCTAGCTCCGGTGGAACTCTGTGTTCCGTTGGTTCAAATTGCCGGACGCAGACTACAGCGCAAACAACCACCTACAATTTTGCTGGCAATCCCTTAAACTGGTCGACGCCGTCTCGGATCCCCGGTGATTGTTGCTGTCTCAAGCAATTAAAAACCTGCTGATTGTATCTCTCCATCTCCCGTATTACTGCATCGCGGCGGTGATCAATCTGCACCGTCAACCGGGTGACACTCTGTAAGTGCTATCGTCGTCGACGTATCAATGCGCGCGCACAAGACGCCCATAAATCTAATGATCACATTGAACATCGCGGAACAACCGCGCGGTATAACAATCTCAATGACATCAAGCTATGCAAAAATAAACTCCAAAAAAACAAACCGACGCGATGGCAGGATCAATCAAACTTCAATGAATGGAGCTCAGGGACTTAAGTTGCTGATTTCTTTCTCCCACCGTCGGCTACGCTAATTTTTAATAACGGGTAAGGATTACAAGTCATCTTTCTTCTTCTTTTGCGTCCAAAATTCGACAGTGCCGATCGAGACCGGAAACCTCCAGTGTGCATCGATCCGGCGTGCAGCCTGGCTCCGGCCTCGCTAAATAAGTCGCAGCTCTGTCCGCAGCAGACCGATGAATCGCGGGTACATCCTTATGCATTATGAACGGAGTTTTATGGCCGACCCGGCACGCATACATGTACAACTTGGCCTACGCGGCTCGGGCGTCCTGGGGAAAGCAGAGCTGACCAAATCGCTTTCAACGAATGACGCATCGACGGGGAGGAGGGAGATTACATGTCTAGGGTCATCAATCAACAGCAATGCCCCAGCTGCAGGCAACCGCCGATCTGTCCCCAAAGACTCTTGTTTTGCGTCTCTATCAATCGCACACTATCTGCTCCGGAGTTCTAATAAATTGTGTACAAGGACTTGATCATTCTTCTGTCGCTTCCCTCCTTCCTCGACATACTTCTTCCTTCGACCCTAACATCCAACTATATGACCAGAGTCCAGGGTCACTGTATACGCACCTCACCCCACCAGCCCAATCTCGCCATCGGGGGACGAGGGACACGTCCCATTGGACAAAGGCCAGCCAACAGTTCGCCGAACATACAAAGCGCTCACACATTTCGGCGATAACGCGTGGAGAATGTAACAGGCACCTATCATCGGAAGTTGTCGAGCGTCAGCCCGAGGTAACATGGATACTGCTGCCGTTTATAATCGATCTTCGTTCATAGTACGCGTCTCAATTCAACCTCGACAGATCTCCCACTTCCCGGGCAAGCTTATGTGCGGTATATGCCGGCAGTGCCATGGGTATACGTTCTCGCAGGGCCTTTGTGAGGAACAAAGTGCAGCTTCTCTCGGAACAAGACGTCGACGGATGCGATCTTCGTTCATAGTACGTGTCTCAATTCAACCTCGACAGATCTCCCACTCCCCAGGCAAGCTTATGTGCGGTATATGCCGACAGTGCCATGCGTGTACTTTCTCGCAGGGCCTTTGTGAGGAACAAAGTGCAGCTTCTCTCGGAACAAGGCGTGGACGAATGAAACCGCTTTTATGATCGGTCAGGTGGAAATACGGCATACAGTTTTGTTCGAGTAGAAACGATCATTGGAATCAACGCATAAAAGTCGGCGCGCTGTGTGGCCTTCACAATCTGGGTAGTATGAAGTGTACTCCGGTGCCGGACACCTGCCCTTAGTGTGGGAAATCCTATGGCCAGCTTCCCAGACGCGGACAATTGGGGTAGCTCCACGATCAACCCACAGTGAAGTTTGGGCGTGAAAACGGTGTCCCCAGGTTCCACTTACAGTAACGGACGAGGCTAAGAACCCTCATTGAGACGTGAGATGCCGATACTCGGGTCTAGGACTCTGCGGCCTACCGTGCTGGCAAATACGGAGTACCGTTTCCTCCGGTGTGAGCAGCTGCCTGTCCGAGGAAGACGTGTTCGTCAGGGCTGAGCCTGAGCATCTCCCGGTAGCGTTAAGTGATCACGGCATCAATGTCATGGTCATCTGGAACATTGCTCCGCAGATGAAACAGGGTAGGAGCGTGGGTCGTTCCGAACACTGTTATCTTGCAAAGCTCGACCAACATTGAAAGATTGCAGGGTCATGGAGACGTACCTGTCCGGACTCACTGGTGTTCCGAGTAGCTGTTACTCACTGGCGAGAATTGAGGCCGGAAGAAGCCAGAATTGGAAGCGTCCCAAGGAATATCAATGCAATCAAAATGCGTGGAGAGCAGAGTGAATGTTGGTCAAACGCTGGCCAACCAGGTCACAGTGGATACAGGATGCACAGTTTTCTCGTCGGAATATGGTGGACGCAAGCGCAGGACCGGCGCGTTACATACTCTCATAAGGCCCCATGATCTAGTCCGTCAAAAAGCCCCTCCCACGCGGGGTTGAAGGGCGCTGAATGTGGCGGCGGCGTCGCACGATGCGGTAGGGCGGTGTAATTTGTGTAGACGGACTGGGGGAAAATCGGAGGCATAGATTATGACGTTGCGAGCTCGAGGCTGAAGATCAAAATTCAGTCTAAGTGGGCCTGGAGCGTGAAATATTTGGCCAAGGGAGGAGTAGAGACTCACGCATCCAATACGGCACAAGGCCAGCTGGATCGTCACAGATCGAATCGTCCGTGGCACACCAACTTCAGTGGCAGTTCAACTTCTTACTACAATGCCAGGTCCGACTCAACCAGCTGGAGGACCATTCCCGGCAGTAATTGTTTATTCAGGTCTTTGAGAGGAAGAGATTTTATCGATTTTTACATGCAAATTCCACCGAGATTGTGAAGCTTGTAGTGGTTGAAGAGACGATCAACTATTGCATCACACGATCAATTATCGCATCAAATTTAAACACGACCGCCTATCATCGGACTTTGTCGGATCTAACTAAGAATTTCTGAATCTGACTCGGTTCTCTCATTCTAACAGTCATGTCCATCCTTGGACTCGCAGCATCTGTGTCGACGGTAGGCCCATCGCACTTCGATATCATCAAAGTCATACGCCCCAACATACTCGCGCTCCATCCATATCGATGTGCTCGAGATGACTACCAGGATGGTATCCTGTTGGACGCAAACGAAAACGCGTTGGGACACTCGATAACGCGTTCTGGAAGCGTAGACGATCCTTTATTTGATCTGGATCTCCACCGCTACCCTGACCCGGCCCAAAATACGATCAAGAACGTATCGCGTCTCTTCGTTCCCTCCCAAGCGTCGACCACATCTTCCTTGGTGTAGGTTCGGACGAAATCATCGACCTCCTGATGCGTGTCTGTGTTGCTCCAGGAAGGGAGAAAATATTGATTACACCTCCGACGTACGGAATGTACGGCGTATGTGCCCAAATCAACGACGTTGCCACAGTCAAATGTCCCTTGGAGTCGACTGGTGCTGCCGGAGAGGGTGGAGAAAGCGGACGCTTCAGCGTTAACGTATCGGAGGTTCTATCTCTCATGCACGCATTGAAAGGCTGGCTAAACCAACCTATAGGTCAAAAAAGCTGTTGACGCTGATCCAACAATCAAACTCATATTTCTCTGCTCTCCGGGGAATCCGACAGGGACGTTGATACCTTTGAGCACCGTCCGTGCCGTCCTAGACTACCCAAATTTTAAGGGTATTGTCGTGGTAGATGAAGCCTACATCGATTTTGCCTCCGACGACGCCAGTGCCGTCTCCCTTGTCCAAGAGTATGGTAACCTCGTCGTGATGCAGACTCTGAGCAAGAGTTTTGGGCTTGCCGGGCTCAGGTAAATATTTCCCTGCACCTCTAAACCTGGTCTGATGAACTATCTGTCAAGATTGGGCGTAGCGCTGGCGCAACCACCGCTCATCCAGGTCCTCACAAATACAAAAGCACCGTACAACATATCCACTCCCACTGCGCACATCGCTTTATCAGCGCTTGCCCCTGCGTCTGTGTCTACAATGCGCGGCAAAGTTGCGACCCTTACTGCTTCGCGCAAGACCCTCCTGGCGGATATCACAGCACTTGCTTCACTGGGTGTGGGCAATGTCATCGGCGGCAACGACGCCAATTTCATCGTGGTGCCCATCCTCGGGGCGGACGGCAAGCCAGACAACAACCGCGCTCAGAAGCTATACCGGTCCTTGGCAGAGGAGAACGGAGTTGTGGTGCGGTATCGCGGTAGTGAGCCTGGGTGTGAGGGGTGTTTGAGGATCACGGTTGGTACAGAGGAGGAGAACAAGACGGCGATAACCAAAATACGGGAGGTCCTGTCTGCAATCTAGAGAAGTCGAACTTCATCAAATACAATAAATACTACAGTAAGGACAGGGTGTGAGTTCACAAATAATTACGGTCAGCAGTCCAGACGAGTTGTGTTGAATTTACGGTTCTAAAAAGTGGGTTAGGTAACCAACTAATTTTCGGGACGAACTAATGCATACCAGATTTGCCGAAGTTGAAGCATCCGCATATGCCTTCGTCATCGTCGTTCGAATCCGTTTTTAAATCCTCTGCGCGTGCAAATGCCTCCTTGCCTTCGTCGATGAGTCCGAAGCGCAAGGTGCGGCATTGCTCCATGACCTTGTGGGGAATGTGGTGTCGCTTCGCATCCTGCAATGCGTCGTCGAAGATTACCGTCCGTGTAGCGGCAACGATGTGGCTGAAGTTGAAGGAGCGGTTACTCGTGTTGTGTTGCCAGAGGGCATGGGTTCCCATGAGAATTGTGATAAAGGTAACGGCTAGGCCAATCGATCGGCTCATAACCTTGAGCAGTGCCCATCGCCTATAAGCATGAGACTCACAGCATACGGGCCCAGAAGCCATCGGGAGTTGTACCTATAGATGCCCACGACACCATTGGTGGTGTCGACCGTTAGACTTCCCGCGGGCAGGATAGCGGAATAGGGTACAACTGGAAGGAGCTCTCGGTCAACGAAGAAAATGTTGACTGGCTCCGAACACTTACCTATGCTCAGAGCGGACAGTAAAACAGTCGGGAAGCAGTTGAAAATAACAGTGAATGAAAGGAAACTGCAAAGATTTTATCAGTCATGCCTCTGCGACATTGGTTCGAAGTTCGCACCCAGTCGGCTTTCTGTGTTGCAGAGATATCACGCAGTCGATCTCTGAGTACAAAGGTTTAGACTCTGGCGACGAAATCCAAGCTCCGACTAACGTCTGACTGTCAGATCCGTCGTGCGGAGCGACTTCCAGGCGTGTTGCATCAGACCCCAAGCCATGGAGCGCACGATGCACGATTTCCACAGAAAAGCGAAGAGTCCGAGGACCCAGTGCTGTTCTTTCTGGGAGAGGCTGATGCGGCGGTTGAGATACGGGACGTCGACGGACGCTATTGCAACAGCGTCACTCGTGCGTATTAATTAGCCTGGAGCTGAATATAAATGACATGTAGAAAAATCACATCGCTTTCCCGTCGAGCTCGGCGTTCATCCAATGGTGGAGCACCGCGAAGACGATAGCAAGAATCCAGTAAGCAAATGGTTCTGACCCGGTCCAGACACGAGAATGGCGAGCATGCTCGTGGTCGCGGTCGTAATCGTCTGTTTTTCCCATGTTGCGTTGGAGGTTGGTAAAAAGAATGGAAAGGATCGAAAACTAGAGAGAGAAGAAAACTGGGGGACTGAGGAAAAAAGAGTGCGCATTCATTTAAATACCGCAAGAAAGGTACTGGTGAACCCTAGATATTAGATGATCCTGGGTTCTGGCGCTCCAGTTAGTGATTAGCGCCTAGGCCCCAGGGCCATTATTGGCGCTTCAGAACCGAAAATCGAATTGTGGAGCAAAAGAAAACCCTCACCGAGACTATGAACTTACCCTAGAGTAGAGGGGAGAGCATGCGCAAGACCCGAACCAGAGAATATTCAAGAAAATAAGTGTCGGTAGCAATTTGCTAAACATCGAGCGCTAAATCAATCAAGAAATGATCTAGCAAAACTCGCAATGAAACGAATGTCAGAGGTTACGTTGGGTTGTGAAGACCAAGAACATCGCCACGAGGCCAGGCTTGCGCGAGAACGCACCTACCGTCACCGAGGCGCCTTTGTTCCTGTCGTTATGGTCATACAAGGATAAAAGTCACCCGCGACTCTGCAATGAGTTCCAAGTAATGAGTCCTGTATCATTCACGCGTGGGTAGCTCTGTAGTGGGTTTGGAGTAGACGCCCCGTCCAACGGCAAGTTCTGGAATCTGGCCCTGGCAGAAGTTGATTCACGTCACAAGTTAAGGCAGTGGCGACCTCGATAATCTCTCCGTCACGGTGTAAAAGGCAGGAAGATGCGAACACAACATTATACAATTGCTGAGGAGGTGGAAGTTGGGAAGAAGGGACGCCATCAGTTTCATGTGACACGCGAAAATAATTAATTCAGGCTTTTCCAAAAATGCGTCAGGTCCTCCCCGCTCTCCCACGTACGGACTTTCTCTTGGACTTTTTGCGCCCGCTTGACACCTTCCAAATGTGATTTGAGCTTCCGGTCCAAGCGACTCTTACCTTCCCAATTAAGCAAGTCAGCTTCGTTTTCAATCTTCTAATCAGATTCGGGGGGAGGGCCTTCGTTGGGAAACCCATCACGGCTAGATGCACGACCAATTCGACCTTCAGCTGAATCAGTACGCCTCTCTTAAAGCCATCCCGGTTTCGGCAGTAGCAAGTCCGGAGACGGTCAAGGATCATCACAATAGCGTGGCATTCATTAAGTTACCGAAAACGACGTTATTGTTGTATACATTTGAAATTCCAGTACGTGCGTGTAGTGCGTCTACCAAATCCAAGAAAATCTAAGTACGAAACGAGGAGCGAGGAACCAGGAGTGAGGGCGGGCGTCGCGGGTCATCGGGTAATTCCGAGAGTGCGAGGATCATCCACGCCAGCACGATGAGCGAGTATCACTATAACGGACTGAGCGGGCGTCACCGAGGGACGGCTTTGCCAGGCGTGACGATCCACGCGAGCGCAATCAGGAGCCGCACACCTGCGCCGACGCCGAGCGCACCTGCGGCGCCGACCTGAGCGAGGATAGCGCGGCTGGCGAACGCGCCGCCAAAGAGCGCGACGGCGGCGATGAGCTTGTGGTCGCGCGTGATGACCTTCTGGCGGAGGTTGAACAGCCGCGGGTCCGTGACGAGTTCGACCCAGACGGTCGTCAGCACGACTGCGCACAAACTTTCAGATATCGGAAAGACAAGCGCAAAAGCGGGACGTACTGGTCGTGGTGAACTGAGTGTTGAGGCGCTTGCCGACGATGCCCTGGACACCGAGACTCGCGCTCATGAACGCGAGGCCGACGAAGGTGAGGGCGTTCGTCCAGCTAGGGTCCCCACGCTCGGCGGCGATGCTGCCCTGCCCGCTCTTCCAGATGACCAGTGCGGCGGCCATGGTGAGCAGCACCTGCATGAGCGTGGAGAGCACGAGCCAGAGGCGTTTGTGGGGGCCCATGCGGTCGCCTACCCGGCCGAAGAACGCGCCGGCGTTGAATGAAAGCAGGGAGACGATGGCTTGCTGATCGGCGATGTGGAACTTGGTGTTATGGCCCACGCCGGACGGGTTGACTTCCCAGAGGCGCGCGATAGCGAGGGCAAGCTAAAAGGTCATGAGTAAAGGTCTGAATAAGGGAAGAGGCGCTATTAGACCGCCTGTTGGAGACGCTAATCGAGCCTTCGAAGTTAATTTGGGAATTAACTCGTCGATCCCTGCTCGCACAAGGCAGAACAACGCGTGTCGAGACGCGGTTGCAAAACACCAACGAATCGTGCAGGAAACGCTTCAGGAGCAAAGACCCTGGCCAGCACACAATCGCCCCGAGAACGCCGGTCCCCAGCGTCGACCAGCACAAGAGTGGCTCGAATAAACCCTCACCTGCGCAAAATTTCCAGTCTGGAACCCGCACCAAACGAAAATTGCTGAAAATGATATGGCATCGCTACAACCGGTCGTCAGCATCGTCGCCAGCATTGTCGAGAGGCTCCTGGACGCACATGAACCCTGTCATAAAGCAGAACGCCGCCAGAGGGCCTGTAGATTGTGCTGGATCCACGTCTGTGTTCAGATGCTGCCAAAAAGTCGGCCTTGATGGCTTCTCCATCGCCAGCTCCGCGTCGTGCCCCTCTTTGCTGTGGGGTAGCGAATGGGCGGTCTGGGATCCTCCGTCGACTGTGGTCATGGCAGACATTGAGAGCAAGACAGCGTCGAGTGGGGGAACTATGGAGTGGTGGATGTCATGAGAATGCAGATCTGTTATAGGTATCGTTTCTCCTTGGCAGCAAAAATTTTGGTTGTTCCGAGGCGGGTCTCCGATCTTGTATCGCCGCAACGGCGAAAACCGGGACCAATAATCTTACTCTTGATTGGGCTCAAGGCTGTTGAACAGCTACCTTGGCTAATTTTCTAGGCGCGTACATAGTAGATGGATACGTAGGTGGCGGTACACGTTTTTGCTAAGAACGGCTGATAACTCGCCAAGCAGTCTCGTTTTTCCTTATTTCAAGAGCGGATACTCGCGTCCCAGCGGGTGAGTGGCGATAACCCTTTTGTCCGTGAAATCGTCGACGCTGAAGTGTCCGTAGCCGGAAGAACCACTGAGATATTAATAAAACGGGATCAGCAACGACCCAACAAAAATCAAGGAGCGCCGCACCCGAGCCCTACAGCGCTCACGAGGTTTTCGCTGTGGAACGTGGGCCCGTTCACGTTGGTGTAGCCTGTGACGCAAGATGAGCTTCCAGCAGAAAAGAACTTCGAGCGGGGGCCCACCTGCGCGGATGAGCGGCGCAATGCGCTTAGCCAAATACAGATCGGACGTCCATAAAGACGCGGAGAGTGTGTAGTCCGATGCGTTAGCCAGATCCACCGCCTCCTCGGGCGTGTCTACCACCGCGAACGCAATGACTATTCGATGCTCAAAAAAGGCGTCCAGTCGGGATAACAAAAACAGCCTACCCGGCCCAAACGCCTCCCGGTCCCAGAGTCGCATTCCTGGCTTCACACCTTTCACCAGATGCGGACCCACAACCGCGCCTTGGCGGCCAAGGTCTCCGAGAAGCAGTTCCGCCCTGCCGCTTGTGCCTCGCCGATCATAGACACAACATTTTCCGCCGAGCCCTCCGTGAACAGCGGTCCGAGCTTGGCGCTCTGGATTCTTCTTGCTGGAGATCGCCCGCCGTGAGGGACGCCGACAAGGTCTTGATTTGCGCGATGAGCTCCTCAGCTGCGCCGCGCTGGACAATGACGCGCTCAGTCGACATGCATATCTGCCCCGAGTGCAGCATCGCCCCCCACACGATCGCCTTCGCAGCGTCGGGGATACTCGCGTCATTCAGAACCTAGTCATTACATACTCGATAAAACACGGAGGTTTGAGCAGATCAGGTATACGTACTACCGACGGTGCCTTTCCGCCCAGCTCGAGGACGGTGGGTTTGAGGTACTTGGCCGCTTCCGTGGGCGATTATGCGGCCTACACGGTCACTCCCAGTGAACTGCGGCGGCAAAATTGAGTATCGATCGGCGGACATAGACATAAATTAACAACACCCACGTTTATCTTGCGGACGAGAGGGTGGCCGATGATCTGGGCTGTGAGTGCCGGAGAGGTTTCCCGGGACATGGAAATGTAATTTAAGACGCCATTTGGCAGTCCCGCTTCGTGGAAGAGTTGTACCACCAGCGCCTGGGTCCGTGGGCTGTATTCGCTTGATTTCAGCACGACGGTGTTTCCCACAGATGGTAGGGACCGCAATTGCGCGGAGCGACAAGGTAAAGGGCCCATTCCATGGCGCAATTCCGAAACTAATTATACAAAGTCAGCAGAATGCAAGCAAGCGCATATGAAAGGCCACCGGGACCGGGACTAACATGACACCCATCGCCCTCGGAGCCATTTCGCCACATTCCACCGGGCACGGAGGACGACACGAACGTCTTGCCGGTCAGATCATTCGAGAACGACGCGACAGTGCGGATGAGGGGCGCGGCTCCCACCCATTGTCCCATAGCCCAGGCCAGAGTACAGTTGGTCTCTTCCATGGCGGTCTGCAGGATGAGGTCCCGCCAGCGGTCCGTGCTCACCAGATCCGCGGCCTTGAGGAACAGATTGCGCCGCTCATAGGGAGTGGTGTGCTCCCAGGTCTTGAATGCGCGCCCGGCGGCCTCGACGGCAGCGTCACAGTCCGCGCTTGATGCTGAGGCGGAGGTCCCGACAACTTTGGATGGGGGGATGACTACCTCAAAGGGTCGCGTTGTCGCTGGCGGGGACTTCCTGTCCGTCGATGAAGAGCGGTGTAAATGGAGGCATGGTTGGCGTTGTACTTGTCGCAGGAGGTGTAGAACGGAGAGAACCGATAGCAGACTAGGACTATTATCACACATGACTTTGGCGGGCAAGATCGTTAAGCCGCCCGGCCTTCGATTCCCACCATCTCTGGGAACGACTGCTCGAGGAAGACCGAAACAAAGATCAAGGATCAAGTTCAGAGACAGATTGTGTTGAGGGCTTTCATAGGCCGAATATCCGAGAAAAGACGCGCGGACTTAGTTAACGTTGAAGAAGAAGCTGAAAGGTGAAAAAGAAAGATGGCGTATGGCAGCGTAGATAAGATCAGATCCGACGATCATCTAATCTATCTCGTCATTTCATCCACGCGCACGCTCGGCTCGCAAGCGGCAAGCCATTTAATTCGCCGGTTAATATTGGTCAACGCGACTTGGCCCGATCCCGCCTCTACCCGTATTTTTTGCCTTTTTCTGGGAGCCACAGCTTTGCCCTTTCAGCGAAGGTCAGGGTCTCCACTTTCAAAACGAACCTTCATCCGATTCCGTTATGTTCCGCCGGACAACAACGCCTCGTATCTGCGCAGGCAAGCAAGGCAGCCAATGCTCTTTCTAGGCAAATATCCCGCGGCGCGAATAACACTGGATTGAGGCATTCGCTCTTACTTTCTAAATTTCCGACGTCGTTAGCTTATTTCGAGCGCAGGCCGACTCAGGTCGTTCGGCATTATGATTCAACATTTTGGTGTTCAAGCTCGAATTTCTCGATGCGAGTCGATTCTCATTATTTGCAAGCGGGCTTAATTAATTTACCGCCATCGCCATCTTTGCGTATCGGAAATTACAACTCCAGATAAAAGGGGAGAACAATCGCCTGGTATAGCCGTCCCAGTTCTGTTATTTTCTCCGTCGTTCTGGGTTCCATTCCGGCGCGGATTTCTATTGTCAAGTATGAACGTTGTCCGAGTGTCTGCGGAAGTCAATGCTAGCGATACAGCGAGGTATAATCCAGTTTTCGTTAATTCTATAGAGAGACTACGTAGACTCGTGTAACAAACATCTTTCCTCTCATCTTCTGTGACTGCGCAAAAAAATCTCTTGCTAGCCCCGTGTATTGCAAAGTTCGATAAAAACACGTATCAAATACTTAATCGAGAACAAATTCAAACCTTGCGCATCAAATTGCCTTTTTTGGAATCTGGCGTTGTTTACGTATGCTGTTCCGCAGCTTCTTGCAAGAACATAAATTTGACGGTCAAGTTACTTATATACTCTTTAACTCTGCTTCTAGGCCCTCCGGCTCCCCGCTGAAATCCGAAGGGTACTCCGCTGAGGAAGAGGTTAATGTTCTGAAACGAGGTGTGGGGTTGAAACGCAACTGTGACTGATCGTAAAGAAGAAAGCGTTATTGCTGCCCCAAGTTGTGTAGCAACGATGCAACGCACCCCGAGAGCTCTTTTAGTCACACTTCTTGACCTGAAGAAATATGTTAACGCCGGGAAAAAAAAGAGGAAAACCGACGAAGCGGGTGGTACGCACCTCGATGACCGCGTTGGCGGTCCCCACCTGATGGTGAGAAAAATAGCGTGAGTGGTGAAGCGAGATCTAGGATTCAATGTAACGCACCGGGACAGCTCTTTCAGCCTCCTGCTGCCCGTTCGTGCGCGCGTATTCCGACTGAGGAAGAGTTAGAACTGAACCGACGCGTGCAGGCAACAATGTAACGTACCCCGTTTTGCGACTGATAAGACCCTCGAGATGAGCACGGCAATTAGACAAATTGACGTTAACACGAACCGTCAGTGCGGGACACTACGTCGGGAATCCCAAGCCCGGAGACAGCCGTGATAGCGGCAAGGAGAGTGGAGAAGACGATGGTAAACTTCATATTGTGTGACGACAAGACTGCACTAGAAGAAGATCGTAAGCACGCCTTTTAAGTGGTCGGCGGGTTGGCCTCGCATGTGTTTTTGTGGCCTGCGTTTCAACCAAGGCGCCCTAAGATTTTCTGCCATCACTCCTCAAATTTAACCGAGGAGTTTGCCGAGCAGGGTCAAGGTCATTACTGCATTTGGGGTAGCAGTAACTCGTGCTACGCTACGGATGGAGGGCCTCGGGAACATTGAACAACCCAGGATACTCGTCACCAACCTCTGGTTGGTTCCTCGTGTCATGCATGAGGCCTGAGGGCCGGTACTCGGATTTATCTTAATCAAGTTCACGTTTTCTGTGATCCCATTTCATCATGATATATGTACTTCTTTGGAATTGCTGAACCGCCGACAAAAATTTTCTGGTCCCCTCGACGAGCAAGAAATTTTAAATTTACGATTAATTGAGTTAGCCGGAACAACCTGTTGAAGTAGACTCGAGGCTCGACGCGCCATGTAGTCGGCACGCCGAATGCGCATGCGCATACGCGCGTTCGGCATGCGTAGACCTACCCCTTGTAATCATTTACTAAGTTTCCTACTTGCCTTACTCATACGGCGTATTCCAAATCCAGTAATGCTTGTTGGACGTTGCCATCAATGCCATGTGCACATCGACGATCAAACAACGCTAAAAGCCTGATGGCAGTGATGGCATTTGCGAAAGCATAAAACCGTCAGATCTCAGATCTGTCAGAGACAAGGCCTTCGAAATCAACCTTCACCTCTTCATCATGTACCAGCAGCTATCAGTGGAAGACGGCGACGGACCTGGACCTAATTACGAAACTTTACTACCGCCCCCGCCCCGACGAGCTCGCGTACCATCCTAGCGCTCCTTCTCGTTATAATCTTGGAGACGACGCTTTGCTTACCGGAGCCTTGCATCGTGAACGAGTCGTTCCTCCCAAGCTGTACAGTACGCCGCGGTTCACAGTCTTATCATTTGCCTAATACTCGTCGGAAGCTCCCGTTCACGGGGTGCTGGAGATGTCATTCAAGTCTTCCCGCACGACGATACGTTCCTCCAGGAACCGTCTCCCGCTCTTGATGAGGCATGGGACAATCTCCAGCAATGTTCGTTGGATTGGCACTCTTATTCAAAATTTTAACGGTTTCAACCGCAGACTCGAAGTTGCGATTGCCTCGCAGCGAAGCTATGCTGTTTCCGAACAAGACTTCGGGCATCGCGGGCGACCCAGGCTACTACATGGCTGAGTTGGAAATTACCATCAATTACATTGTTTAGTTGAGTGGAATGCGTCTCCTGGGGGTTGGTATTTATGGGGCTAACAGAATCAAATCCGCCAGGCGCTCCACCCAACGTATTACCCCCCAACTGGGGTATGCACACAATCGGTTCACGGGAGTCTCACGTTGACCACTGCGTCGAGCGCATTCGACAGGGCCTGATGTGCAACGTAGACACGAGCGTCCTCGTGTGAGTCTCTATTCGAATGCATGCCATACAGCATTTCTGATTTTCGCAATTCATCTCTGAAGGTGGGAGTGGAACCCGACCTTCAACGAGACCCGGGTGAGGCTCCGTGTCCCACATCAATGTAAAGATTTTACCAAGATTCATGAATGGACCCGGGACAAATTGATGACCTCGTTTGACCGGTACACTCATGTTCCGGATGACCTGCCCACGCCCCTCTCATATATTGATTGATTGGATATCTTAACGTGTAGAGTCTAGTCTCTCGTAGACAACGCTCGAAACTCGTACCTCGTTTGTTGCACCTTGGTCTTAGACACATGTTTCAACATGTTGAGGTTGGCATGTACTCAGCGTGTAATAAGTTCTGAATGAAGCGAACGGCCCCAGTAAGGGTTCAAAAGCGTAACAGGCGAAGGGTACAAGGACACCGAGATTTTTAATTACCGACTAACGAGACTACGGGAGAAGTTCGTCTCAGAAAAGGGAAGTCCGAACCATTAAACCCAACACAATAGTTCGGTAATACGGAGTGAGGCACCATCACCACAATAAGAGCGTAGAGACCACGCCGAATCCAAATGAGATCCAGGAGAGAGCCGCCATTTGTTTCAACGCGCCACCTGTTCCGGTTGAACTCGTACTGGGGCTAGAGCCACTGGCGGTTCCAGATGGGCTCGCAGCAGTTCCAGATCCACCCGCCGACGACGCCGAGGTGCTATTCCCGTCCGGTGTCGTTACACTACAACGAAATAAGCGTCATTGTTGAAACCAGCTTTGACACAAACACCTACACAAAGTTATCAAGCCAGAAGAAAAATGTACCGTCGTTGTCGATGGTGAGGTTGCGCGCAGGAGATAGACCTTTGATGGATACACTGATGTTGTGCTCGATGGTAGGGTCCAGATTGGACTGCGAAAAGAAGGTGTAGCATAATAATGCTCCGCCAGGGCGCACCCCATCGATGTCGGTTACTTTCCATCCAGCGTGACGGTATAAATATTGCTGATATCGTCGAGCAACACATTCATGTAGATGGCGGATCCTACCAAACTCAATCTCAGTAGTCGCGCGGGGGATTGATCAACGGCGGTTGAACAAACCTTTAAATTGCATTGACAGGGTACTTGTTTGCTTTTGGAGAATATGGGCTCCAGAAGAACAGTTCTGACTGTCCTTCTGGGGCCCATTGAGGAAACAGCCAGGCTGGCCGCCGACAAAATTTCCTCCTGCGTCGAAGGCGCATGGCAACGAATGCCCGCCGTCACTGTACTGAATGGACGCATCGGTGTCGTCGATGGTAACATTCTGATCAGCAACGACCGCGAAAACAAATGAGAGGATGAATAAGGGGACTGAACGCATTGTGCAGCGAGCGAGAGCGTGTATGGCGCGTAACACAAAAAAGTAAGGGACAAGAACGCGGATCAAGCGTGATCGTGATGAAACTGTTGCCAGTGGCAGTTTTGATGTCCGACCTCATTTGCCGCCATGCCAATCGCAACTCTACCACCTGAACTCTTTGACATAATTATAGGAAAAGCCCAGGACGACATCCAGGTCATCTCCTCTTGTGGGCTTGTGTGCAGATCATGGCTGGCCGCCAGTCGCCACTGTATTTTCGCGGGGAGACCAGTTCTCTTCGGAGCGGGAATGTGCAACCATTTGTTGAACTCTTGACCCACTCCTCATCCACCATCCGGCCATACATCCGGTCCTTGGAGCTTTTGAGCTCCAGCCCCCCCGGGGATCTGATTCCTATGATTCGGACTGGCTTGACCTCTTCATCGCCACTCTTACGAGTTTGCCGTCTGTCAGCGAGATCCTAATCCAAAACATTGTGTGGGGGCGCATGAACCCTTCCACCAGATCCGCACTCTTGGCCGGATTTCAGGCCCTTACTCATCTCGAAATCCGCGCCGCTCAATTCGACTCTGTAAACCACCTTGTGCAGCTTGTTTCCTCCAAGCCTGTCCTCCAGATTTTGAGTGTCGATGATCTGGGATGGCAGGATCCTTCATTCGATGACGCGCAGTGGGTTTCTGGCGCGTTGCATAGTGTCTGCCTTAGCAACTGCTATAAGCGGGATATCTTCGACTGGCTTGCATCGCACGATCCACTGCCGCCTATCAAGCACATCCAGCTGGGTTCGGTCTATCCCGAAGACACGCAATTCCATTGGGTCGGTTTCTGCGGCGTCTGGGGGCACATCTCTTGACCCTTCAGCTGGAATTTTCGTCTTTGGACGCCGGGGGTGATGCAGGTATCTATTCGAGTACTTACCTCTCAATAACCGATTCGAAACATGCATTTCCAGAGGACTTTTGCGCGCGCGTCGATCTGACCCATAATTCGGCACTCCACACGATCATCTTGGACAAATTCATCAACTATTCCGTCTACCAGTTCAGCAGCGCAGTTGAATGGATTCCGGAGCTTTTATCACGGATCCCAAACCTGATGGAGGTGTCGCTCGGGTGGCCATTCGTGACCTGGGGGAGCTGCATCCGCAGGAAGACCCATTGATTGGGACACCCTCGACAGTCTGTTCTGCGATCCGCGGTTCTCCCATCTCCGGACATTGCGGTTCTGGGTTTCCGGCACCGTTGCGCTTGACGCCGTCAGCGCGGCCATCGCGCGCCTGTCTGCCGCGTAGCAGTGAACGGCGACTACTTCGTTTTCACCGCGGGGTACCCGGTATGGTTGAATAAAATATATAGTCACACGACGTATTACTGGCCCGTTGATCCCTTCTGTGCGCCGGCGTTGGGGGCCATACACTTCGCCACCAGTGGGGTATCCGTCCAAGTCGTACCGTTCTGTGCGGGCAGCTCCGACAGCACGTATCCGTGCAAGAAGTTTCCTGCGGCCTACAAACAAATGATGAGTACCCCTCCGCTGTGGAACTCGAATCGAGACAATACTAAACCCAACCAACATACCCGAGGAACACTGGAAGGCAGGTCAGTGGCCGATGTTGTGCAGCGACCGAAAGACATACCGTCGCTGTTTTGCGCCTGGAACGCTATTTGCTGGCACATGAGGGTCAGGCACGACGCTGTGTTGTACCCTGCAACCGGTGTTAAGTTCAAACCGTGCCACCAGGTTCAAAAGGAACAGAGGGCGAGTACTTACCTCCACCGGTTTCGGTGTTGAATGCCTGTCGGCCATTGCAGCGTAACCACTGGCCAACGGCGCCCCGCTTCGGCGATATTGTTGGTGGTGCATTCACTGCATGGCGTTGATATGAGTACGTTTTCATCCGGTCGAAACAGTGGGATATCATACGGGTTAGTCCCTGAGTTGTCGAAGTCGAGGTACTTATGAACATCGAAGATGAGGTTCGTGGTGCTTCCGTCAAGGTTAACGACTTTCTTGAGCGCTGGAAGAGAAAGAAGCGTGAGTTTTGACATTATGCGTTTCTTAAATTGTTGAAGGAGTACCATCCGCAGATCCGTTTGAAACAAATGTCGCTGCCGACGTCCAGTTGTTCCCCGGTAACAGAATAATCTGCGTCGTCGCTCTGTGACAGCTTGTAAGACATACTGATAAATAATCATTCAATGGACACTTGCCCAGCTTTGCGGATTGCAGTAACGGCAGCCTGGACCGAAGCAGCCCAGAGGTTGATATCCTGTTCATATTGATCTATGCAGAATTTATATCTTGCATGAAGCAACGGACCGGAACATCGTGCCGGTTCGTTCATTCTGCATACCAGTTTCAGCGCACAATACCAAGATAGATTAGGAAACTCACATTCCGAATATAATCTTAGGGTTGTCCTTGTAGATCGCTGCGATCTCGCCCCAAGTTTGGGCAAATTGGCGCGTTCGTGGGTCCGCCCTGCCCGATAATCTGGAACAACGATGAATACTGCGAAAATATATTCCTGCGCCATACTTGAACTTACGCCGCGTTCCCAACGAGCATAGTTGTGCATGTCGATGATGCAGAATGCGCCGGTAGCCAAACACGCCTGTCGAGAACCCACAAATCAACTTCCGGCATCCCCACAGCGAAGAGGAATGCGAACCTGAACAAGAGCATCGTATTTCGCCATGTTTTCCGCGTTGATTGGGTCGCCGAGGACGTAGTTCGTAAAGAACTGCCAGGCGACGGGTAGGCGGAACGTATTGTACCCGTCGTCATTCACGAAATGCGTCATCTGGCCAGCGCCGTCCGCACCTACGACCGATATGGGTGAACAGTGAAATTGGGAGACAAAGGACAAACCGAAATACTGGAGCAAAGGCGGATAGGCTGCGCCAGGAGAGCAGCTTCCATCGGAGTTGCAACCAAAGTCGAACCCTTGTAGCTTCAATTAGCAATGATTGAATGAAAGGTGGTACGTTTCACCTGCAATGTTGACGCCACTGAATAAATGGACGGGTTTAAATACAATTTACAGGTAAATTGAAGAAGAGAAACGGACGTGAATTTCAGAGTTCCAGAACCCTTCGCGGGCGAATTGGAAGCACAGGAGGTGCCTGTGGAACCGGCGGCAGAGGAGGATGTCGAAGCTACGGATGAAATCGGGGTAGTCGGTGTGGAGGTTGGGCTCGTGGTCGACCGGACTGTCGTCGTACTAGTCTTGGATGTAGCGGTTGTCGATGCCCCAGTCGTAGGAATACACTGAGAGTAGACTGCGCAGTTGCCACTTTTAAGCCGGTAGATCGTAAATGGTGCGGGCAGCTTACAGTCATTCACAAAGCTGCAAGTGGCGCCTTGCACGCATGTAGTTGCTCCCGTCCAACCCTTGATTTGACCATGAGACAGGGCTGCACAATGCTAAGAACTGATGCACGAACCTGGCCACCACCTTCCAGGAATGTCATCTAGTAAGCTCGCGGACAGATATGGAGGAGCTTACATTGAGAAAATACGGCGCCTTGACCACGAGTATAAGAGGCGAAAAGCGAGATTCCAAGCAGAGGATACACTGCCTTGAGCATGTTGACGTATTTACTCACGGAGCTTGAAGTTGAGGGTTATTGCTTAAATACTCCGCGCGGTTGAAACGACGATGAGATCATGGAGAGCCGAAATGTCCCCGGCCTAGCAGAGAGAATACTCAGTCACCGGTGCAATACCTTGTGGGAGTATCTCCTCCGAGCCCTGATAATGCGCGCAGATGGTGTCGCACGTGAAGTACAGGCGGTCACAAACGGATTATATTCGCGTCAACGTCGGTTGAGGCGGTGGGACAACATGAATTGAACGCGGATATTAGTTGAGCTGCCAGAGGCCGAGCTAGGTCAATTTCTGACCAGTAGACATTGTCAAAGTCTAAAAAGCATAACAGGCACTGCCGGCTATCGGGGTTCCGAATCAGGCCGATTCTGGCCGCCGCGAACACCGCTGTTGAGTACTTAAGTACTCGACCGCCACTCACCTGTAGGCTGTTGCTCAAAGCTGTATCGCTGCGCATGCGTCGACTCGGACGTGAAGCTTTGAAGAGAGTTCGCCTGTCATGCATGTCATGGCTAATAGCTGACCATCAGAGCGGTGCGGCCCGCAGCGCAAGGCGTCTATTTCAGCGCCTCTATTTCAGTGTTCGTGTCACCCAGCGCTTTCCTTCTCTCCATGTCTGCTTTCGCAGGAACTTTACGATATAGTCATATCTCTATGCGACCGACGCTCTCTTGCTTCCTGCAGCCTCGTTTGCAGAAACTGGGTTCCATGCAGCAGAATGGGCTACTTCAGCAATCTCCGCCCCCTGACCATTTCGCCGTCGTCTCTCCAGGAAGTTCTTCTACTGGTGGACGGTCCCGTTTCCACAATCTCTCCCTACATCAAGTCTTTGATTCTGAAAGACTGGGAGCTGGGTTCGAGTTCCCAGTCCGTTTTACGCAGCCCTGCCTCGCATTACAGGACGCATGACCGCTGTTGAATCCCTGGCTTTCTATGCGGTTGACTGGGAGGAGATGGCCGATGGGGCCCTCAATTCCTGGTGTTTTACTTCAAAAACACTTTGAAGAGCCCTTGAATTGCGAGACTCTCCCTATCGGACGTTTGACGGCCTTGTCGACCTTACTTGTTCTTTTCCTTTCTTGGAAAAGCTCTCGCTTCACCGACTCGTCGCCTTCAATCGTTCCGAGCACGGGACACTTGGACCGCGGCGTTCGCCTCCGCCCTCCGCCCCCCAACTACGCAGCATCTATGCCTTTGGCTCTATCAAACGGGAGTTGGTTCGATGGATCTTGAAAACCAATCTCGATATCGAGGAGGTTACATTTGGGCCGATCCTCCCTCGAGAGGCTCGTGTCGTCGGGAAATTCCTCGGGGCCCTCAAGAATAATCTAAAACATCTTACGCTCAGCGGAGAATCCGTACCCAGTGAGTTCTTTCTGGCTTTATGAAATAGTACTAATACAGCTCTAGACATGCATCGTGAAATTAGTCTCAAGCACAACCGGCAATTGACCTCAATCCATTTCGCCAACCTCATGCTGCATCACCGCGGTATCAACGGCGGACGAGCCAGCACAACATGGTTCATTCATCTGCTCCACGCGATCCAATCTTCCAGCCTTCAGAGCCTCAGGTTCAGTGCGTGCGTGCACTCGCAGAGCGTCGAAACACTGGAGGTGATAGACTGGCTCGCTTTGAGCACATGTCTGGACAAGCCACAGTTTGTGTGCTTGGCCTCGGTGACGTCTCGTTTTTCCATGTCGCACCACAAGGATGTAGAGGGAGGGAACTGGTGGAATGGGTACACGGAGATGGCAGAAAACTTTGTGCGAGAGCGGCTGCCGCAGTTTCGCGGCACGGGAATACTGGGGTGTTGATTTCGAGCGCGTAGGGGATGTGCAAGTAGTCGAATCCGATGATGACCTGTAATGCTCGAATATACTAATGTGAACGCGATTGGAAAATTCAATGTTCAGATCCCGCTTCAATAAGGCTCCGCAACTCTTTCAACCGCAACTCGATTTTGCACTGAAGGCTTGCGGGTGGGCTGATAGCAGGGTTTTCTCAGGGTTGGTGTTGCAGATAGCTAGAAAGACAAACCTGATAAATCCATCATATTCGACGACGGGTTCTACGACCTTGCCCTGTTCGTCGACGGATTTGGAAACCCGGAACATGCAGAGTATCGTGGCAATGGCAATAAATACACTGTTTCCCGCAATGTGGCATTCCGGGGCATATCCTGAAAAAAGGTGCATGAGCGTGGTTGAAATTTCGGATACGCCTGGAGTCTGATCCTTGCCTGCGCCCGAACCCAAATGCTGCAGCGACCGTCGAGTTCGCTTCATTGTCGGCTGTCAGATATCTCCTCCGGACGGAATTTAAATGGTTCTGGGAAGAGCTTCTCGTCGTGGAGGATAGCCCTGGGTCCGATATGAGTAATAATACGTTTCCCGCTGAATTCAGAATTATAATACCAACATTTGCCCAGACGATAGAGCCCTGTGGGTAGATAATCGAGGTAGTGTATAACATTATATTGGACTCGTGGATCATACCTTTTCAATTGTGTAACCTCTATACTCGTCGTCCTGCGTCACAACGTGTGGAAGGCCTGGACGAAATATTTTTAATTTGAACATCGAAGCTGAGAATTTCAACGCGACTCACCGAGCTAAGCGCCGACGCGGTCACTGTTTTCAATGTGCGCCAAAAAAAAAGAGGAAATACGGCGAAAATTACCGGTACACTAGGATTCCACCTCCAAACCTCTTTAACGATGGCCGAGACATAGGGAAGCCGGGTCCTGTCGTCGAATGTCGGCAGCCGAGTCGGTATTGCCCTCTGGGACTTTGAATCAGTCAAGAGCGCGTCGATTCCGCCTGTGCGAGATCCTGGACTTCGGGGTTGAGCGCCATCGCAAGTATGAACGACGTCAATGCTGATGGTGTCTTGTGCATTTTTCAGTATAAATTGAACGAGTTTTCGTCTCGGCTTACCGTCTCTGCGCCGCCTGGCGATTGTTATTAGTGACAGCGCAGACGCGTTCAGTGATTGGTAATAATTACCTGAATACAACGCTGTTTGCAAATCCTTGTACCAAGTCTTCCTCTTCGGCCGTTTCCTTACCGTTCTTATCTTCCAGATAACTGAGTAGGAAGGACGGATGCGGACGTCCAGAGCTCTACAAACGATTCGAATAAATACAGAAATCAAGGATGCTGCTCACAATTTCGTTTTTAACAAATTGATACGGCACCTCAAAAGCTTATCTAGATCTGCTCGCATGCGTTGCGCTTCTCGCTGGAAAGAGGCTCCTGGGAACCAGGGGGAAGGTATTTGACTGCGACGCGTTAGTTTTGAGCATAAATATCACAATATTCCTTCCTACGGGCGGGAATGCTGTCGACCCACCACCTTCCTGGCTCCGAGGCCACGGAAAACCCCTCCATGGCGTCTTGAGCAATCTTAATAAGACCGAGAGGGTCTCTTAAATCTGACGGATATCCGTATGTCAAACCGAGAATCAAGGACGATGTGCAACTATAAATGTCGTTTCAGAGATTGACGACCCATACCTCGAATGCGCGACTTACTTCCGAGCGTGATCATCGAAATTATCAGGATCAGTTAAGAGTTTCCGCAATAGCCTTTCCGTAGGTCAGTGATTGTTCAGTCGAGGTAACCTTGCGACCTTTTGTTCTCTCGATCTTGAATCCCAAGGAGCGTGGCCTCTCCACAAGCTCTTGGCCCCATGAATTGATGGAACAGTCTGCGAAGATCCCGGAAACGGGGATTGTGGGAGGCTTGAGCATAGCCCAATCCACGAGACCACCCGACCCTAGGCCGGATTCGAGAGTGTAATTGTGTCGAAGTTGAAATGCTTACAACTCCCCAGCCATCGTTGCTGTAGGCCGATCGGAATAAATGCTGCCTTGGTTTCTTGATATTAGACCAAAATGCCAGAAAAATGCATCATTCACAAACCCCGGCTTTCCAAGAGGTCAATGGCGGCCTCGACGGAGGACAAGATGATCGTTGGGGTTCCGAGAATTGATACTCTGATGACATCGCCTAGGGCCGAGTTGAAGACGATTAGAGGCAGCAAATTATGAATACGAGCCATATTGTGCCTTCCACTCCGCCCACTTCAACCATTGGCGATCCCTGGGGATTTGAAGTGTGTTGCCTAGGAATGGAAGCCCACGAGGCCCTGGGGGATGAACCCGAAGTTTCTGAGTGCGTCTTGCCCATCCGATTACGAGAAACGAGAGACAAAGCACAAGTATCTGGGAAAGCATTGGTACACCAACGAATGGTACACTAAGCAAGCAGAACTGGCGTGGAGATAGAGATAAAATAGCCTTCGGCCCGGCCATAACCGATTGCTGATCTTCTGGCCTCAGGCAATGTCTGCATTTGCTCATAATCAACGCCTTGAAGGATTCCAGCGCAATGATACATCAGTACGATGGATTTATAATTTTAAAGAATACATTTTGAGGAGTTTTATCCTAATCGACGCTCAAGCGTTGGCGAGAATCCTGTCTCATCTGTTTTCTAAATATGGAGTTGGGCGCAGTTAGACCAGATTGACGTCCGAGAGCCTTGCTCGTCGTGGAGTTTCATATGATGAAGTATATTGAGTGTGTAACAGGTCCAATTAGGATAAGATGAGAGGATGACGAGACTGGTGCTTACGGAGAGAACAGCAAAATTCCAGATGATACAGAGCTTGCATGCTTGTGGAGAGTATGATCGCGTGCGATTAGCGGCGGAAAGCAGAGAGGACCATCCGGAAGCAGGCAAAAACACAGAGGTAGGTAGCCAGACAAGACCATAGCCCTCGAACTTGGAAAGATCCAGTGGAGGAATAGCCGTAGGAGAACATAGCCTCGCCACAATCCACAGCCATAGCCCCCGCAATGAACTCGCCGATATGCAAAATCGGGACGGGGTCCAACGCAACGCCATTTGCCTTGACCTTCCCGGCTTCTGGCCCAGGCTAAAACCTCGACTCGGAGACGCAGCATATGGGAACATATATTTCGTCTCCTTGATAGGCCACATATCCCAGGCCCTAGCCTGGACAAGAACAGGAAGAAAACACTCGCGTCATCCTTGCTTATTTTCGACTGAGTGGGTGGGATCTTGCAGATACGTTGCGTGGCCCTCTTCCTCTTTGACGTTGAGAAGCTCGATGTCCGGGTCTTGGATTTCGGGAATGGGACAGGTACTTCTCACGAACGGAGGACCCGGTGGCTAGGACTCGAGGAGAGCGCAGACACGGCACGCCTGCACGGCGCGACGCTTCCTCAAACGGGTTTGAAACCGGATCCGCTTCTTGCGCGGCTTTCCGGCCCACACTCCTCGAAGGAATCGAAGGAACGTTTCCGGGAAGGGTGAGAAGATGACGAGGAGAGTAGTTTATGTTGGTCCGGAATGAAGAGAGAACAGATAATGCTCTTTAAACAAGCTGCTGGGTTGTGTTTTTCCCGCACGTGAAATGAACGACGAAAGGACGCGACGGCGGAGTATTGGCGGTCTACGCGCTGGAACGGAATGGGCCTAGGTAGCAATGCTCAAAATTGTTCCAAATGAGCGTACATGAATTAGTCAGGGAATGAGGAACACTCCTGAACACGTCGGCAGGCAAAGGAGACTATACTGGAAGGCAGGCCCCAGGGTAGGCCTCGAAAAAGTCGCCAACATAGAAGCTGACTAGGAGTTGACTCAACTCGCCGCTCTACGTATGCAATAGTTCGCTGGTCTCTGGTGAACTGCCTGGGGGAAATCGAAGGCAAGAAGGTACTAATTGCCTTCTACGCGAATGGACAGCAATTCTACACGTTGATTCGTGAGGACATTGCCACTTGGTCCTAGATGAAGCTGTCGAACGACCGCAATGAAAAACATGTTCCCATTTCCGCAAGAAGAGGCACGAGTAACATTTCAGTCAAGGATCCCAGCCGCGAACGAGGAATGAAAGGTAAGAATAAACTTGGACTGTGCCAGAGCCTTTCGGAGAATTTGGATTGATCGGACCCTGTCGGCCGACGCTTTGCCTCTACTCCTCCTCATCTTCGCCGGGTCGCTACTGTTACTTGGGACTCGGAATCCAGGACTGCGCTGTCTGCATGGCTGTCCTTGGCATCTTCAATTTTCAATGCTCCTGACCTTCAAGCACAAGTCTTGGCACAAATTGCAATTTAAGTACCTGGCTCGATGATCCACGAACAAGACGTACTAGTTTCCTCTAACCCTGTGGAAACCATGCAAGATTGGATACGATCCCCGAATTGAAAACCCAGAAGTCTCAATGTCTTATTGATTTCGCTGGGAAAGTGGTTGACATTCACGTCGGTCACCAGCGGCCAGCAGTCACAAGTCATCAGTACCCTCTTTCTACGACACCTCTATTCTTACCTTCTCTCTCGCACATGCTCTCTTAAGCCCACCGTCCTTGAAACTACACTTTCCTGTAACATGTCGATCTCCAGGACGGCATTTCCATTGGTGGCCACGCGTTCTCAGCTCTCCATGTCGGCTCTTTGTCTTGGTCTGGGTGGTGTTTTTGCATTCCAAGGGCTAGATTACTTGTCGGCGACAAATCAGTTGGAGGAGACGCCGGTCTTATCGTCAAGAGGTAAGCTCCCCCCCCCGTGCTGTGTTACATGTACTGATCCAGACAACGACGTCCTTGACAATTCATTTCCAGCGTCCCGGTTTGTCCTCGTCCTGACGACGTGGCCGCTTTACCGAACACTTCCCTTCGCCAGCCAGATGCTTCAGTTGTATCAGGTCGCAGACGCCGTCCTCGGCACACCCCAACGCGCTGCCCCGCTCTGCCCCGGCCCAGCGGACAACCTCCCCTCTGTGGGTCTCTGCCAGCAACATCGGCACTGTACATACTCTTGACGCACAGCGTGCGTCTCCTGGCACTGCTAAGGATACCCCTCTGTCGAGCAGCCCTCCACAGCCACAAGCGGAGGGAGGCCCGCACCGTATGTTCCGTCAAGGCAGCACAACATGCCTTTCCAGCACCATCATCCCCAAGACTTCGTTCTCCCCTTCCCGCATCCGGGTCTTAGGCGGAGAAGGGGAGCGTGTATTGTGGGTCGCCGCAGGTCGTCCGCGTCCTCGTCTAGTTGTTTCGTATGTCTGGTCCCGCTCTTCGTATTCCGCCGTTATTTTTGCTGCTACTTTCTCTTAATACGTGCACCAGCGGACAGTTTATCGCCATCGCCTTTCGACCTTCAAAATTCCGGCAGGCTGAGCAACAAAATCGATGTCACCACCGTGGCCATACAATATGGCAGAAAATCTGAAGGCGATTAGCGCGAGGCGAGGAAGTTACCGCGCAATCGTCGCGCATTAGAAATAGAACTGGAGGTTTGTAGGTGTGGCTGGAGAAAAAAACCGCGGTCGATGATTTATATGTTGGTCTATGTCAATTCAAGTAAGGCAGTCCCGAAGAATGCGCGAAGAGCTTGAAAAATCGTTTCGGAATCCTAAGAATCCTCATGCTTTCGGCCCGCTCGGCCGTTCTTGGCCGCGGCTAACCCGTTGCGATAACGCAAGATTGGCCTTGGATTTGCCTCAGATTGGAATTTAACTGCACAAGCCCGGGCCCGTGCGCGCCGTACGGCTTGCTTCGATTCCCCACCATGGAGAAAGCATCCGGGTATCCAGCCCCAAGCTTGAAGAGCAAAAAACGCGTCAAACCCATTCAGTTCACGTTCTTGTTACTTGCCGTATTCTCTTACTCTCTCACATACCTGCTATGGTCCGATACACGCACGGAAACGCTCCCAATCAACTCTGCAGCCATTTTTGCTCAGTGCCGAGCGCTACATCTGACTCCGGGCCCGCCTGATAACTTTCATTCCGCATAGAGTCGGATCGCTTTCAGGAAGGGACTAAACCTACACTCATTCGCAACGCGACAATCTGGACGGGGCTGGACAACGGCAATGAGGTTATCCAGGGCGACATCCTAATGACAAGGGCCTCATCAAGAAAGTGGGCATTGTCGACGAGTCGATCTTGCGCTCATACCCCGATGTCGTCGTTCTCGACGCGGCCGGCAGCTGGGTTTCACCTGGGTGAGTGCACTACATGAATTCTTTCCGGTTCCCTTGCATCAATTTCTGCTCAAACAGTATTGTCGACCTGCATTCACATCTGGGAGTGAGCAGTTCGCCGGGTTTGAGTGGCGCGCGCGACGGGAACTCACATGAAGGACTCGTGCTGCCATGGCTGCGTTCGCTGGACGGCCTGAATACCCACGATGATGCGTACAGGCTGTCCATCTCTGGCGGTGTAACCGTTGCAAATGTGTTGCCTGGGTCAGCTAATGCTATAGGTTTGTCTATTGCGAACGCACGGGGCGTAGCTGAAGAATCTTTGCAGGCGGCCAGGCATTTGTGATTAAGTTGCGGCCCACAACAGAGCGGTCCTCTTCCGCGATGCTTCTCGAGCCCCCCTTCTCCCTCAACGGCACGTATGTTGACCCATTCCAGCGTCCGAGATGGCGCCAGATGAAGTCAGTTCTTGTATTTTCCATACCATTTTCTTACTAACGTCCATTCGCAGACATGCTTGCGGGGAGAACCCCAGTATGCTTGACTGCACATATGCGAACGTAGTCTAACCGTGCCCTCCAGGTCGCGTGTACTCCGGCACGCGCATGGACACCCAGTGGTCGTTCCGCCAGGGCTACAACACCGCGCGCAAGATCAAAGAGAAGCAAGACGCCTATTGTGCAAAGGCGCTTGCGGGTGAGTGGAAAGATCTGGGAGACTTTCCCGAAGACTTGCAATGGGAGGCGCTGGTGGATGTACTCCGTGGCCGTGTGAAAGTGCAGAACCACTGCTATGAGGCTGTCGACCTTGACGGGATAGTTAGGGTGCGTGGCTTGACTGCTTAACCCCTCCTCCAGACGGCTGATCTCTGTCATGGTACAGCTCACAAATGAGTTTAAATTCTCCGTCGCCGCCTTCCATCATGCCCGTGCGTACTAGCCACATGTCTGCTACGGATAATTACTAAACTCCCTCGTATAGACGAGGCTTACCTTGTGCCGGACCTGATCAAAAAGGCGTACGGTAAGAGTTCATCGAAATTTGAATAGCACGCCGCCTTGATCGATACTTTAGGGCACCCGCCTGCAGTTGCCATTTTCGCTACTCACGGGAGATACAAACGGGAGGCCTACCGTGGATCCGAATACGCTCCACGCATTCTCGCAGACAATGGATTGGACGTCGTGATGAAGGTAACTGCTGTGAATGAAAAGGACCACCTGAAAACTTCCGCAGAGCGATCATCCGGTTTTGGATTCGCGCCACTTGATATACGAAGCCCAGCAGGCGCACTACTTTGGACTGGCTCCGAATCTAGCGCTCGCTGCTGTGACCAGTGGGCCGCATATGAACTGCTGATGTAGATTGTACTCACTTGAAAAATAGGCACGCCGGCGAGGATTATGGGGCAGGATCACCGAATCGGCCGCATTATCGAAGGCTTTGATGCAGGTGACGTTTTCCCGCCGTTCCAGTTGTATCTCGTCAACTTAAATCTGTCCAGACATTGTCGTTTGGGACAGTCACCCGTTGGCACTGGGGCGACACCGAAGCAGGTTTCATCGACGGCATTGCACAGCTCGAAAAGCCATACACATCACACAAACCGGAATCGGCTCAACACATCCCCACACACCAGACTTCGAAAAAGAGATATCAGATGCGATCAAATATGAAGGACTTCCACCGCTCGAGCCAGAGACGGCCAAGTCGGATGTTGTCGTGTTCCGGAACGTGGGGAGCATCTTCCTGAAAAACAAGGCGACACGGGGCATCAACCAGGTCTTTACCTCGGCCCTCAAGGACGGCGTTCTCGTCTTCGAGAATGGGCGTATTGCATGTAGTGGGTCGCTGAGGCGTGCCCCGGAGCAGTCTCGTACTCTAACGCGCTCCACCTCGATCTCGAAGGCGGATCCATCTCGTGCGCCTGCTTAGCTGCCTTCCTCGTCGACTTGAAGCTAACCTTTTCTCAGCCCCGGCCTCGTTTCCTATGGAAGTTCGCTCGGGCTCACCCACATTTCCGGCGAAGGTGCGTCTACGTTTATCTTCCCCGCTAAGTCAGTCCATAATCATCATATCCAGTATCGACCAGCGATGGGCCCGTTTTCGAACCCGCTGAGTGTGAAGGTTCCCGAGATAATTGACGGGACTGTTATCAAAGCCGCCGACGGACTTCTTTTCGCCACCCGGGACGCGCTGCTCGCGTACCGCCATGGTGTTACAACCGCCGTTACCGCCCCCACATCGGGTGGCTTCCTGGCGGGGCTTAGTACGGTCTTCAGCACGGCCGCGGCGCACAAGCTGGCGGATGGTGCAGGGTCGTTCAGGAAGTTGCGGCGCTGCATGTGAGATTGTCCCTGTCCTTTGGTATCAGCGTGAGCACGCAGATAGCTGCGCTTCGTGAGTTGCTGCTCGACGAGGGTGAAGGGCAAGGACATCTAGCTCGGCGGTTCAGCGAGGTCGTGGCGGTAGGGTCCCCACTAGGCCAAGATCTATGACCTGGAAAACTCATGAGTTCTGTCAGGGGAAACTTCCGCTCGTTGTCAATGTAGAGAGCGCCGATATCATTGCGAGCTTGCTGGTACTCAAGAAAGAGGTCGAAGCTGTGAAGGGCAAGTCCATTCGACTGGTGCTTGCTGGTGCTACGGAGGGACATCTCCTGGCGAAAGAGATTGGTGAGGCAGGTGTGGGTGTCCTCATCCAGCAGCGGCCGTATCCTTCGCGATGGGAGCAAAAGCGTCTACTTCCCGGGCTGCCACTCACACAATCCAGCGCGATTGCGACACTCGTTGGCCACAACGTTACGGTGGGCATCTTGGTCGGAGATACTTCTCAAGTTCGGAACACGCGCTTCGACGCGGCATGGGTAAAAAACTTTCGCCCGCACAGTGGTTCGCCAGCTAACGATTTTCTGACGCGTGTAGGCGGAACTTGAATCCCAATGGAGCGCTCGGAAGGTCACAGGTTCTGGAGTTGGTCTCCAGCAATGTGGAGACTTTGCTAGGAGTTGTGGAAAGCAACAGTGATCTTGTTGCGACAAGGGGAGGTTTTGATTTTGGTGGAAAAGTGATTGCTATTATTTCATCTCGTCAAGGAACCGTTCATTTTGTGTAGTATCGTATTGTATCTTTCGCGTACAAGTAGTGAGCTGAGAGCTGAATCATCTGAATAACGCCACTTGCGGGATTCAAAATAAATGCGCAGTGGAATGGCTCGGCGGTGATACATCAGCGTCGCCTATTGCCGTGTCCACACCCGCCGCCTCGTACCCCAGAAAAAAAGGACGCGACCGCGAGAGCGCGCCCCACGCTCCGAACGAGTCGCGCCGAGGGGGATTCCGCAGCAGGAGCGGAATGGGCAAGTGTGATGGACCCGTGGGGCTACCATACCCTAGGTGTTCGTGAGGTCGCATAGGAGCATTCCGTTACCGTCTGCCGCAAGTTCCTGCAAGCGCCCGTGAAACACCGGCGCACAAGACGAACCCTCGCCGATGTCTGACCGTGTCTTGACGCGAAAGACACCCAGCACAGGCTCCTCCAGCCGTGACTTCACGAAGTCGACAAAGACACTGTCTGTGCACTAGCAAAATGGCACAGTAGCGGAATCAAACCGCGCGCCGGGAATGTGAGCGCACGGAGAATATTGTCTGTGATCAGAAAATCGGTGAGGTCTACTCTGTAGTCTCCGTAGTCGACATTCATGAGCTCGAGATGCTCGAGCGCGGGCAGCGCCGAATCAGCTCCCGTTCGCATATGCGGAAGTTATCGATCTTGAGCACCCTGAGGCTCTCAGGGAATGCGGAGCGTTTGCAATGCGAGGAATTGTTCATGTGGCCATTCTGGCATCAAGGGCTGCTGGCGGCCCCCAGCACCAGTTCCTGCAGGTTCGCCAAGGTCAGACTCCGGAAAATTTGGCCGAGAATCAGAGTTTGGGGGCGATCTGGAAACTGAAAAGATCGTATCTGGAGCCGGCTAATGATCAAGCTAGTGGGTGGAATGCATGGGAGGGCAGTTATGCTGGGGTGCTGGAATAATGTGATATGAAGCCGCGCGCCCCGAGGCAGCCTGGATGCCAGGGATACAGCGGAGACAGCGGTCTCGGATTTCACGCCGAGGAATCCCAATTTACTGAGCTGTCCGAAAGGGACGACAGTACCGGTCGTGTCGAGAGCCTCTGGATCGAACTTCAGCGTCTTCAACCTCGGGGCCGCTCCCACGAAGAAGTCGACTGTATGTGGGACGTTGGCATCTGCCAACCAAGGCCTGGTGGAGCGTGAGGTGCCGCAGAAGTGGGAATTTCGCTTGCAAGCAAGAGGAATCGAGGTCCATGGAACAGCTGAAACTATATTGCCCACCACCGACGTGAGTGCTGAAAAAGCAGCTGGAATACACGTTTGCGGCGTGGGCGGAGGCCGCGGAGCAACCGCCCGCTGCCCCGCGCACCCTCGATGACGATCATCGAAAGCGGAGCGTTCTGGCTCCGTGCCAACGCAGCTGATAGCAATGTAACCGTTTTCGCGAGGGCATAGGGCGTGCGCCAGAGAATCCCGTGCAGTAGCAAAGTGGACCACAGTGTGGGGATGTCGAAAACGATGCTGTGCCACCGTGAGCACACCCGGGACAAAGTCAAGAGCCCAGTGTTCACTAGGCGGTCCAGCTCGGTCCATAACTGGGCGTCCGCATTGGCAGAGAACCCGACAAGTGAGGAGGTGTCGTATGAGAATATTTCGACCAAAATTTCGGCGGGGAAGCGGCGGATGGCTGCAAAGCTGCATGGGAGGTGCTCATCGAATACTAATGCTGAGCTGGCTGCTGAGATCGGAGTAGAGGCGGACTCGAGCTCGCCCGCCCCTGAGCCTTTTTGGGAAGCAGGAGGAGGATGTATACCGGCGCGGTCCCGTTAAGAAACAGCCGGGGCCCGTACTACATACATGGAAGGAAGGAAGGAAGGAAGTGTATACCGGCGCGGTCCCATTAAGGAACAGCCGGGGCCCGTACTACATACAAGTATTATTGTATGCTACGGATATCGTCACCCTTTCACCATTTCACAACCTGAGTACCCCGTCAGACATCTCCCCAGCTAAGTCGGTAATAAAAAAAGAAAATACCGGTGGGTTAGTTGAGACGCATCATCCGGGGCCCCAGGGCGGCCTGGTGTCCAAGATCGAATATGAGTAGAGCAATTTTCATGACTATCATTCCAGCACGTTGTATGTATAGCCTGCAGGTCTAAAGAGTGGGGTCTAAACAGCGGGATGGTCGAGTTATCTGCGGCCGTTCTGAGTACGCCATGTATTCCTTCTGCGTGTGTCACTTGTATGCTACGGATACTGTCTTCCTTTCACCACTTCACAACCTGAGTACCCCGTCAAACATTTCCCAGCTAGAGCGATAATAAAAAGAAGAAAAAATATCGGTGGGTCAAATGAGATCATTCAGAGCCCCAGGGCGGCCTGGTGTCCAGAATCGAGTATGAGGGAGTGAGATTTACTGATATTATCCCAACATGCTGTATGTATAACTATGTATAACCTGCAGGTCTAAATACCGGGGTTGTGGAATAATGCGCCCGTATTGGCGACTGAGTAATCGTGGGACAAGAGTCCCTAGCGAGGTTCAAGAGAAGTTGAATGCAATGTTGTTGTGCCCGCGGGAAGAACCGGAGGTACGGCATTACTGCCCTGAACGTCCCGAAGAGATAGGGGACGCTACCAATGTCGTCGGATCTTTTAGCCGATATAACAGCGAAGCGCCATGGAGGGACTGATACACGTCTAACTAATGTGGCTGCTGAGGTGGCCGAAGGGAAAAGAGATATAGTGGGAAAGTCCATCGTGAACCCCTATCAACAGCGGTGGGCATTCGACGGCTGGAATATGATGATTGAGACCGTTAAGAGTACGGCATGTATCCCTTTTGTGCATGGGCTATATGTCCCTTTTTGCATCTGGGTATACTGCTTTTCTCGTTTTCTAGGTCATGGTGGGAGAACTGGGACAGGGAACCTATTTGAATAATCCGTCACTTCCCCTACAGCCAGCTCCTTGCACTTTTTTCGATAAATTCTCCACAACTGTAACCCACAAGAGCACCAAGCAGGCCCAGACTGTCACAATCAATAAGATGAAGATATGAACCCCAAACCACTCACGTCACAGTAAACCATACTCCGTCTTCTTCCAATCCATACGCAGGAAGGAATACACTTCCTTCTTTCCAAGATAGGATTTTCGAATTACACAAGATGAACGGTTCCTTGACGGGACGAAATAATGGCAATAACCTTTCCGTCAAGATCAGATCCTCCGCTCGTTGCGACAAGGTCGCTATTGCTTTCCACTACACCCAGTAAAGTCTCCACATTGCTCGAGGCCATCTCCAGAACCTGCGACCTTCGGAGTGCTCCGTTGGATTCGAGTTCCGCCTGTAAACGAATAGTTAGCTGAGGGTGCCTTTATAATCGGTGCAAGTCCTTACCCATGCCATGTCGAATCGTGTGTTCCGGACTTGGGAGGGATCTCCGACCAAGATGCCCACCGTGACGTTGTGGCTCGCGAGCGTCGCGATGGTGCTGAATTGGGTGAGGGGAGGGCCGGGAAGCAGACGCTTTTGTTCCCACTGCATCGGATACGGCCGCTGCTCGATGAGGACACCTACACCTGCCTCGCCAATCTCCTTCGCCAGGAGATGCCCCTCTGTGGCACCGGCGATGGTCAGTCGAATGGAGCTCCCTTTCACGGCCTCGACCTCTTTCTTGAGTACCAGCAAGCTCGCAATGATATCGGCGCTTTCCACATTGACGACGAGCGGAAGTTTCCCCTGAAAAGGTTGATCAGTTTTCGTGGATCTCCACCGAGTAGATGCCTCCTACCAAGGCGACCTCGCTGAACCGCCGGCCCAGATGCCCTTCCTTTTTGCCCTCGCCGAGGAGTAACTCACGAAGCGCCGCAATCTGCGTGCTCACGCTAATACCAGAGGACAAGGACAGCTCCACATGCAGCGCGGCGACCTCTTGGATAACTGCGCCATCTACCAGCTTGTGCGCTGCCACCGTACTGAAGACCGTACTGAGCCCCGCCAAGAAGCCATACGAGGTGGGGGCAGTGACAGCGGACGTGACGCCGCTGCGGTACGCGAGCAGAGCGTCCCGGGTGGCGAAGAGAAGTCCGTCGGCGGCTTTGATAACACTCCCGTCGAGTATCTCGGGGACCTTGGCGCTCAGCGGGTCGAAAACAGGCCCGTCGTTGGTCGATGCTAAATTGGACGGTTAAGGACTGACTCGTCGGGAAAGATGAACGTGGACGCACCTTCGCCGGGAATGTGGCTGAGTCCCAGAGAACTTCCATAGGAAACGAGGCCAGGGCTGAAAAAGAAGTTAGCCCTCCCGTTGACGAGGGGACCAGCTAAGCAGCGCACTAGATGGACCCGCCTTCGAGATTAAGGTAGAGCGCGTTGGAGTACGAGAGTGCTCCGGGGCACGCCTCCAGCGACCCACTACATGTGACACGCCCATTCTCGAAGACCAGGACGCCGTCCTTGAGGGCTGAGGTAAAGACCTCGCTGATGCCCCGTGTCGTCTTGTTTTTCAAGAAGATGCTCCCCACGTTCCAAAACACGACGACATCCGACTTGGCCGTCTCTGGCTCGAGCGGTGGCAGTCCTTCGTATTTAATCGCGTCTGATATCTCCTTTTCGAAGTCTGGTGTATCGGGGACGTGTTGAGCCGATTCAGGCTTGCGTGAGGTGTACGAGTTCTCGAGCTGTGCAATGCCGTCGATGAACACCTGCTTCGGTGTCGCGCCCAACGCCAGCGGATGACTGTCCCAGACGACAACGTCTAGACGGACGTAAGTCGACAAGAAACAGCGGGAATATCGGAAAACATTACCTGCATCGAAACCTTCAATGATGCGGCCGATTCGGTGATCCTGTCCCATAATCCTCGCCGGCGTGCCTATTTTCTGAATGAGTACAATCTCCATCAGCAATTAATGTGTGGCCCACTAGTCACAGAAGCGAGCGCTAGATTCGGAGCCAGTCCAAAGTAATGCGCCTGCTGGGCTTTCGTGTATCAAGTGACGCGAGTTTACTATCGGATGGTCGCTCTGCAGAAGTTTCAGACGGTACTTGCTTTTCATTTCACAGAAGGGTTACCTTCATCACGACGTCCAATCCATTGTCTGCGAGAATGCGTGGAGCGAACTCGGATCCACGATAAGCCTCCCGCTTGTATCTCCCGTGAGTAGCAAATATGGCAACTGCAGGCGGGTGTCCTAAAGTACCGATCAGAGTGATGTACAATTCAAAATTCCGATGAATTCTTACCATAGGCCTTTTTGATCAGGTCCGGCACAAGGTAAGCCTCGTCTATACGAGGGAAGTTAGTAATTATCTGTAGCAAGACATATGGTTGGTACGCACGGGCATGGTGAAAGGCGGCGATGGAGAATTTAAACTCGTTCGTGAGCTGTACGCGACGGGAATTAGCCGTCTGAAGTAGGGTTAAGCGGTCAAGCCACGCACCCTGACTATCCCGTCAAGGTCGACAGCCTCATAGCAGTGGTTCTGCACCTTCACGCGCCCACGGAGCACATCCACCAGCGCCTCCCATTGCAAGTCTTCGGGAAAGTCCCCCAGATCTTTCCACTCACCCGCAAGCGCCTTGGCACAATAGGCGTCTTGCTTCTCTTTAATCTTGCGCGCGGTATTGTAGCCCTGGCGGAACGCCCACTGGGTGTCCATGCGCGTGCCGGAGTACACGCGACCTGGAAGGCATGGTTAGACTACGTTCGCATATGTGCAGTCAAGCGTACTAGGGTTCTCCCCGCAAGCATGTCTACGAATGGAGGTTAGTAAGAAAACGGTATGGAAAATACAAGAACTGACTTCATCTGGCGCCATCTCGGACGCTGGAATGGGTCAACATACGTGCCGTTGAGGGAGAAGGGGGGCTCGAGAAGCATCGCGGAAGAGGACCGCTCTGTTGTGGGCCGCAGCTTAATCACGAATGCCTGGCCGCCTGCAAAGATTCTTCAGCCACGCCCACTCGCAGATGTTACAGACAAACCTATAGCATTAGCTGACCCAGGCAACACATTTGCAACGGTTACACCGCCAGATATGGACAGCCTGTACGCATCATCGTGGGTATTCAGGCCGTCCAGCGAACGCAGCCATGGCTGCACCAGGCCCTTAATCGAGTTCGTGTCGCTCGCGCCGCTCAAGAGCGGCGCACTCATTACCCCTACATGTGAATGCAGGTCGACAACACTATTCGAGCCGCAATAAATGCAAGGAACCTGAATAATTCGCTTCCATCACTCACCCCGGCGAAAACCCAGCTGCCAGCCGCGTCGAGGACAACAAGATCGGCGTAAGAGCGCAAAATCGACTCGTCGACAATGCCCGCTTTCTTGATGAGGCCCTTGTCAATGAGAATGTCGCCCCGGATAACCTCATTGCCGCTGTCCAGCCCCGTCCAGATTGTCGCGTTGCGAATGAGCGTAGGTTTGGTCCCTTCTTGAAAGCGATCCGACTCTGTGCGCGAATCAAAGTCCTCAGGCGGGCCTGGGGTCAAATGAAGTGCTCTGCACTGAGCAACAATGGCTGCAGCGTTGATTGGGAGCGTTTCTGTGCGTGTATCGGACCATAGCAGGTATATGAGAGAGTAGGAGAACACGGCAAGCAACAACAGCGTGAACTGAATGGGTTTGACGCGTTTTTTGCTCCTTAAGCTTGGAGTTAAAGACCCGGTGGCTTTCTCCATGGTGGGACTGAAGCAAGTTGTACGGGCCCGTTAAATACCACACGCAGCAAATCTTGCGCCATCTTGAAGTTTGGCCGCGGCAAACCTGTCATACGTCGAATCTCGGAACAAACTATCATTTTTATTACCGTGTAATACCACCTACCCCCAGCGTCTACAGTCTCGCGAACTTCTGGGATAGTAACATGTCTTCGACTCTACCTATCCACGGAAATTATCACGGGTAAGAGCGGGCGAAACGCGTTGAGCAAAACGAGCAAAACGCGTCGATTCCCCAATTTTTTGTGCTCACATTTCTCTGCAGCTACTACGCTAAACGGCCCTCGGTAAATGACCCTCGTCTTGAGCTCCTTCCACCCTCCACGTTCACCGGAAAACGCGTCCTCGACGTTGGATGCAACGAAGGCTGGGTGTCATGCGAAATTGGTCTGTAGTATGTCCCTTTGCTCGAAAGCCACTCATATTGAACAAGGCAGCGCAGTCGCACGGTGCGCTGAGGGTTGTGGGTGTAGATATTGACGACGCGTTGGTGCGCGCGGCGTGGCGAAGACGGCGCACAGTTTGGTCTGCACAAGGGCCTCCGACCGAGGACACAAACACGGTGGGGACAAGTCGCAAACGCAAACGGGTCGTGGAACCAATTGGCGAATGGGACTACTTTCCGGCGTCGTGCGCCCATTCCCATGGGCCGCTGCCCATACCGTCCTCCTCCCCAGAGCTTTTCCCCCACAATGTCTCGTTCCGCACGGCAGATTGGGTGAACGTCACCATCCCGGAGGATGAAGGCGGTTACGACGTCGTTCTTGCGTGCGTCCCGAATGCTCCGTTGGTCTTCACGCGGTTCTCATATCTATCTCCCAGATTCTCAATTACCAAGTGGATCCACCTCAATGGCGGTGATGCCGCGCTCAATACTTTTTTTGCCCGCGTAGCTGCTGTCCTGCAGCCCGGAGGCCAGTTTGTGGTGGAGCCGCAGGCTTGGGAGACCTATCGCAAAGCGAAGCGTATGGATAAAGTGGGTTTTGTTATGTCCGCCGCTTTTGTCAATAAATTCTAATTGCTCGCAGAGATTGCGGGACACAGCGCAGGGCTTGGTGCTGCGCCCGGACGATTTTCCGCGACTGTTGGCCCAAGTCGGCTTTGGAGAGCCCGTTCGGTTAGGCAGTGTCGGAGAAGGAGGTAATATAATCGCCCTTCGTCCTACAGCGAGCACTGACGTCTGTTGTGATTCAGGGTTTCATCGCCCTGTGGATCTGTATACCAAAATTTGAGCTGTAGCAGGATGCGTAGATTTATATGATTGAAACGCTGCACGATTCCTGAAATTGAAGCACACAAGTCTTCAGCCTCGACACTAACTACGATTGGCCTATTGATCTGCCCTCGCCCGTCTTCGCTGGGGGCTCTTGGAGACTTCCAGTCCGTGTCCGCAGACCCCATTGTCCTTGCAAACAGCTGCAGCAGCTCAACATAAAGCCTGCGAGCCCCAGCTCATTCACACGTCGGTACACGAGCAACTCGACCTCTGTGATCTCCAAGAGTCAACGCTTGTAGGCTCGCGTCCAAAAACAAGCAGATTTGGATAGTTGGTGTAGATGGTAGTTACAATGTGAATACATGTCCTTTCAGTTCTCGCTCTTTGTGGTAGGGCATGTCTTCTTATGCCCTTTCCAATGCGACTTTTGGCAGGAGCCGTCGCAGTATCTGGATGTAGTGAATGAGAAAGACTCGGGAGTAGTAACGGCGACAATGCGTACCTGGCTTTCGAGCACCCACCGCACTTGCGCAGAATGGCCGACGGGTTGCCACACCACGAGCACCGATAGAGCTCGACGCTGCTGGTGCTAAAAGTCGCCGGCTCGGAGTGACCACCTCGCGTGTTATCGAGGTGCATGTCCTCCAGCCAGGCGGCCAAGTCGTCTTCTACTTTCTCCGCAGCAAGATCGGGCTGGTTGCCGGACGAAGTTCTTGCAAAAAAGTCGCCCCATTCCTCAGAGGCTTCAGGAAATAGCTTGACTACGGTCTGCTGTGTGAGACGCAGATACGTTTTCGGCGGAGGGACACCGATCCAGTTGCTGAAGTCGTCGGCGATCTTAAGTTTTCGGATGTATCCCTGACCATTCATTGTATTGAGAGCGCGCAGATGTCAATCGAATAGAAGCTACACACCTGCACTTCGCGAAGATCCGGGCTCATCTCGTCTGCCATCATAATTCGCAGCAAAAGATACCAATAAGAGACGTTCTTCATGTGGCGGTTGTCCGGGGGAGCTTCAGCGATATACTTCTTGGCGTCTTCCAGGGCGCTTGTTAAGAATGCAATTCCCTCCACCCATTTTTGGTCCTCCACACCCGAAGCTTCTTGCAAGATCTGGATGCCCATTTCGCCGGCATGCTCCACCGCCCGCTGCATCAGCTGAAAATGCACGAACGGCGTACTATTCGTGCACATCATGCCCTTCTTCGCAGCGCGCAGCCCCACGACAGGATCGGAGGCGAGCGTGAGCACGTAGTACGCGTATGCGAAGTTGGGGGAGCGTTTCAAAGCAACGTCGGTGATCTTGACGGCGTCGGGGATGCGCTGGCGCATAATGTAGAACTTCATATCGAGGATGTCGGCGATGTCCGCCTGCGCGGGGAGGCCTTTGTCGCGGATTGCTTTCGCGCAGTGCGGAAGTGCATCGGACCACATTTTGAAGGGCAGCCCGACATCCATAGCTTCTCGCTTTCCGGTCACAGGATTCTCCGTCTCGAACATGCCGTCCGCAATCGAGAACTCGGTCCTTGAGGGTGCGAATTAGCAATCAGGTTCGTGAACCCCTTCACCTATAGGACGTACCGAAGAATGAACGCAGCTAGAGCTATACCTAATGAATACAGATCCCGCGACGAGACACAGTCCATCATAGCACGCTGATATTCGTTGGTCGTCTTGAGCGCCACATAGGTTTCGCATCTCTCGAATCCGTACGCGCGCAGGATTTCATTAAGATGCGACGGCGCTGGCCGCGACACAGCGGCTATCATTTTCATGGGGTCCCTCGTACGTTGGTCCTCCTCGGCCCCGCTTAGATGAAGGCCAAGCAGACCACCGAGGCAGGTACATCGCAGCATCCAGTCCTGGCTTCGCAACCCGGCGACGAGAAATTTTACGGTCGGGGGCGGCACTTTGTAGTGCCGTGTCGCAGCGGCCAGCAGCTGCACACTATGATCTACCAGAACGCGGGACGCGGATGGTTTGTGGAGAGCGTCCGTAACAGCCTTCACGACACCCTCCAGATCCAACGATTTGGCAAGTCGAGGGTCGAGCTTTATCCCATCATCACAGAGCGCGGCGATGAAGCAGTGAGAAAGCGTGACGACGGAAAGTTCGACAGCCTTAGGGTCGTCTGGGAAGTCTTTCAAGACGCGGAGTAAGGGCGGATACGATTTGGCTATTTCCATCCGGATTTCGAGCCCACCATGGTGGGTGACTGTAGTAAGGGCACGCAGAATGAGGTTGCGGCAGGACGGGATGTCTAGTAGAGGAAATATTTGTCGCAGAAAACCTGTTGACCGATATTCGTCGGCGAGTCTCGTTCTTTGGAGTAAAACTCACCTTTTTCAAACAGCTTGTTCCGAAGGAGCGAATCAACGCACAGCCGTGCATATATCCCAGAAATTCCGGCCTTTATCCGTACATTGTCTGCGCTTCTTGTGTACAGTTTATCCAAGCGGCGATAGATGGTGTCAAAGTTCGCGTGCACCCTTTTTAAGCCGCTGCGCGTCGAAAGGTCTTTGTTGCGCGAGTGAAAATTGTGGCAAACATATTTCTTTCATGCGACGAACCGGGTAATTCGAGGTAGTCGCACAGAACGTTGATGACCGGATTCCATCCGTCGGCGCTATCGATATCGTCGACAAGACTCGAATCAAGTCGAACTTGATCATTCGGGGCAGAGCCCGATGCAACACTGCTGGGCTTCGTTTTCGTTTTTCTTCCAGGCCCAGGCATATTGTCAGGGATCGGAAAAAATCCAAGGGTCTCGTAGGATCAAACCTGACACTGCGTTCTTGCAGTGTTCGCTCGTTGAAATCTGACTATCAGAGTAACAAGAGAAATCGGGAAGAGGAGGTCACGCGAAGACTACCCAAATCGGGTTGAGATATCTACATCCACAAACAACCCATCGCAAGCCAAAAAAGGCAAGATTTTGGTCACCTCTAAAACTAGCTACAGCCATCCGACCTTTGTTTCGGGGTTTTTAACAACATCTGTATTTCCGCTAATGAAGCCCACTGTTGCGTTATTGATATGAGTACTTCGAAATTTTGCTGGGCAATTTATGACGTACTGTTTGCTTTGAATGTAGATACCAGCCACGGATGTCCCATCGAATCTGGGCTGGATCTTACGAATTTTATCGCATAGTTTCCCTTTATGTTTGAATAATCAGGGGGTCGCGGAAAAAACCTGGCGCAAAACAATGCAGACCGCATTATGGATTATGGGTCCTCCGCGAGCGGCGTATCGGACGAGATGGGCAGAGACATTGCAAGTGAAGTTGGCCTCCATAGGGCGCTGAACTGGTTTATCGACCGTGGGCTGGGGAAGATCCACCAAGATCCCGCTGACTTGCCGTAAGCAATTCGGTTGCGTTGCAAAGGAGACTGCGTACCTGACCACATGCTGCGTCGAGTCCAAATACTCGAGCATTCCTTTCCACACCTTCACCTGTTCGGCACCATTTGTATCTGCGCGCATCGATCGGTACCGTGCTGCAATCAAAGAATGATCACGATGGCGACTTACGAACGGGCTCTCCACCCAACATGCTTGCTTTTCCGAGATATGGAATAAATTATGGCGTGTTCGAAAAAATGCTAAACTCACTGTAGTCGATGACAACCTCTTCAGCGAATAAAGCGCTCACGGCGTCCCAATTCTGCCGATCGACATACCAAAGCTTGAACAGATATAAGTGTTGTATCAATCGGCGGGACAAGCTACGAACCAATTTGGTACTGAATTGGGACGTCCGGTTACTCAACTGAATCAGCTCCAAGAGAACTCACATTGTGTCTTCGATGTTAATTCGGTCGAGGAGATAGTCGCTGACTGTGTAACTGGCCATTTTAATCGTCGCTGGCGATGCATCAAGCTCTCAGTCATTTATATTTCTGTGACAGTGATCTGCACCGTTCCCTATTAACACAATTCTTGCTCCTCCTCTGTTGAATCTTCGAGGTCCCGAACAGCCGCCTAGCCGGCTAGCCGAGTTGGAACATGACGCAAATTAGAGGCTGGCCATGCCAGCAGTGTACAAATCTTGGATATTTATATAGCTTTAATCCGATAGGCGATCCGTAGTATGATGTTATTCAATAGTGGACGCAGGACGGCGCCTACATTACCGTTTTGAGATAACCTATTAGCCGTCTTGCCGGATAGCCGATCTCGCGTTTCGCGGGTCCAAGCACGGTTGGTACAAACTGAACGATTAATAAGGGTATGAATCGCGGGAGCGTCAAGGAATCAAGGATGCGGTGCTAGTGCGTTCGGGACACCCAGCAGCGTATTATTCATGATCATCCAGGACGCCGCTTCGGTATATATTCAACTCATTTATATCGCGACCCGCTTCAGACTTCGCAGCACTTGCGTCCCCAATTGACCATGACAATTCTCCTCCTTGGCGGAACCGGCAAGTCCGCCACCCCGCTGGCAAACCTCCTACTGAAGGCGAACCAACCCGTGGTTCTGGCAAACCGAAGCGGCAACGTTCCCGCCCCGTTCAAGGGCGTCCGCTTCGACTGGCTCGACCCCTCCACGTACAAGATACCGTTCGAAACATACAGCGGTGCGGAGCGCATTACAGCGATATACCTCGTTGCGCCGCCCGTCAATATGGACATGTTCTCGCCGATGAAAGGTTTCATTGACTTCGCCGTCGACAAGGGCGTAAAACGATTTGTTCTGATGAGCGCTGGGATGCTCGAAAAAGGAGGACCAGCCATGGGGAAGGTCCATGAATACCTCGACACCCTGAATGTAGAATATTGTGCCCTCAGGCCATCGTGGTTCTTCGGTGAGCCCTTCGTTTCTCTGAATAACGAGGGGTGATTGAAGCTACTCCAGACAACTTCGTCCTGCAATACGCGGATCGTATAAAAGCCAAGAACGATATCGTGTCGGCTGCAGAAGACGGTCTGCTCGGGTACGTGTCAACGGAGGACATTGCGGACGTCGCGTTCAAGGCGCTTGTGGACGACGTGATCGAACATAACAACCCAATTATCGTGGGCCCCGAGTTGGTGTCATACGACCAGGTATGTGACGCGCATTTGGGGCGATTGTTACTCAGTCGCAATCCTATATAGATCGCTGGTATGCTGACGGAAGTCCTCGGGCGAGAAATCAAGCACACCAGATTGACCGAGGCAGAATTCACTAAAGTGTTGATAGGGAGAGGCATGCCACCAGATTATGCGCAGATGATGGCGGCGCTGGATGGGTATATTGCGCGGGGTAAGGAAGAGCAGCTTTTCCGGCAAGCAAATGTCGTTGGAAAACGGACCCTCCGCGCCTTCTTTGAAGCCAATGAGGATGTATGGCGGATAGACTGAAAAACTGTATCATTTAGCGAAAGGAATTTACGATATACCAGCACTCTACGTGTCATCTCCGGCGCTTTGTGCCTTTGCTGGCTTCCAGAGCATCCTCTTTCCGCGCGTCTACTCTACTAAGGAACTCGACCTTTTCGAGGTAGCCTCCGCCGCGACGATTCGCCTCGAGCTCGTCCTTCGTATCTGCAGGTTCCGCATTGACGTGTGCACGCCAGTCCATGGCGGATTTGTCGAGAGTGGAGAGTTTCTTGGCTTTTTGAGTGGGGATGCTGGCTAGAGATGTCTTGGGTTTCCGAGGCCCAGGACGCTTCGCCGGAGGGCGTGTATCGCTCGTGGTAGGAGCAGAGGGTAGAGGTGTCGCTTGTACAGACGAAGAGGAAGAAGCCGCTGCCTCTTCTGGTGGACGCCACAGCGGCCACTTTTTTGCGTCAGCCGAGCCCTCAGGGACCTCCACAACTTCTCTAGCCCGACAATCAATAGACGCAGGATATGGTGGATTAGGACGCACACAGTATGCTCCCCAGCAAACAGATATCTCTTCTCTATCTTCACCATTCTCTTTGGCTCGTCTTGAGGTTTTTGTTCGGGCGTATCAACAGAGGCTTGAAAGTTTGCCCACAGTTCCTTGCGCGCGCTACGGACGGTTTCATAGACCGAAAGCTCGATGTATTTGTACTCACTTCTTGCTGGCCAATTCCTCTTCCGCCGTAGGCTTTGGGGAACTCGTTCGCGCTCGTTTCAAGTCGGGCTCATCGTCGGATGAATCTGATTCTTTATTAAATGAAATTAGTTGGATATGGTAGGGAATGTCCGCGACTGACCCTGCTCGGCCTGGGGGACAAAATCCGAGTCGTCCTCGGAATCTGAGGCGGTCTTTGGGATTGTAGACATGGCGGTAAGTGCATTGTCTAAATACAGTGCCGCTTCGGTACCGATGTCACTAGGATGTCACAGCTTTGTACTGTTCTCTTTCAACCTTAACCACTGGACAGCTTCAAATTTTCAAGGTTTGAACTCTATCGTCTGTATTCTCGCCTCGCCAGCACCACTAAAATGATATTTTTCCCCCCCGTGGAGAGACGTAGAGATGCATCTCTGTCCGGTGCCGGGTGCAGCTCATGCAATCATTGTCGAATGTCTCGGGCGGCGAATCGCGAGATCCA
The DNA here is from genome assembly GCA_029378375.1 of Mycena olivaceomarginata. Classification (NCBI taxonomy): domain Eukaryota; kingdom Fungi; phylum Basidiomycota; class Agaricomycetes; order Agaricales; family Mycenaceae; genus Mycena; species Mycena olivaceomarginata. The sequence goes on from JARKIC010001263.1 coordinate 102,322, forward strand.
TTCTTTGACGCGACCTGCGAACAAGAGCCCATTCTCAACCTCTCTTCACCGGTTCCAAGCCTTCCAGTCCTGTCTTTGGCCCTGGACCCACCAAATGCTATTGTTCAAGTTTGAATATTAGATTATCTCAAGAGACATTCACTTCGACTCCGACGGTCTCCGTATCTCTGAGGGTATTCTCCTCGACTACCTGCTCATGCGAAATTCAACTGACACATCTCGGTATTTCCTGGTTGCCTATACCGCTCGCTCAGCCTCAAAATCTCTTCGATTGCTCAACCTGAGGGCATGCGAGACGCTGCTTCTTGCTGATGTATATGATCGTTTGTGAAGATAGATCTAAATCAGGCGCTTGAATCAGCATGTCCAAGTTGGTCTATAAATGCAGATTATGTCCGTTGGTAAGAGTCTATGTCCGGAACCTCTATCGTTAATTGTCCAAATTCTATGTGGATGCAGAAGGTCTAAATCACAGCGAAGAAAATCCAAAGAAGGGCCCAAGCCCAAGGCCGCGGAATAGAGCGAGCACCGCTAGCTGTTGCGCTCGTGGCCGCAGGTGCGGACGGCGCCGGCGAAGAAGCGGAAGACGCGAAAGGCGCGCAAGACGCGCAAGACGCGGAAGCCGCGGAAGCCGCGGAACTTGGGATCGCCCGTCCCGTCACCCGAGAGAAGAACTGCAGCGCCGTGCCGGGGACGAATGCGGGCAGGTTGTGTCCACCTCCAAAGACGCGGCTGCAGATAAAACATCACGATGAGGTTTTAGGGATGAATTAAAGAAACAAAACACACACCTGAATGTGAACGAGTCGACGGTCTTTATGGATGCGACGGGTGTCCCGTCGATGGTCCAGTTCGTCAGGGCCGTGCTGTTCAGTGTTAGGTTGCCGTACCAGCTCATGGATACCATGGCTTCGTGGACCCCGAGCCAGTTCGCTCTGCACAATTCGAGGTGAGTTGATTGCAGAGACGGAACGAGGATATAAGTATATACTTGATATCTGCGTCCCCGACCTTTAGAGAACTAGGATTGAGAAGAGCTGCTCAGAAAAAGAAATGGCAGCGAACCCAGATTAGAATCGGAAAATGGGCATCGGCCAGTGCAGCCAGCGGGGGTAGAGCCGACCTCCCAAACTACAAAACGATGAGATAAGCCGAGCAAATCCATTTAAGCTATATCTACCTCGCCCATGAAGTCGAATCCCGCTTGAACAGCATTGCTGCATTGATCGTACTCGGATGTTGCACCAATGGCCTCCCGAACCGAGTCCAAATTGAGGAAAGATATGTAGTATGTCGGCGGGAAAGGGCTCGTGGAGTTCGACATTTGCCGCAAGTCGCTGGAATCGTAGCCTCGGATGGCCGGGTGGAAAATATCTTGATTCTGTTCAAACAGACACGGGAGGGAACATGAGTTGAAATAATAGCCGACGGCAGGAAAGCGAACACAAAGGTCATTGGCAGCAGCGCACAGCGCATTATCCGAGGCGCTTTTGGTTCCAGCGGCGTAACAATCCTCTAGCTGCGCTCTGCAGCCAGCCTCCTTAGAAAATGCGTCTGACATGGCGCCGATGACACTGTCGCTCTGCAAAGGCCCATATCCCGGCGCGTCTGCAGCGAAAGAGATATAAGACGCGTATTGAATTAACGGATCGTGTTTTCCACTGAATAGATTAGGTACAGAGGATGCGGCAGAAAGGCTGCGAACCACTCACTCGTTTATCATCAAGGACGTGAAGACAACTTTCTGGCCAGCCAAATCTCCGCTCTCGATCAACGCATTCTGGGCATTGAAATATGTGATGAACGTGGGGCCAAAATGGGCACCTGTGGCAAGTTAAATACGTATGAAGCAAACGGAGGAGCGACTCCAGTCTCCCTTACCATAGCTTTCGGTCGCAAGGATCAAACTGAAGGAGCAAGTAGAAAATCAACACTTCAATCCCGTCTGAACCAAGAAAAATCAACCCGTCTTAACTTACTCCCGTCCTGCAAACGCCGAAAACTCCGGGCTCTCGAATAAAATCTGGAAAGCAGTCCACATCATCTTCGCGGCATCGTCTGTGCTGTCCACAGGCCCGGTCCCGGTAGAAAAGCCAGCGCCAACGGGTTGATCAATGTATATCACTGACGAATAAACTCAGACGATTAAAGAGGGGTATGAGAAAAGGGAATCACTGTTGCTGATGGTATTCCAACTGGTGGACCATTCAATCCGAAGCTAACTTGGCAAATGAATGAATAAATTACCTGTATGGATTCAGTTTCGTGGTTCGTCGGTCGAGATTAACCGTACAGGGTCCGTTTTCTGGTCAAATCGTTATGAAATTAGCTGTATACTGGGAAGTTTCAACATACCTTGAAAGAGACCTATCATAGCCGAGCAGCCTGTGGTGGAATTAAATTTGTGGCTGCGCAAAGCCAAGCCAAGCTCGTGGCTCACCTGGGCCTCCATTGAGCCTTGATAAACGATCAGCCTTTAACCAACCGAGCAACTCCTCATCCGTACCACAGCGTGAGAGGTGCGGTTTCCGGCGAACTGCGAGCTTCGAAGAACCAGAACCACTTGAGGGAATTAAAGATTTGAACCACCGTGCGCCGAACGGATAACATACTATTGACGCGTTTTCCGTAACATTAATGTAGCCAGACATTTGGCCTACGCCTGGAGTCGTCTCGCAGATACCCGAATTCTTCACGTAGGTGAGGCCGGAGTCCGGAACGGCGACGGAGGTGAATGTGTGGCGGTCAGCGCGGACATGTTCTGCACGGGCAGAAAGCCACAGAACGAACGTGAACCAAGCAACCAGGATCCAGTACATTAGCCGGGAGGTGGGGAGAGGCAAACCATGATATACCGTATATTTTATAGCGACGCTGTGGGACGGAATCTACACGTATATGTAGCCAAGGCGGTTATTTTTATTTATAGATGCTTATCGCCGCGACAGAAAGTTCAAATGAACTACAGTAGCTTGAAGCCCACAGCTGGCCTGTAATGGAAAGGACGCGGTTTTCAATTCATCTACTAAAAAGACAACATTCTAGGACTAATAATATAAACGTAGAGAGCAGGAGAGCAGGAATACAACATTATATGGTCCATCACCCGCCGCGGCAGGGTCTGTACTGAGGGTCCAATCACCGACAGAATTGTTATGGCCGACCGATTTGGCTGCGGCGCAGTCGCGATTTAAATTTGAATGGTCGAATCCTGAATTTAAATCAGTAAGAAGAACCGTACATAGGCGACGCGAACGTACATCAGATGTAAGAGCCCTCTCAGGTAGTGCGGCAGGCTTCAAATACGATCGCTGGGTTATAATGTCGTGTGCGGATGCAAAAACCGTGTCTTCCAGTGCTCGGGCAAGGAAAATATCATCACTGGAAGCATGTCTATTTGAGAATAAACTCGAAAAAAAAAAGAACTCGACTCACTCAGTTGCTCGTTTTATGCTGAGGACCTCTGGAATCCTGGAGACGAGTCCCGCGGCCGCGTTCCGGATACGATGGGTCACAGTTGTGCGCTCAGTGAACTGCGTAATGTAGGGTGATACTATCTGCGTTTGGGGGATTGGGACGGCAGATACAGCGGCGATAAAGGCGGCGACGAGAAGAAACTTCATGGAAGTGGAAGCAAAGTGGAAGAAGGAAAAAACGAGGCGCCGGTGTTAAAAGTGAAAGGAAAAAAGTGGAATTTGAAATGACGTGGTATGACGCCTGCTCCAACATCAGACGGGGAATATTCTCCGAGCCAGCCGGTACTTACTTGCGGCAACCACGACGAACGGGAACGAAGAAAATGGTGTACGACATGGCTGGTGCGGCCTTTATACAATTCTCGAGCGGCGTGGAGCGAGGCAGAGCAGAGCGCTGAAGATGGTCGTCAAGCGGGTGCAGATCTCAGCTGTCAAGTTGACTGAAGCGCCAAGCCCATGGCTGTGAATTTGTTGTGCATGTTCGATTTGGTTCAACTTGTGGTTGAACATTGCAAGGATCGATCCCTTGAAGTTTGAATTCCACTCGGGTTGTGGATTAATCCATTTGCCCGAATGCTAAAGTTTGTACCGGACCTGCCGCCTCATACATGCAGGCCGGGAGATGCATCAACCTCCCGGGCCGCAGCTCCGAAAGTGTATTGAACGCCCAATACATCAAAGAAGCCAGCAGACGGGCGGATCTGAGCAAATGAAACCGGGATGCCATATACCTTTGGATACTCAGAGGACGATATGACCCGTGAGGAATTAGTGATACAACAGTTACAAGCTCCGAGCCTCGTCTCCGCAGCCAAATAAATGATTCATATTTAATTACGAGTCGCAGACCTGTTCAATACCCATCGCTTCATGTAGAGAATCGAGTAGTATATCGTTGTAATCCCCTGTAACATCCCACACCGAAAACCCAAGAAGCCCCTGGGCGTTGATAAATGTCCCTTTGGCAGCTTTAAACCTGCTATCAAGATCTGAAAACGCAGTTCGGGAGGAGAACATACCAAAAGAAGTGGCGTCGTCATACGAAACCATCACTTGTGAGCTCTCATTATATACGAATGGCTGCGGGTCCCCATCTCAGCGCATATCCCGCTGATCAACGAGAAGAACCAACCGTTTGGCTGCATGAATCGAATGTGTATTCGATTCCACTAGCGGCCGTGCCATCCGAGTCGAGGAATCCACCAGAAACGAGGCCTGCGAAGGTGAATACGCCGCTCACACCATTAGGGTCTCCGCACGGGTCTGACGATGTGTCTCCCGGTGTGTCGGCACTGCCCATGGGCTGAGAGTCTTTCTCGAAATTGGGATACAATATAATTGAACCCGTTGAATTAAGCGCCGCGGTCGGGGAGACACGGAAACTGTGCCCATACGCGGCGACACCGAGTGTGATCTGTTGATTGAAATCAGTTGCGACTTCAACGATCGAAGCTTAGAACTTTCCTGGTTGGCCGGAAAGTTGGCTGCCGTCCATGCGTTAACTGCCGAAACCGCTGAGCCTTCCTGGTCAGATGCACAGGAGTCATCCAACGGTGCGTTGGGTCCGACAGAGGGAGACCACGATCCCCAGACATCGTATGCCATAATGGCTGTTGCATTCCATTATTAAAAAAAACATTGTCGACGAGAACGAACCTACCGATACGGTCCAGAACGAGAGAAAAATCCGACACATCATCCATGGGGAGTTGATTAGGTCCCACAAACGGCGCAATGCCCACCGCCGCCGTCAGAACCAAGTCCTTTCCGGCAGGTTGCTCGCGAAGCTCTAGCAGGAACAGGAGAAAGTTGTTCGAGTCATCGGGGTTGACTACATTGCACGGAAGCCCTACTTTCCCGGGATACTCCCAGCTGTAATTAGTACATGAGCACTCCCGGCATATAGATTCAAGTGAATGAAACCAAAGCACGCACTCAAAGTCAATCCCATCCAGGTCGTACTTCGACACGAGATCCAGGACAGCGCTGACGAAAGCCGTGCGGTTCTCCGATGTGGCGACGGCGGTTGAGTAGTACTGTGACCCAGTCCAGCCGCCTATTGAAAGCAGAGCTGTGACACCCTGAAATAGGATGGTCGGTCGGTCAAGCTTTTGTTGAAAAAAATGACTGCCAACATTATTCTTGGCAGCGGACACAAACTCTGGGAGCGCTTGTGTGCTCACATCGTCCAACGCTATCGTGGACACGTCGGGAGTTGTCGTGCTGAAGTTTTAGAGTGTGAGCGGAGCGAAACTAAGCTTTAAGGTGTGGCGAACGAACGCGAAACTGAAGGTCATGGCGTTGTACTAAAAAGGATTCAGCGGGGGCGTAGTGAGTTTAGGCTTTGGGATGCGGCGTACACGATTCCAGGAAATAGACGATGGGGGGAAGTCGGTGGCAAGCCATCCGGGATACCACGCCGACGCGATGACATCCGAGCCGTCTGTGGCATTAGTAGTGTGCTGTATCCCGCCAGCCGCGAGGGACCCGCCCGGAGGAGGCCTGAGGGAACAGTACTGGGCCGCTGACGCGACGAGAGGAGCAACCAGCAGAAATGGGAACGTAGTGGATATTCCGAGTCGCTGGGACATCGATGAAGGAGGAGGGGGGGGCAAGAAGGGTCGAAGAGCAGTTTTTGCTACATGAAGTGTGGGCTTTATACAATGGGGGAACGTTTGTTACAGCAGCTCAATTGTGTGAAAGCGACGTCGGCTATTCTGGATCTAGCCTTGGGCAGCCTCGGACACGAGGTAGGAGTGTGTGTATACTTCCACGGAACTGAAGCGACCGATGAAGGATTTAAGGATCCGCGCCTATTAAGGGAGTAGATAACGCAAATGGATACGACATACCTGCAATCGAGCTTTAAATACTGTGATGTCGAGATAAAACATAGCGACCCAGCGCCTCCCGCGAGGTCGATGGTAGTACAAGAACCTTGTCGTGCCGCCTACACGTGTATACTTGCCCAATCAGCTATGACCTTCAAGGAACGGCATGGTCCTCAAGGAAGGGAATTGTCAAATTGGGCAGCTTGAGAGATGCTTCAACATGCTTGTAGGACATGAACTTGGTTGACATGGAGGAACGAGGAAAGTCATTCTCGGGTATAGCCGCCGGCCGAGTGATCGGGCAAGTTCGGCATGATGCCGTTTTCAACTTGCACTGTGGCAAGTTACACACCTTCCTATCGCGGATGAAGTTGGCCATTCAAGCCCTCTCCCGTTCTCCATGGCAATCCCCGAGAGAAAATCTCCGAGAGGAGCCTCGCTTGGAGGAGCAAGAACGCCGCGTTCTTCACACCGGCCAATTTCCGGCTACAGAGATCTGTCCAGATTTAGCCCAGTGTCAAGGGAGTTAGGTCAAGCGTGGCACGCCCTAACTTCCAGGTATCCCCCGTATCGCGCGGTGTTGGTTAGCGGCCGCGGGTGGGGGTTCGGTGGTTAGCGTTGGGATGAGGTATCTTGTCGAGCGAAGCCCCGGAGGTGACGGATCATCTGCTAATTTTCTTCTACTGACGAACCTTCGCAGAGAAACATCACCTACACGACGAATTTCTCAGTTCTAACTTCAACTTCTAAGCGAACTGACGAAGGGATACTAGGGCTGGGCCAGACTCGGTTTGAAAGCCTACTAGCGGCACTTATACAGCTATGAATGCCCGGGAAGATGATCCATGAAACACTATAGTAGATGATGAGTCTCTGCGAACACATCTACGCGCAACGACTCGCCTCAGTTCAATGCATATGCAATCAATCAATGACAACAATTCAAGAGGGACGGAAGACATACTGGAACCGTTTCAATGGCCGGTTCGACTACTCCGCGACCGGCCGGTTTTTTTGGCATATATCAGACGCTGCCGTTTTGGTGCCTAGTTGGGAAGACATGATCAGGGCAGTCAACTTAGGATCCCGGGAGTATCATCTGAAATCAAAAAAAAAAAAAAAAAAAAAAGTTACCGTTGACGAAGTGGATGGGAAGTAGTCTCTTGCACTGACTTCCCACTCGCAACCTCGTTCTGAAGATGGGAAGCTACAGGCTATGGCCTTCAGGGAACGGCATGGGCCTTAGAGAAGGGAATTGCCGAGGTGGGCAGCTTGAATGATGCTTAACATGCTTGTGGGACGTGAACTTGGTTTGACATGAAGGAACGAGGAAAGTCATTCTCGGGTATAGCCGGCCCCGGATGATGGGACGAGTTCGTGTGATGCCGTTTTCATTTCAACTTCCATGCACACCTTCCTAATATCGCGGATGAAGTTGGCCAGTCCAGCCCTCTCCCATTCTGCATGGCAACTCTCGAAACCAAATCTCCGAGGGGGGCCTCGCTTAGAGGAGCAAGAACACCGCGTTCTTGACTCGGACAAGCTCTTCACACTGGCCAATTCCGGCTACAGAGATCTCAGTCCAGATTGTAGCCCAGCGTCGAGGGAGCTAGGGAGCGTTGCGCTTGCCTAAACCCCGGGTATCTGCCGTGTCGTCTCGTGTCGTGTTGGTTCGCGGCCGCGGGTGGGATTCGGTAGTTAGCGTTTGGATAAGGTATCTTGTCGAGTGAAGCCTCGGAGAGGACGAAGTCCGCACATTATCTTCAACTGACGAACCCTTTGCAGATAAACATCGGGATAATAGAGCAAAAAACCTGAAATGACAACCTTCCCAAAACCTTCCTCAGTTCTAAGTTGGTTCTAGATCTAAGTCAACTGACAAAGTGATGAGGTTAGGCCAGAAATACACTTGGCCAGAAAGCCTTCCAGCAGCGATCAAGAATAGAGCCAAGCAGCGACACGCTACTTTGGCACTTGTGCAGCTATGAATGCCCGGCAAGATGGCCGTCCGCGAAACGCTATGGTAGACGATGAATCTCTGCGAAAACATCTACGCGCAACAGGACATGCGAAGAGTCTTCGCCTCAGTTGCATATACATAGTGTGCAATGTCCGAGTCGGGTCGAGAGCTTGGGTCGGGTCTGCGCGGGTCAGGGCTTGAGAATAACCCGAGCCCGACCCAGCTACGTAGATCGGGCCTGGGTCGGGTCGAGCTTGGGCTCAGGCCCGGGCTTGGCCGCTATTCTTTGGCATGAAGTCATTTTGACCCATTATACCCTTAATTGACGAATTGCTCACCAGGTGAATTCCCGAAGAAGTTTTCCTCTTCCCGAAACCCATTTCTCAAGGTCTTGGGTACCCTATCTGCACGGGCACAACACCAAGGATCTAAAGTAGGTTGAACCTGCAATTTAATTCTGAGACGATTGAACGGGATATCTTTACCGCGAGCCCACCAACGTCCTGGCATGTATCTCGACCCGGCCCAAGCTCGGGTCGCGGGTCTTCCAAAAATTCTGAGCCCGACCCAAGTCCTCCCTGGGCCCGACGTCAGGTCGGGCTCGGGCTTGAAGCCCGACCCAGTACAGCACTACATATACATGCAGCCAATCAACGACACCAGTTCAAGAGGACGGAAGACACTGGTATCGTTTTAATGCCTACTAACAGTGAAGACAAGTTCTGGTTCAACTCCAGGCTGACGGCCGTGGCAGTTTTTTTTGGCAAGCGATAAGGCCTAAGGAGCGATTTATTCTGTAGACCTGTATCCGGCGCTGACTCGCCGCTTCGGTGCGTAGTTTATCTGTTCTGGGGAAGCCAGGCCACATAAGATCCACCTGAAACCAAAAAAAAAAAAACCTACCGTTCGCTGACGAGGTCGACGGGAGGGCGAAGCTACAGGGATATCGCGATGTAGCCAGTCGCATAAACCAACGGTTCAGAAGGTGAGCTCTGGCCTCATCTGCGCTTTTGATTTGGAGTATAGATTGTGGCCATGGTCAACGGTGGAGGAGAAATATTCTGCGGCGAAATCGGTTATGATTTAGCTCTTCCCCTTCGCGATATCACCCGCTATAGCTGGACTACCAAAGATAGTCGTTCGTCGGAATTGTCCGCCTATTTTAATGCCCGCGATCTGAGTCCCCTTCATTTGGGGGTGCCTGCGGGCGTCAGTCCGTGTGTCATAAGTTTCCTGAGTTCACGTCGCAGGCCGCAAAATGAGAAAAGAAACCACCAACCTGCGACGCGAATCCATCTCACACCTTCTAAAAATAAATCCACAAACAGATCGATTCATTTCATTTCATTCGCACTACTTCTCTCATCCACTCACCCTCTCACCCTCACAACCTTTCTCTTCCCCTTCTGCACGCCCCCAGCGCCCTGCAGCCCCGGCGTCCCAGGCGCAGGGGCCGCCGCCGCCTCCGCCTGCGCGGCCATCCCCGCCTTGACCGCGTCGACAAGCATGCCCGTCGCGAGCGCGGGCGAGTACGGCGACACGCGCGCGTTGAGCGGCGGGTGCGGCTGCGGCGGCTGGGCGGGTGCGGGCGCGGGGCGCGCGCCGGCTGAGGGCTTCTTTGGCGCGGGGGCGGATGCCTGCTTGCCCTTGCCTGGCGTCGGCGGGGGTGCCGTGCTGGACGGGGACGGAGAGGTGTTGGCGGCGGTGCGGCTGGGGTGGAAGGGGGGGACGGGTTTGAACTGCGGTTTCGTGAGCTGGATGCGCGCGGCGATGGATTGGAGAAGGATTTTCTCTGCGGGGTGATGTCAGATTAGATTGAATTCAAAGAGAGAAATGGATCATGGCAGCTCGCGAATACGAGCAGCACTCACTCGTTCTTATCACGGGATTCAGCAGCCTCCCGTCCTTCTTCCACTGTACCCGTACCCGTCCGGGATTCTCCCAGTCGCGGGGATGCGACTTTTGGACCTCATGGAGCACCGCAAGCCCCAGCGCGGTGCTCGCGTCTGCGATGTCCTTGCTGAGTGGCCACCAAACGGCATGCTCCCGCGGTACAACGCCGTTGCCCAGTCCCGTAGGCGCGCTTGGCGTCAATATAAATTGGGTAGATGCATGTCCAGCTGCGAATAATAGCGTCAGCGTTATCTCAGTAATCCCATACCGCACACACTTCTTGTACGGGGTCAGATCTGTTACAGAGTCCTTGATGTCGTACCCCGGAGGGACGCGGAAAGGTCGGCTGGGCGGACGGCGGCGAGGCGGGGCCTGCGCGCTGGTTCGGGGGCGGGTCAAAACTCGTCGTCCGAGATATTGAGCTCCTGCAGTAACGGGCCGATTGTTCCGGTATTGGGCAGCGGGTGACTCGGGAGCGGGAGATCCGTGTCGTCGGTCAAACTCTTCCTCGACGATAGCTGCACGGCGAGACATGGTAAGAGATATACGGGCTGTGGATTCGGGTGAAGTGACAGTCTGTCACAGTGTGACCTTGCAGCCTCGTCCTGACATTCATGAGCTGCAAATGCGTCTGCTCTGGGTACTCTCCTTGTGCGTGTATTGCTCCACAGCCCCGCAAAATAAATTAATGTCGAATCTCCAGGCTCTTTATAACATGTCTTGCGGCGCAACAGACGATTCACAATGAAGTCCCCGTAGACCTCATCTGCACCCCAGCCGGCGAATGTTGAACCTTGCCCCCCCCGATTCCCGTATTCTTCCCTTTTCTTCTCTGTGGAAATCTCGTTTTTAACCCGTTCATTTCAGCTCCAAGAACCCTTCTGCCAACCTTTTGGCTCACGTCGCCTTATGCACTGCGGCAACGGCAATGGTACCGCATCATCTCCAGACCACACAGACCGGCCTCCGTTACTAGATGACCGCGACTTCATCCCCCGCGCGGCTGAGCAGCAACCCCACTCGCACGCCGGCGAAACCCTCGCGTGGGCGGCATGTGGACGCATCGTCACCAAAGAACGCGCCGACTTTTTCGAATTCGTGGCCTGCAACCTGCTTTTCGCCACAATCGCCATATTCGGTGTCTACACGCGTCTCGGCGCTTGCGTGCCCTCCAGGCGCGCCAGCTAGCCGCGCGGATTGGACTAGGGCACCACCCGGAGTGATTCGGAGGTGGAGGATATTATACTTAGGACTGTATTATTATTTTGGGCACACAAAAAATTGGGACTCGGATGCGCGGAGTGAGGCAGTCGTCTTGAACATACGTTCAAGTGGGCGCTTCGCGTTGCGTCGATTTTCAATTCAAATTTTCCGCAACGTGATCGCCACTCCTTGCTCACGAACCACAACCACACTCAGGTTTGAACCGCTGGAGGAACGCTTTCCGGTTTCTCCTTGCCTCGCTTAGTCTGGACTTACACTTCTGGCCGCCGTCCTTGACCAAACTCACTCCTAGCCCGCGCTTCCAACTTGAACCCGACTCTTGTCAGTTCTCACTGGAGATAGCCAACACATCTGGTCTTAGTAGCGACTTGTTTGATTCCAGGCTCATGGTTTAGATACTTGGTGTTCCTGCTCCCGTGTGTAACGAAGGAGCTTCACCTGGAGTCGATGCCGATCGAGATTCAACATTACTCGGGGTGGGCTTTTTTGCTGCGCCGTGGTCATCTCAATCTCATCTATACTGATACTGGATCTCAATTCGAACTTTCATCCTCGGTGTCTTCTACAGTCCAGACGTATGTCGTCTCAATCGCATCTATACTGATTCTGGGTCTCGGTGTCTTCTACAGTCCAGACGTATGTATTGTACAGCCTCCGCAACAACACAATCTCCCTACTCCTACTCCACTTGATGGCGCCCAACTGCGCCCAACTCCTTCGCAACCTCCTTCGTGACACCAGATCACCATGGCACCAGGCTGTGCATCTATGTTTCGAACGCGGGACGCCATCTCGGGGTTTGCCTCGTATCATTAGTAAAAGCGTGAAGGACGTGTAAGATAAACCCTACGCTCAAGGCTGGTTTTTTTATTTGCTTCGACGAATTCCCCTCTCATGTATCGCGCCGACTCTCGTTCTCCTTCGAAGAATCTACCTCTCAATGCACAGGGCACTACCATTGACGAGACTTCCGAAGAGACGTCTGTGGCGACTCCACCTAAAAGTCCGTCGCCGCAGGAAGGTGCGTGTTTGGCGTACATGTATATTCCGTGCGCCACTGCTCAACTCATCGTGGTAGCACCCAAGGAATCACCCAATGCTCCACATCAGTTATCGATAATTCTACGTTCGATTCTGGCTGTAATACCTCTGTTACTTATGGCAATTTGGTACATGGGACTGGGGCATCGATCCGCCCCGCTCGAAATCCAGCGGACTGTGGTGTCAGTAATCAGAGGCATCTCGACCTCATTCGGATCCGTATGTCCATATCTGATCTCAGCGAATAGCGGTTCTGAATTTCTGAAAGACATATGTCGCATTCCTGGTCTTCATTTCCCAGAAACTATCCATGTTGCGGACACTGCAAATGGATCAAACCTTGACTCCGGGCATAAGTTTCTATGTCGCAAACCATCGTGCAAATGCCGTCAAATTAGTCGGCATGGAAAGCGGGCTGACTGGGGCAGAAATACTGCACATCTCGTCGCAGAACCGGTATAAGAATGCAGAGGTCTTGCAGTTCTCACTCTCCAACTCCTCATCTGAGGAAGGATCGTATGTGCCCAGCTGAAATCGCATTGACACGGCTTTACCGTGTTGCAGGGGCCGCGACTTTGCAGCCAAGATCTCGCACCTCGTACCCAAGGGCAACGGATTTGTTGACACCGTCATCTCGGCATACAGTCAGCACCACGCGCTCATAATCCGTCCAGACGATGTTTGGCTTTCGATCCTGGTCCAGTTCAACTTCTTCGTGAACGCCAACGCCGAGCTTCTCCGCAGCAACTTCGTCGCGCACGAGGGCAAGAAAAAGCTGGTCGTCAGCGGCGTGGGGACCCGTTACAGCATCGACTTTGGTGCCATGTCGCGTGAGATGGTGGGCCTTATGGAGAAAAACATCGTTGACCCCAAGCTGCGCGAATGGATTCTACCGAAATTCAGTACGACTACCATCACGGACACTACAGCGAGTGCGGTGATCATGATGGCGACCCTGAAGGCATATTTCTCCTATGAATTTTTTCTGACTTGCGGTATTCCGCGTGTCACGCTCGAGGGCGAGAAATCCGATTGGGTGAATATTCTGGGGCGTCTGGAAAAGCTGAAGGAGTATGGGGTTGAGGCGATTGCATGGTATCACTTGCTACACCCCCGTTATCTCCCGCTTCGTCGCAGCCTTCGACGCACCCGCAAGTACTGAAAACATCGATTTCTGGCAGCGGGTCGCACACTACCACACCCAGGACAGCGGACCAAGCTATTATTCTGGTTGGATCAGTGCCTTTGCTGTGTTTAGTCCGACAGGGGAGTGGCTTGGGAATTGGTTGGATAAGGTGGGCTTCAAGTTCATTCTTGTTGACTTGCTGTCTGAAATATTAATATGATCCAGGATGTGAAGTCGGCGGAGGCAGCGGGATCGCTCAGCGCGGAGCAATTCTGGGTTACATATGCGCCTGACGCGGCCAAAGACCTGGTCCTCGACGGCACTCCGTATCACCGGGTGGACAGCATCAACGTACCACCGGGCTACGCTGAGGTGGACGTCACATTGAACGATAACGGGGAATTATTCGATTGTATGATGACTGCAGGTATGGTTGGCATGAAGGTCTCCTCCAGCAGGGACCTCAAGCTTTCGCCTACCGGCAGAGACGATATTGTGCGGCCAGTTTCGGGATGGTGGATCTTCATAAAAGGATAAAGAGAAGGACGGATAGATTGTTAACCTAATGTCTTCTGAGAATTGCCATCCATGTTGCCCACAAGAAATTATTGAGAATGGCCCCAATGATACACTTTATTAAGTTGCCGCTCCATTAATATTCTGTAATACCAGACAAGTGACTAATAAGTATGCCCAAGACACAGCCACAGGTTTTATACCGCAGAACGGAGCAGCTACTTAATAGGGTTAGGGTTAAGTGTCTTCTATACAGTCGAGACGTATGTATTTTACAGCCTCCGCAACAACATAATCTCCCTACTTCGTCCCCGCGATGGCATCAGGACTTGATGGCGCCCGACCAACGCCCGACCTCAACCTTCGCAACCTCCTCCGTGTAAAGGACAGACGTGGAGTTCGGCGTCGATACCACGACTGCGTACCGTCTGGACTCCGAAATCCGAAGTGAACCTCGATGAATTCTAGTGACTCACAGACAATCCGAGCTTCAGCTACGACATCAGATCTGCTTAGCGTTCGTGTTCCCGAGTTCAACGGAGGAGCTTGACCTGGAATCCGTACCAAATCGAGGTCTCTCCGAAATCTCCGGTTCAACGTTTCAGGGTGGGCTTTTTGCTGCGGGGTCATGTCATCTCTCGCGCACCCTTGGTCGGAGCTTCCCCTCTAGCCGGTTCTGGGTCTCAATTTGAAATTTCGTCCTCGGTGTCTTCTACAGTCCAGACGTATCGTACAGTCTCCACAACAACACAATCTCCCTACTCCTACTCCGTTCCCGCGACATCAGCCCTTGATGGCGCCCAACTCCTCCGCAACTTCCTCCGTGTAAAGCACAGACGTCGAGTTCGGTGTGGACGGGTTGTACCACGACTGCGCACCGTCAGGACCAATCCGAAATGAACTCGATGAGCTCTAGTAATAGTGACTCACACAAACAATCCGTGCTTCAGCTACGACAAGTTGTGCCAGGTGAGTCACATCCCGACACCAGCTCGGAAGTTGGAACAATTGAACAACTCACTATCGGCATGCTTTCCCGAGTAATCTCCCGGCTCACAAATAAACCCACGGTACGCCAGCTCCGGAGGCGGATGCGGCTTCCAGCTGCCGGCGGCACAAGTCTTTTGAACGCTGTGTTCGTGGGTTGGTTTAAATTTACTCCAGGATGCCGACCATGTGCGACGTCAGGCAGCCGGGGAAAGGAAGGGATTACACACCAGGCACAAAAGGTCGCCGAGGTCTCGTTCTTCGGGATATAGTATAGCAAGCGGTTGTCGGGGGCCACAACGCCGACGACGAGTGCCAGCAGAAGCAGAAATCGCTGTTCGGCGGTGGGTCGCATTATTGAACGGAGGTAAGGTGTGTGTTATAAATTGATGCGATGAGGGTGGGCTTTTTAATATTAATGGCGGGATAATCAGCTCAACTTCAGGTTCGAGAACGGTCCGCTCGAAGGCTGAAACTCCGCGTTCTTACGTTCGGTCGTCTCCTATCCCCCGAAGCAGGTCGGACGAAGAATTATTAATATCGAGGGGCTGCGCGCGTGGAGAATTGTTGAGGGGCCTTGGAGCGCGGTACAATACTGGTTGCCAAGGTTTGCATTTATGTTGTCTCGCCCTGTCCAATGCATTTCACCAAGGATTCTGATGTTACAGACGAGGCGTAACCATCGAGCACATCCCGCTGGTGCCTGGTAAGGTAAAGCAACGCAATCGTCCCGCACTTTGGCCGCCTCGCCCGAAAGTCTTCAATCGCTTTCCATCCCCACAGTCGTTCCTGCCAAGCTTAGCAAGCTCGTGCAGGAGAAGAGCTCGGGAGGAATTCAAAGAGAGGCCGGGACGGTGGCTTGACACAGAAGGACGACGGAAATGTACCACCAAGCAAGACAAGATACGTGAAGTCCGCTTTTCCATCGGGCCAACAATTATCTCGGAAGAATTTCAGGGCGATGACGCGATTCGACTTGGACTTCTCGACGCGGAGGGCGCTGTTAGTGAGTCTTAAAAATATTTTAGGATTTTGCCGCGCCTGTGTCCTAACGGAAACAACTTGAATCAAGAAATGCCGAGCGCGTCGTAGATGCCGTGGGCGGCAGAATGTGCCCAGGCCAGGAACGTATCAATTCTCCGAGACGAGCGCGCTGGCGTGATTAAAAATATTTTACCGATTTGAGTTGCTGATGGAGGTTCGAATCGAATCTACTTTCGGTTAGTTCTCCCTGGATGTTTCTGGTAGCACCGAGATAATAATCCGGGCGATAGCGCCAATTTGGCCTCTCTCTCCGTCACGACGCTAGCAGTATCAATCTGCTGCCGTCCTTTCTGGATGAATTGCAGTTGAGCTTATCGTCCAGAAATTAAAAACGCAAACGCTGACATCACTATGTAACTAAATCTGAACCCTGTCGTTTCGAAATTCGGCCAACCATCTTGATTCTAATTCTTGACAACTTGACAACTTAACCGCATCCATGTCCAGTGTCCGGATATAACCCAACCCGCTGCCGTCAGCCAGTCTCAGCCTGACTGGCAGATTGCAGATATGGACGGTCCGGCATGGGTCGGCCGTCAGAAGAAGGCGTTTCGTCGAGACTCGAGTAACGAATGTTGAACGGATGCTTTCAATATATGTTTAATATTGCGGCCGGTCGGCGGGCGGCGGCATGACATACGGAGCTCTACGGGCGTGGATCAGGTATCAGAGTATTAGACTCGGGGTAACGGATGTGCATCTACTGGATTTAACAAAGAAATTCTGGAACGGCACTCGTCAGCGCGATCCAGAAACGCTCGACCTCGCCCTCCGCAAAGCCCATGCGGTCCCAGCACAGCTGAAGCACGAGGCGCCCGCCGAAGGAGTGCCCAAGGAGGAGCAGTCCGCCGGGCTTGAGCCGGCTGGCGGTCATCACGCTGAGGAGGTGCACCCCGGGGCCGTACGCCGCGCGCGCGTAGGTGCGGTCGAGGTCGCCGATGAGGGAGATGCCGAGGAGGGCGGCGCTGGCGGCGGGGCGGGTGGGGAGTTCGGGGGATTCTGTAGGAGGGGGCACGAACGCGGAAGGGGACGGCGGGGTGCGGCGGGCGCGAGCGGCTGCGGAGAGGAGCGCGCGCGCGGGGAGGAGGGGCGACCGCGCGGCGTGTTGCATTTGTGCCTTGGCCAGCCTCGCGCGGTGCCAGATACCTGTATTGTTGGCTGGGAGGAAAGCGGGAAGAGAAATCGTGAAATATGCGAGCGCGAGGTACCAGTTCGAGATGGAAGACTGCGGGGCAAGATGTGGCCGGAGATTAGCAGCCGTGTAGAGCATCCTGATGATTATTGTGTTAGACTTTAGCAGAAAAAAAATGAAAGTCAACATACATCGGAAGTTCAACCGTTTGGGTGGTGCAACGCGCCCATGCGATGTTGGAGAGCGCAATCAGAGCGTGGTTGACAGTCACGCCATTGGTTTTACATTTCGCAAGAATTGCCGACGTCTGGGCTTCTGAAAACTCGCGCTCTTCAAGAATGGTGTGCTTGGGTCCACGTTGGATACGAGAAAAGCTGTGCCCGCCCTGATAATGCAATGTAGGGCCGCACACAGTTCGAGTTCAAATAACGTACAATTTCGCGGCTGAGCGCTTGAAGGTAGTTGATCTTGCAAGCTGCTTTGCCAAGTGCGGAAGGTGGAGTCGATAACCGTGATTCAACGTTCAAGGGTAAGACGTCTGCCTGAACGAAGATTATACGCTGAAACTTTTGAACGGTGGGAAACTTACCCAATTTTGTAGCCCATTGAGTTCCTCAGCTAATGCCGCGTCCGCCTTGTCGGAAGTTAATAGACACAACAGCGCATGGGTGGATTGGTGAAGTGCTGTGCCGTCCCCAATAAAATGAGGAGCGCACATCAGGATGTCGTATTGGGAAACATTTTCGTCGAGGGGACTTTCCGACTCGGAGATAATTAAATACGAGAGATATTCATTGGAAAGGACACGAGGCCCGTCCATGTAAGCGGAGATTAACTCTGACAGAAAGACTTGTTATTTTTCGCCCGTTTGACTTGTTCGATCGAACGAACCTTGCTTCGTATCTTTGCTAAAGTGGAGCGCTGCATCGGCTTCCTCGGTCGCTCCTTCGGGTGTGGAAGGCGGAAAGAGCTAGACACGAGATTAACCGCCGAACATGAAACAAAATGACGGATCACGGACGAGAATCGCGCGGTGCTCAGATCGTCTTCAGTCAGGAGGACCTTAGACATGAGCAGGGGATTTTGTCTGCGGATCAAACTCCAAGCAATGCGGACACGTTCTTTGCGAAAGTAATGAGCCGGGGCGCGGACAGCGAGATGCAAGAACCTAGGGGATGTTAGAGCGATTCTCCAACCTAAGCACAACGTACATGTCTCCCACTGCATTTTGAGACGCGAGGAACAAGGCGTATTCGCTGTCGCCCAGGAGGCGTTCGTAGGACCCATTTTGGACTTGAGTCCAAACCATTGCAGCCAAGATTGCAGCGATGCTGGGATGATCGTAGACGCCAAGAGCTGTCTCGCGGATGTCGGCAGAGAGTCTCAGACGTCTAAAGTTCACGGCTGTCACTCCTGATTGACAGCTGCACGTGACGACAATCGTTGCAAATCGCGGTTTGGGCTTCACCCGCAACCGGTGTACCAGAAAATACAGGAACAGTCCTATGCTTGGTCTAGGGGCTATTTATATGCAAAAGTATTTGGGACCCAACATTCTTGGGGTTAAATCGGCTTCCAAGTGGGCCGCCACGCTTCGCCACACATCAAAATCAGACACTGTTACAACACATGTGTAGATGTCCCTGATCCAGGCAGAATATCAGCCGTCGCCGCGAAATGTATCAGGCCGGCCTCTGGCCGGTCTCTGTTGTGGGGTAATTGTGTCTCGCCTCCTTTTAGATTTTCATAGCTTGATTCCGACGTTCTCCTGAGAGTCTCAGTCCCCTTTATCGCCCGACTTAAATGCCCTGGTCCCTCCTTTGACACACACTCACTATCTTCCATCATGTCCACCGCCACGACTACCACCACTACTAGCACTACTACTTGGGCCATCACCCCCGTCATGCCCTTCTCTGCCAAGGGCGCACACACACACTCGTATCCCGCACTCTCCTCACTGTCGCCTGAAGACATCGTCTTATTCTACCGCTATGGACTCGGTCCCCGGCGGCATGTCGAATTCCCTGTTATTCACCACTCGTTTGAGCACCACGCACGCACCCAGCCTGACGCTATCGCCGTCGAGCACGCACTTTACGGCCAAACAATATCATTCGGCCAGCTCGAAATACAAGCCAACCGCCTGGCCCGTCGGCTCCGTGCCATGGGCATCTGCCCGGGCAAGAAAGTCTGCCTCCTCTCCCGGCGGTCGATCTACCTTGTTGTGGCGATCCTCGCAGTGCTCAAGAGCGGAGCCCAGTATGTACCCCTCGACGCTGTCACCATCCCCGACTCGACTTTGAGCTACGTGCTCACCGACGCGGAGCCCAGTGCTGTCCTTGCCATGAGCGAGTTCGTGCACCGAGTCAGCCCTGAGCTGGTTCCGACGTTGGACCTCGAAGCGGTCATTCAGGAAGACGAGCTGTGCAACGCAGATGGCAGCCGGCTTCAGGATATAACTGTTACACCCTCAGATGGTACGTCCTTCTTCGCATTCTCTTTCGTCTTTCATTGACTCTTTCTCTAGGAGCATACATTATCTACACCTCCGGCACTACAGGGGTACCCAAGGGCGTCGATGTCCGCCATCGCGGAGTTACCAACGGTATGTTATAATTCTTGCGGCCATTCTTCTCCGGCTAACCAGCGTTCTGACAGTTATCTCTGGGTCTCCGGCAAATGTCGGCATGCGGCCTGGATTACGGGTCGGCCAGTTCCTAAACATTGCCTTCGACATGGGCGCCTGGGAGATCCTCGGGTCCCTCTACAACGGGTGCACTCTCTGCATTCGGGGAAACACAAAGCGAGATTGGATCGCCGTCATGAAGACCGTTCATGTCGTTATCGCTACTCCGAGCATTCTGACATTGCACGAGCCTGCCGACTATCCCACCATTCAGCATGTCATTGTCGGAGGTGCGTGTTCCTCATCTTCGTGCCGTCCTCGTTATTTATACGAATCTGTGATTCCAGGTGAACCTTGTCCGCAAGGCACGTTATCACTTCTTCCGATATATTAATCTGTGATGCTAACGCCCGTACAGCACTCGCTGATAAGTGGGCCGGTTTCACCAACTTCAGTAACTGCTGTGGTCCCACCGAGATCTCGATATGCAACACCGTCCAGCCGCACACGCCTGGCTACCCTCTGTCCATCGGGACCCCTATCCAGAACACCAACGTCTACGTGCTTGCGCGCGACCCGTCAAGCACGCGGCCGGTTCCTATTGGAGAGACGGGCTGCATGTGGGTGGGTGGCATCGGGGTTAGTAACGGCTACTTGAATCTTCCCGACAAAACGGCCGAGCGCTACCGGCCTGATCCCTTCGTCGGGGGGAATGCCTGGATGTTTAACACGGGAGACCTGGGGCGGTGGCGGAGCGACGGCCAATTAGACCATCTTGGGCGGGCCGACGACCAGGTCAAGGTCAAGGGCTTCCGGGTGGAACTGGATGGTGTGGCTGCGGCAATGCGGGTGAGTCTTTTGGCCATTTCTTTTCTCGCGAATCTGATACACTGGATCCAGACGCACGAGCCTGTCAAGAGTGCCGTCGCCCTGCTGGTCGACACTGAGCTCTGGGGCTTCGTTACGCCGTCCACGGTTGACCTGGCGCAAGTCCGCGACGCCGCCGCGCGGATCCAGGCGTACCATGCCGTCCCCACACAATACCTCGCCATCGACTCCTTCCCGATGACAAAAAACGGCAAGGTTGACAAGCGCGCGTTGGTGGTATACGCCGAGGGCCAGTTCTGCGAGGGCGCGAAACGATTTACGGCCCCGAGTCGGAGCGGCTCCGCCTCGCCGTGACTCCCCCTCCCCGTTCCCTTTCCCTTTGTATCTGTACGTTAGAGGATGGGCTGTTTGCTTTTGGGACTTTGTTCGGACTGGTTGACCGTATCTTTATCTACATAATTACTCACATACATATTTACTTACCCTCACTTGTCTGACGGCTTGCGGACCATCCAGTAGCATCATCCTGTATTTCACGTTACCACTGTCGGAATTACTATCATTACACCACCAATCGTTTGAAGAGTGTCGCAAACCCTCGAGCTCGTGTCAACAAACCCCCGTCTCACCTTCCGTATCCTCCGGTCCCGCTGAGACTTCCATATTTCGACCAGGAAAGCGAAGTCTTCCAGAAAAGGCACTGATATATCCGTATTGGGACACACCCCTATCGTCGGGCTATTTCGGTCGAAGGACTTAAATGTCATTCGGAGAAATAAAAGGAACCGTAATCGTAGAGCGAAAGGCCGGACACTTATAGCACTCAATCCGGTTTTGGCAACAAGGTTAACATTAGATTATCC
This sequence comes from Mycena olivaceomarginata, assembly GCA_029378375.1. Taxonomy (NCBI): domain Eukaryota; kingdom Fungi; phylum Basidiomycota; class Agaricomycetes; order Agaricales; family Mycenaceae; genus Mycena; species Mycena olivaceomarginata. The sequence goes on from JARKIC010001263.1 coordinate 123,872, forward strand.
GCATAAAACAAGGTTGTCCATGATATGGTGCCTGATAATACTACTTGATAATATGCATTTAAAGAGGGGTGGCTCCTAGCGACGTCGCAACATCGGTCGTGAAGGTCGGGAAAGTGGTTCCGTCAGTGAACGACTAGATAAATGTCAAATCAGCATGGTTCAAGTGTTGAAGTTGTGACACTCACGCAAACAAGCCTGGCTTCAGCTGATTGTGATTGGTGAGTATAACGCGCGAATAGAGACAGAAATAGTACGCACTGTCGGCATGCTTGCCCGAGAAATCGCCTGGCTCGACGAGGGCCTCGACGAAAGTCAGGCCCGCATCGACCGCGGGAGCCCAGTTGGTGCACGCGTCCGTGAAGCTACAATGGTTCAGCGTTGTGGTTGGTTGAAAAAATATGCGGCGCGTGTGCGTACTCGGCGGTAAAGGTATCGATACTGTCCCCAGCAGGGATCGTGAAGAGCAGTCTGTCGTCTACGGCCTGGACGAGGCCAGCGGCGGCGAGGACAACGGAAGCGAAAATGGCAGTGAATTGCATGTTGAATGAAGACCTGATGGGATTTGGCCTTGAACCTGCTGCTTTATATACCTCGTCGCTTATTTCGAAACCTGCTCGCAACTCTTGTCACGGGTTGCGGGGTGATGCTCCGACCGTACGGCCCGAGACATTCAAATATCTACCTGCCGACCTGGTACATCATCTGCGGCCTCGTAAAGCCGTCGTGGAGCGGAGGCCAGAAGGCTACCAGTGGTTCGGTCTGAAAGAGCGTTGGTTTTTACTTGAGCCTGACAGAATATACTTACAGTACTTAAGCTATGTCAACTTGATACATACAGAAATCCAACCTTTGGTTGGTATTCTTTGGTTCGACTACAGAATAACTATAACTACGGGGGTGACTCAATTTAAACACCGAGCTCAAATAAACCCCGAGCTCGAAAGCCCTATACAGCGAGGCACGAGCTTGGTTCGCATAGAGCGTCTGTCTACGAAAGACCTCCCGCTAAAGCGGCAAGCCTTCTAACATCTGAAACACATGCGATTCGATTATCCGCCCTACCTACCTGGCGACTTTAATACATCAGAATCATCATCTGCGGCCTCATAAAGCCGTCGTGCGTGGACCCGGAGCGGAGGCCGGGGGGGCCAGAAGCGGGTTTCTGCCTAAAAGAGCGGTCAATTTTTACTTAGGCCTGGGCCTGAAAATATCTCGGCCAACTTCGTCGAGACTCGAAATTCAACCAATGTTGATGTTCTTTGACCGAACTACTATGTAGTATATATTATGATCCTTAGACAGCATGCTTCGAACAACCTGACGTTCAATTCCAACTTACAACTCGCTAAAGCCTGTCTCAAGTCGAAAACACATGTGGTCGGCTATGCCACTTCAAATTGTACTATTCAGTTTAATTAGTATCGGATTCCCGCAACTCGGACAAAGAAACCAGCAGTCTTACCACTAGGGGCATGCGCAAGACGCAGAGCCCGCCATATCGGATCTACGCCTGGCAGTGCGTCGCGCACCTGGGTCCACACCTCCGTCGAGTATCCAACCGTCTCCTCTTTCGGCGCGCCGGCGAAGAATTCAGTGAGGTGTGGGAAACGCGAGATTGAGAAAGTTTGCGACGTGTGTCGGAGCCCCACACGGCGACAGGAAGAATCCCAGTTTGTCCATGGCGTACAAACCTGAAACAGCGCCGCCTGGGGGCGGAACAAAAGGTCCGTCGACACGGGCATCCACGGCAATTTCAAGCCGTCGAAGGTCGCGGCACTTTTCTACTAAAACCCAAAGGGTGTAGAGATGCACCTGCGGATCGGACCAGTTGTATTGTTGAGTGTACCGGGAGAAGACTTTGAGGGAAGTGAGCCGCGGCCAGGCGTTGGCTATTTTTTTCAGGTCTCTGTCGCCGAAGTCTACGTCGCAGGCGTCGACGTTGAGATCGAACGTCTCGAGATTCGTGCAAGCCAGGAGTGGCTCGAACGCTGCCATCGTGAAGAGAGCACGGCGCTCAACTTCGGCCACGGTACGATCTTCGGTGTAGAAGAGGACGTGTCGCAGGGTTGATAAGCGTGTAGGTGGCGTCGTCAGAAGAGAGAATATGGAAGGATCGATGGGATGGAGATCTGTGACATTCAGACAAGCAGAGTGGAGAAAGTTGGATGTGATGACGCCCCAGAAATGAGTTAAGCGCAGAGTAAGAGCCGTATATCTCCACGCTTTCAAGCGCAGGGAAACTTGGTGGCCCGCGGGTCGTCACAGTTTCGCAGAGGACGGTAATGCTCCGCTCTTCTTCGTTCCCTATGTGCAGAGTCTTCAGGTGGGGTAAGAAGGCGAGATGCACAATGATCTCCGCGCCCAGGGATCCTGAGGCTCTGGCGTGAAAATGCTGCAGGTGGACAGGCTCTGAAGGCCCTCCAACATAGCTGGCTTTGTGAGATAGTTTCCGGTATTGATCGACAAACCGGGAATATCAGGCAGCCAGGATGCAAGTGGCCTCTGAAACAAATCGATTGTTTCGTCCAGGCCCGCTCCAGTGAGAAATTGTGAAGATGTAGGCGCTGCGTCCCGGGCATTGAGGTTCCCCCACAGGGTGAGAGAAAACTCGTCCCTTGGAACGTTAAACCTCCGCGAAATTAGGTGAAACGCGCCGACCGTGTTGTATCTCACGGAGGGGTGCCATTCCAATTCGAGGAGGCGAGGAAATATGGGGTCCCTGAGCATCTTCAGAGTGGAAAAGAACTCACAGCCCGCGCCGAGGTTTATGAAATTATTGGAGAAGTCCACAAATTGAACGCGTGGGGCGTATTTATCGAATACCGCGAGATCTGAGTCTTCCAGAGAGCGAACGAGCCGATACTAGAGACAGAGATTAATTGGAGACTGCTATCGTTGGGTCACATGGATACCAACCTCTCTCAGCCGAATGCGTTGAATCGCATCTTCTGGAAGCAAGCGAATGATTCGCGACGGGGCGAGTCAAGTTTTGCCACAGCAGGTCGAGTGCCGGGCCGGAAGTGATTCTGGACGCGCGCGCTTAGTCTCGCCAAGGATTCTTGTCGATACCCTCGAATCTCGCTCCAGAGTCAGCTGCGCTAATAGCAGCTCATAGAGCTCGGGTATGCAGATGAACTGATGTGCAGGACAGTCCTGGTGGGCTGTATGTGAGAAGGGAAGTAATTGGGAAGTAAAACGCTTGCCATCTTCTGACTATACGGATGTCGACAGATTTGCTTCTTGCCGACATGTGATCGTCCCAGACTTATATGTTTTCGGCGCCACACTGCCTCGCAATCCCGATCTTGATCGCATTGCGTTCCTGCGATGTAGGTCCATCGCGTCGGTTAGCAGAAAGTTGCTCAGACACTCAACTTTTTGCGTGAAGATTTGGTGAAGATTTAAACTTTTCAAACTTGAGACTGTCATTGACTGAGGTGGCCGCTATCGATCATCAATCTCTGATATTTGATCATCGATTATTGATGGATCGATGGATTATCAGTTTCGCTATGGATTCAAATCTTGCCTCTTATCTCTCATTCTCTCATTCCTCTTCACTCTCATCTTCCCTCTTTACAATGATACAGCTTCATTCCTTCTCGATTCTAAACATATGACTTTATATGTTATAAGACGAGTCTATTGCTCGACCGGCATTTGGGAGGACTCGGATCTGTGCAATTATTAGCGTGCATCCATCCCTCTTGAACGAGCACCAACAGCGAGCTGGCATAGAACCACTCACTCTTGAATCCCACATTGCTCGGATTCGTCTTTTCATTCATTTTCCGTGTCGGAGATGCTGCCTTCGCGATGCCCCACGCTTCGCGATCGCTCCACCCTCCTTCGCTGCAGTCATCGTTGAGCAAGGCTTTCGATAGGAATACTTGTAGTAAGCCGATTTCATTGATCAGCCACTCTCAACGTTAACCTCTCCATCCTAGGTTTTGCAATTAAATTCACATTTTCACCAGATCTGTCATCAGTGATCCAGTAGCGACTTGTCCTGAGAATGTTGACGCTTCCGACTCATTGTTGACGTCGCCAGCCCATGTTCAAGCGTCGTCATCTGCCTGCATGACGTTTCCTGGGGGCCGTGGTGTGAATATTGCGATGTGGACTCTAAGGCGAGTCCACTTCGCCCAGGACGGGCGGAGAATGGCAAGATGGATCTTTCGACTACATACGAAGCGTCGAGGTGCGTTCAAGGCATCCAGCAAACTTCCAGATCGCTCAAATCAGTGTAATTACCATTTTGGGCGCGGAGCACTAACTTTTCACCCTAGTCGACTTTTTCGAGACATTGATTCAAAAGGATCGATTGATGGAAGGTCATGCACTTACTCCTCTTCCCTACCACCCCCATATCCTCCCTCAACCTCGCCCCTCGAGTATGCCCATTCCGTGCGACGCCAAACCTGTGCTGCATCATTCTGGACTGAAGACGACCCTATATGGCGTTCATCATCAAGCTTCAACCCCGGAGTGGCCGATACACCAATATCGAGGCATCAAATACGCATCGATTCCAGCGCGTTTTCGTCAATCTCTCTTGTTGACGGCTCTTCCCCGAAAACGGATGCCTCATGTTATGGGTGCGCTCGTTATTCTTTCGGGGTTTATGTGTCTAACAACGAGCAAATTATCAGACCCATATGCCCCCAGCTCCGCAAAAAGTGTTTTGAGGAAGAACTGTTTGGTTTGGGCCATGCAGACGTGCCTCAGCAATTACTTGAGCAGAACGAGCTTGAGTGTTTGAACCTGAATATAACGTGTCCATCTGGCTTGACCGCACAATCTCGTTTACCTGTGATGCTCTGGGTTCATGGGTCCGTCTACACAGTTGGATCAGCCACCCGTCTTTTAACTGGGTCCTTCTAGGGGGGGCGATAGAGGTTACGGCTCTAGTTGGATATATGACGCGGGCTCTATCGTCCGGCACAGTATGGTGATACAGAAGCCCGTTATGGTCGTAACTTTCAAGTGCGTCCTGATTTACGACTCGGCTTAACCTCACTGATCTCTTCTTAGTTTCCGTATCGGACTCTTCGGTTTCGCCGCGAGTCAGCTCATTCGAGAGGACAATAAAGCTGCCGGTGATTCCGGTGTTGGAAACTATGGCGAGTACGATTCAGTCCCAAAGTGGCCTACAATAACATTGCTTCTCAGGCCTCCGCGACCAACGTACCGCAATGGAGTGGATCCATCGTTTCATCCAGGAATTCGGCGGTGATCCTGGGAACGTCACGCTCTTCGGCGAATCGTCGGGCGCATCCGACATTTTGTGCCATCTGCTGTCTGCAGCAAATGAGCGTCGGCCGCTGTTCCACCGCGCGATTATCCAAAGCGCAATCATCGACCACAACATCCCAGACGTCGGCACGGCGGGATGGCACCTCTCGCGTGTCATGGCGACCTTGGATATATCCACCGTCGACGAGCTTCGTGCCGTTAGCGCTGAGAAGCTCGCTAAAAATAGCTTTGGGTCGACTCTGCGCGCAGTGGATGACGGCCACTTCTTCCTCCCCGACTGGCGAACGCATTTCCTACCCCACGACGCGTCTAACCCGCATACACGACCACACTCAGCACCGACACACCAACCGCTTATAATTGGAGACACAGACTCAGCGTCTCTCGTCTGGTCTCTCCCTGCCTCGCTCTGGACCCCCCAGGCCGTCGTGCGCCGCCTAAACGCCATCTGCCAGTCCGTCGGCAAGGCGTCGCAGCTGCTCTCGTCGTATGACATCTGCGTCAGCACGCCGGACGAGGACATCACTGACCGGGTCCTCGAGCTGATCGGCGACACGCGCGTCGCGTGGCCCACCGAGTGCGTGGCATCCCGCGCCCAGCTGCACCGTTCGGGCGGCGGCGTGTGGCGGTACGTCTTCGACCAGGCGGCGCCCGCGCGCGTTGGGCACAAGGCGGACCTCGCGTACCTCTTCGACAACGTCCCGCACCCGTTCGTCACCCTCCCGCCGTCGGGCTCGCCCGCGTTCGACTTCTGCGACTCATTCGATCTGGACGACGACGACGAGGAGCACGATTTGAAGTTCGACTCGGACGGCGAGGACGAGTGGATGGAGCCGCCGGTGAATGAGTGGGCGTACAAGCGCGTGCGGGATACGATGCAGGAGCGATGGATCGCGTTTGCGCATGGGGAGGCGCCGTGGAGCGCGGAGAAGGTGTTTGTATTTGGGCCTGAGGGTGAGACGGGGGAGCGGTCGCACCATATCTTCGCGAACCGGCGGAGGAAGGCGGTGTGGACGGAGGCGCTTGAGCCGCTCGGGATGCAGCTGGTACAAAATTGGGATGGAGCTGAGCAGGGGCCCGCCACTAAAAGGCGGACAAGCCAAGTACTGAGGAGTCATTGGGACGATACACATATCCGCATTTTGTTTTCATTGTTTTAGGGACACGTCGCTGTTGCATCATCGGTTTGTACATTGCATATATCTCACTACTGTACGACTGTATCATATTGTTGTAGCTTGAAAGGGCTAAGCACCATTTCCACGAAGTCAGGCCAACTCATGTCTAACTTCAAGACTCTACGGAGGTATCACGGGTGTAATTACAGATAAATTCCATTTTGCAACAAATACTACATGCAGCTAAGCTAAAGAGTGGTCTAAACGCTACAAAGGTTCGTGTCCGTGTCTGTCAAGATTCTGGGTCATTCATAATCAAGTTTGGAAGTTGAAGGGGAAGACGGCGTCGGCGTGGCGGCCGCAGCAGTGCTGGAGGTGAGGAGGGTACTGGTGGCGAGCGAAGAAGCCGGGGTTGCAACGCTGACGGAGGCAGTCGCTGGGACGCTCGGAACAGGCGCGACGCTGGGGGCGACTACTCCGGAAGCGACAGCGGACGCGGTGGTTGCTGCTGACGGGGTCGCGATCGACGAGTTGACTGGGTTCGGGAGAACTGACACGGAAGGTGCGCTGGCGGCCGTCGAAGACGTGCTGGCGATTCCAGAGTTGACCGGGTTCGGGAGGATCGCCACCGAAGGTGCGCTGGGGACTGCCACAGACGCGCTCGCAATCGCAGAGTTACCAGGGTTCGGTAGAACCGAAGGCACGCCGGTGGTCGTCGCAGAAGCACTGGACGCAGAAGCACTGGTCACGGCTCCTGTTCCGACGGGTACGGTGTCAGAGGGGATTACGGGCGCTGCGGTTGCCCCCGCCGCGACGGTGAGCGTGCTCGTGGCAGTAGGGACCATCCCAATGGTGAATGCGATGGCTGTAGGATCTGCCGGGGCGGCACCACTGGCGCAGGGGTGGACGCGACGGTCGCGCTGGTTGACGCGGCATTGACTACGCCGGCAGACGCTGTGACTATGACGAGTGCGGTGGGAAGCCCGTCAGTCCCAATCACGGTGGAAGCAGCGTCGGCTGGAGGCGCAGGAGAGCTGGGAGCAGCAGCAGGAGAGCTGGGAGCGGCAGCAGCGGAGGTGGAGGCGGCAGTAGGAGCGGTGCCTGGGAGGCTCTGATAATAAAGATGGATTAGGGAATGGCGAGCAATGGGATAGCTCGAGACTTACAGCACTTGTGATGGAAGGGACAGACGCGATCGCACTGGTTACTGACGCGGCCGCTGAAGTCGCAGGTGCGTTAGGGTTCGGGACATTCGACAAGCCCTAACGAGAGATAAATGAGAATCAGCATGACGGCGCGACCAGCAAAAGAGTGCCCACAATCACAATTTGGCGACGGTGGAAACGCCGGACAGCAAGGCTGGGAGTTGTAGCCGCAGCGCTCGAGCTCGAGGTGGAGGACCCAGGGAGAGCGGTGGTAGATACGGCTTGGGTGCTTGCACTCAAACCACCGTCACGCCTGCGAAAGCAAAACGTTGCGACACATCTTCCGGGTCAGCGCACGACAACACCATTCCCAGTGTCTGGCTCTCCGGTACAGCCGCACACACAAGGCCGCTCGCACACGAAGTGAGCGTCCAAGCATCTTCGACGCACATGCGAAGAGCCGCCTATGCAGGCGGTGGCATTCCTATGGGCAATTAGGTGGAATTACGGAGACCGAAAAAGAATACTCACCCGTGCAGGAGTCTGTCTTGGTCGTGTTCGCAAACTGCTGGTTCATGAAGCGCGCGGTGATAGCATTCTCGATGTATTGCGCCGATGCCACTGAATTGAGGGTAGCGCTGAGGGGAAATGGAGCAGCGGTGCTCTGCAGGGGAGCCAAGAGGGCCAGCAGCACAGAGATGGAGGAAGAGACAGCATCTATGGAGATTGAAGCGAGAGAATCAAAGTAAAGTCGTAGAGCAGCAAGGATCGTGAAGTCGTCGAGCACCGGGCTCCAAAATGGGTAGAGAAACAAGTCGGAAACCGGGAAGGGACCAAGAAGGGACTGATAGACAGTGAAGCCTCTCCACCTATATAACGCCCACGGCAAAAAAGACAAATAACACCATTGTTCTCAGGGACAATAGAGCTTGATCCTCGGCAGGATAACGATAATTGTGGTTATTTAGGCCGAGCGGCGTCCGAAGTCGTTAGCTTGATTGCAAAGACACTACAATTGTCAGACAAGAGGAGATCTAGATGGTCGAGGGTGAAAGCAGACGTTGAAGTCCGAAAGCAGCCGAAGCTGTGATGGGACATCACAGCGGTAGGCGCGCAGATCATGAGCGCTCGCCGCTTTTGCGCACCACCCCCTTTTTCAGGAGGAAAACACGCCCCCCCCTACACTGGCATATCACTGCGAGGAAGAGGACAGATAACTTGGTTTTCGCACTTTCCCTGCCAATCGCGTTTCAAATGCATTCTGTGCCTCCTACTTATTCGAAGGACATACCAACTCATTCCCTTGGTATTCGATGACACCGAGTGGGACCGCCTAGCGAACACTGAGCTCTTGGCTTTGTCCCGGGTGTGCTCGTGTGGCATAGTATCGTTTTCGACATCCCCACACTGTGGCGCACGCTGCACCTGCACGGGATTCTCTGGCGCACGCCCTATGCCCTCGCGGAAACGGTCACATTGCTATCAGCTGCGTTGACACGGAGCCGGAACGCTCCGCTTTCGGTGGTGGCCATCTTCGAGCATAAGCGGAGCAGCCGCCCGCTGCTCCGCCCACGCCGCAAACATGTATTTCAGCTACTTTTTCAGCACTCATGTCGGTGGTGGGCAGCAGAGTTCTACAGTTCTGTGGACATCGATTCCTCTTGCTTGCAAGCTAAATTCTCCCTTCTGCAACACCTCACGCTCCAGGTCGAGCAGAAGGCTGAGATGCTGGCAAAGCCCCACATACAGTCGACTTCTTCGTGCGGCCCCGACGTTGAAGACGCTGAATGTCAATCCGGAGAGCCTCGACACGACCGGTACTGTCGCCCTTTCAGACAGCTCAGTGAACTGGGATTCTTCGCTGTAAACCCGAGACCGTTGTCCCGCTGTATCCCTAGCATCCAGCTGCCTCAGGGTGCACGGCTTCATGACGTTATTCATCGCCCAACATAACTGTCCTCCCATACACTCCACCATTACTGGCTCCAGATACAATCTTTTCAGCATCTAGACCCCCAAACTCTGATTCCGGCCAAATTTTCCAGAGTCTGACCTTGGCGAACCTGCGGAACTGGTGCTGGGGTACCGCCAGCGCCCTTGATGCCGGAATGGCCACACGAACAATTCCTCGCACTCTGCGAGCGCTCCGCATTCCCTGAGGGCCTCAGGGTGCTCAGGATCGCCAACTTCCGTATACGCGAACGGGAGCTGATTCAAATTCTATCTGCGCTGCACGCGCTCGAGCATCTCGAGCTCATGAATGGCGACGACTACCGGGAATATAGAGTGGACCCTGCCGATTTTCTCGCCACAGACAATATTCTCCGTGCGCTCGCAATCCCGGCGCGCGGCCTGATTCCGCTACTGCGTCATTTCGCTTGCCACGGGCAGCTGCAGTGCACAGACAGTGTCTTTGTCGACTTTGTGAAGTCGCGGCTGGAGGAGCCTGTGCCGGGTGTCTTTCGCGTCGAGATACAGTCGGACAGCGACGAGGGCTCGTCCTGTGCGCCTGGGTTTCACGGGCGCTTGCAGGAACTTGCGCGGCAGACAGTAAATAACGCTCCTGTACGACCTCATGAAAATATCTGAGGTCTACCCGCTTGCGCATCACTGCGGAAACCTCGCGACACGCCTCCTTTGGAGCGTGGAGCCCCAGCCTCGCGCGCTACCCGCGCCTTTTTCCAGGTGGTCGAGGGTTTTCGGTGGACACCGTGTTGGAGTTGGAGTAGCTGGACTCTAGGATCTCAGAGACCGCGTTCGGCGTGCGTCGCGGCTCCAAAGACCGTAGCTCTGAATCCATACAGAGAGGCGGATGGGGATGCGCCTATAGATGCAACTAATCATTAATAATTACATCTTGCAATAATACATGCAGAACCGGCGCTCATTCGCGTTAATCCGTAAACTCCCCGACAATACCCTGCGCTGGCAGATTGTGCCAGGAAGGTGAGATAATGAGTGGCTACAAAAGTTCGTTTCTGTGTCCGTTCCGAGTCTCGTTACCTGAGCTTAGGATTGAAGGGGGAGGTCGGTGTCGGCCTGGTGCAGGGGGGCACGGTCCGCGAGTCGGTGGAGTTTGTCGACGTCGGAATGGTGGAGGTGGAGCGAGTTGACGTCTCGGTGTAGAGTCGGTCGGCGTCGAAATAGTGCAGTCGGTGGATGGAGAAGGTAGAGTCGTTGGGGTAGGGTCGGTCGACGCCGGCAGGGTGGACTAGGACAAGCGGCAACGGCGAAGGCGGAGGTGACGGGAACTGAACGCGATGGGTGCGGGTCGGGTGGGAGGGTGGTGTATATGCTGGTCGCGCCGGGTGAGGGGATCGCGCTGGGCGACGAACTATTGAATGTGGCGGTGATAGAGACTATGGTGAAGACCACCGAGGTGAGCATGCCGTCAGCCCTCACTACGTTCAAAAGAGTTGTGGCTGAAGACTAGCAGACGGGTTCTGACGATGAAAGTTGGATTAGGAACTGGCGAGCGACGGGTGTGCTCAAGACTTACAGCGGTAACGCTCTCCGTCGTCGTTTCATCACACTCAGATCTAAATTGCTTTTCACGTTAGCAAAAGCAAAGCGAAATAGAATATCATCCAGGTTATCGCACGAGACCGGCGTTCCAATTTTGCTGCTGTATGATAGGGATGCGCACAGGAGGCCGCTTCCACATAGAAGGATAGCCCATGTATGGTTAACGCACGTTGCGGCAGAGCCCCTTACGCAGGACATAGGACATTATGTACACGATTAGTTGTAGAGACGCCCAAAGCTGGAAACCAAGACTCGCCCGGGCAGGTTCTGTTCGCTGCCGCGGTTGAGAAGAGTTCGTTTAATTTTGGACTTCTTTGGCGTTGTCACGGTAGAATTGGCGGTGGGCCGAGAAAGTGAGGCGGCGGCATAGGAGCCAAAAGAGCCAGGAGCATAGGCATAAAGGACAACAACGGCATATTTAGAGATTGAAGAAAGCGTGGCACCGGGCTAGCGCTCCAATAGGGTGGGGTCGGGAAAGAAGGATATAGACCACAGGTGAGCCTCTACGTCTTTATGCGTCCATGGTGAATGCAAACCAGTGCGTGACAGATGTCCCTGGCAGAGAACAATAGATGAGATTCATTTGAGGGTGTACTCGGAGAGATTCAAGCTATTCAAAGACTTAATGCATCCGTCTTCATGATCCGTGGAACCTGAAACAGCTTGAAAATGAGAACAAGAACGACTGAAGTGTAGGCAATCCTCGGAAACAGCTGCTTGACTTGTTATTCGGGTGGGCGCTGTGGCGTCGAGGAAGATCCTGGGAGAGGCGAGATTTTGACGGGAGTTTTCCTGGTACCGATCTAGGTCTAGGTCTACAAACACTTGGCTCCGTGCGTCCGTCCGTGTACTAAGTTTTGACCACATTAGCCCGGGTTTTATACCGACAGTGTCTTACTCGTCAAAACAGTCTACTCAGCCTTTCATGGTAAGATTTGGACGAGTAAGTGCAACGAGAGCTTTCGGGAGTACTTGAGCTGTGATTGGTGTGTGGGACATGCGGAAATTGAGTTCAGTGAATTGAGCACTCGTCAAGAGCCAAAGATCCACAGCGCGGGTTCAAGCATCCTGCTTGGAGCCTGAGAGAAAGGAAGAGCTCAGAAGAGTAAAAGCACTCCGAAGACAGGAGGCTAGAGAGAAAAGCAGAGGAAAGAAAGAAATGGTGGGTGAAGGGTTGAAAATCAAATGCGGGAAAAATAAGGAGGAGCAAGTGAAAGGGACTCAAATGCACCATATACTGGCTGCTGAGTCTGCCCGATTGGTTTTCAGCTTGTGAAGTGGAACGAGGGTACAAGTTTCTCGGGTCGTATTCGAGTGCGGGGAAGGTTGAAGTAAGTCTATCGTAGACAGATACTACAAACGTGGAAGCTCTTACCTCGCTTATTTTAAATTAAATTCAGTTGCTCTGGCTCAACAGAAGGCAGTTCCAGGTCAAAGTGGACACGGTAGACATAGTAGGCTTGAAGAGGAAACGGGTATGTTGAAAATTGAAATATACTCGAAATATATTTGGACGGATTAGCCAAACGTACAGGGAGGGAGGTCCTCCAGGAGCCCAAGGCAGTTTCACAGGCCTGATTTGAAGCCTGAGGGGTGGTCCAAGGACGGTTGACCTCGAGAATACAATGTGTTTGATGTCCGGGTTAGCCGTCATCTCCGCCCAGAGCAAGTATATCGTTGCTGTTGAGGCCCACCGCCCACAGTGTGTCTATCAGAGACCAGAGCTAATGCTGGGGCCCCAAGCCGAGGTATGCGGTCGTGTACGAGGAGCCTTGGCGACGAGCTGCAGAGCGATCTGCATAGCGGCGAGGTCGGCGTCAACCGCGCGGGTGCGCGTCAAAGATCAGTTACAGTTAAACGCTGCTCAAGGCAAAGAGGAAAGACTCGCAGATGATTTGGCAAAGGCGACCGACTCAAACGCAGTTGTCCGTCCCCGAGTGTGGAGGCGTAGTGGGTGGTGGTGAAGGTTGAGAACACGTTCTGAATAGAATTGTTCTTGGAGAATCAAAAAATTTAAAATAAACACCCATCAATTTGATCTGATCCTGCATGTGACGGCCAATCACGGTTCACCATAAGTATGCTGCTCTATCTTAGACTCCAGTTAGAGGCCCTGCAGAGTGACACTCGACAAATTCTTTTGAATACCAGATCAAATCTTCACCCTTTCAACTTGACGAGCGGTGAAGATTTGTTTCCAGAGCCCGTATCGATCGGATCAATCCGATGAGCCATTATCAATGTCCTTTTACGGACTTTGGGATCGGAGAGAGGAAACCAAAGAATTCCAACCAAACAGATTTGGTGTCGCATATGCGGCAGAAGTTTAGTTCCCACCTTGGCTAGGAG